>OX596247.1:15923633-16485208 GCA_951394255.1 Polyploca ridens | reverse complement strand
CCTGTGAGTACTTTTAAAAATCATATTCGAGTCAATTTGAACCTTATTACTATAAGGATATTAACTTAGAAGAAATTTAAAGAATAATATTTTAAAAAGGGCTAAGACGGGGAACCTATGCCCGATTTTCTATAGAATGGTAGTTACAAAACACTTGTAATATTTTGATATTTAACTTTATCAAAAATTAGTAGTAATATGTTAGGTGATTGAAGTTTTGGACACTTGGAAAATTTTCGTCATTTTCTTTTAACAAAAATAATATAAGTTTGGGTCTCATTAGGAAAACATATTCACTTAATTTCTTTGTATTTCCTTCGGTAAAAATATTAACAGTTGCTTTTAACCTCTTTTCTTATTTCATTGTTATTTAATTTAATATTAAAGATGGAATCACTATATAATTCGCAAGAAGACGTAAGAGTTCGTATAGGCAAACTTAAGACTAATTATAAGAAGTCCCCAAAAGATAGGCTAAATAGTCAATATGTTCAAACAAGACTTGATAACTTAGAACAAATATGGGGGCAATTCATTACAACTCATAAGAGAATTTATGAAGAAATTTCTCTTTAACTAGTGATTAATAGTTTGTATGTTCAGAAAAATGTTTATGATGAAACAGAGGAGTTATATTTAGATTTGAAAACTGATTTAAAGATAGCATTAGATTCATTTCAAACGCAGAAAAAATGTTTTGTTGCTCAGGAGACTAGTAATTGTAGCCAGTCGTCACAAATAAAATTACCAAGAATTATTATTCCAAGTTTTTCTGGGAAATATCAAGAGTGGCCTACCTTTCGAGATCTATTCACTTCTTTAGTGCACAATAACAAAACGATTGATGAAGTTCAGAAATTGCATTACTTAAAAGGCTATTTGTCGGGAGAAGCTGAACAGCTCCTACGTAATATACCTATTTCTTGTGATAACTATAATCGGTGTTGGGAATTATTGCAATCTCGGTACAATAATAAAAAATATATTTCAAGTTCAATACTTAAAAGATTGTTGAGTCAAAAAAATGCTAGTTCTGAATCATCAACATTTTTGAAAAATCTTTTGGATACAACCACAGATTGTTTAAGTGGGTTAGAAAATTTGGGAATAGATGTAAGTTCTTGGGATATTTTACTTATCCATATCCTATCACTGAAACTAGATCCAGAGTCAAGGAAACAGTGGGAACTGTCAGTTCCTTCGATTACTTCTAGTAATGAACTACCGACATTTAAAAACTTTACCGAATTTTTAGATTCTGGAACAAGTTACAGTAAAAGCAATAATGTCACAAAGGGAAAATCCTATCACCTATCAAACAATAATAATATTATTTGTGAATTTTGTAATGAAGAACATAAATTATCTTTTTGTGAGAAGTTTGCAAAGGAAGATATTGATTCAAAGCTTAAATTTGTGGAACAGAACGGCGTCTGTTTTAACTGTTTAGGTAGTAATCATAATGCTAGATCGTGTTACAGTCAAAATGGATGTCGCGTTTGCAAGCGTAGACATCACACTTTATTGCACTCTAAGGGTGGTAATCTTGGCAGTTCGGGTGTTGCGAACCGAAACGGTTCAGGTGCTGGTAGTTTCGGTGGTTCCGGTTCGGTTAATAATTCAGCGCAGTCTTCTAACGCGATGATTAATGGTTCATCTAAGAATAATGTATCGGAGACAGTTGCATTGGCGGAAAGTTCAGGGGATACCGACCCAGTACATACTTATTTCTCTTCTGGTCAATCACCGAATCACGGGCAAATACTATTGGCTACAGCTAGGGATTGCAATCCGGATACTTCGAAATTCGAAAATGACTGAAAAATCCGGATTTTTGGGCCTATTTATAAATCCGAATATTCAGAATCAAATCCGGTTTTTTCGAATTTAAGGTTATCATCAGTTACGAGGCGGGAAATTTGATTTTTTTCGAGTTTTTTTTTACCTTCATAGAACAATATGGATAGATATGTCAGTGATTCGCGACCAGTAGTTCATTTAGCATATTGTAGAATTGATACTTTTTGTTTAAGATTAACTATTTTTGTACATTTCCCAAAATAGTAAGTTTTACGGTTTTTAGAGAAACCGTGAGAAATGTTCAAATATGGCTCATATTATACAAAAAACATTCATAACACAATGTACCAAATGAACTTCTACTGTCGCTAATCACTGAAACATCTATCCATATTGTTCTACGAAGGTAAAAAAAATCAAAAAAAAAAAAACAAATTTCCCGCCTCGTAACTGATAATTACAATTCTCATCATTGAATATCCAGTAGATGTAGGTCAGTATTACTCTGACACACAAATCCGCATAATATTTAAAACTGCGTTTTAGTTCGTGCGTTTGCGTTGCCGTGTCTGTTCATGGTGCCTATAAGGTCTATAATAAAATCTATAAACCGCTCGGCTCAAACGCTGCTAGTTGCTCCCGCTCATCCATCTAGCTAGTAGCGCTAAGTCGGCCAGCGAGTCTTAGATGGAGGCGACGCGCGCGCGGCGCGAGTAATAACTCTGTACAACGTAATATCACGAATTATAGTTCTAGATGGGTTACCGCTGAACGCATTCTGTACATCGGCTGATCTAATTTTTTTTAATTTCGTGTCTGGCACACCAGCCTTCTATTCTAAGTAAGCTTCCTTGATATGGAGTCTCTGGTGGTCTGTACGCTTGGGTTTTCAATTTCCTGAGCGAACGGTTTATTCATGTGGTCATAGCCCTTTCGCACCTGAATAATACGATAGTGAGTTAATTTTTTCAACAAACAATTTTTTTGGTTACGCAGAAGATAGCATCGTTGTCTATATTTCCAGCACGCGAGGCTGTAGCGAATTGTTGCAAGAAACCATGGTAGAGCGTTTGAACGTGACCTTACAGGCAGTCTCCGATTGGGGCAATGCCAATCTGGTCACTTTTAATGCCACCAAGAGACCATCTCACTCATCGGAGATGAGACTTTAATTAGGATGTAACTCACGAGGCTCGACGATCGAAGAAAGGTTGCTTGCCTAATCGGTTTTTTAAAAGATATATTTGGAGAGTGTGTGCAGGAATTGTTCATCCAACCACCATCCCCATTTTTACTCCGAACCACAAGCCGGGAAAATTTTCACCCGTACGTTGTTGACATACCTGTCATGCGGAGCAAGGGAGTGGAACTTACTTCCGGCCGGCGTCTGTGTTACCTGACTCTTACAATCTAGGCACTTTCAAGGCCATGGTGAATGGGTTTCATCTGGGTAAGCGTTCTCCAACTTAGGTTTCGTCATTATCCTTAATGAAGGCTCAGTGGCCAAACGCAAGTCCATATTTTATTTTTTTAGAATATTTCCAATTTTATTTAATTTTTATTCAAAAACAATGGAAAACAATAAAATAGAACACCCATCTTCAAACTACTAATAGTTTAGCATAAAACTACGCGTACAATTTAAAATTACAAAAGATTGCAATACAATTTTACCAAAATTCGAAAAATCCGGATAATCCGGATTTATATGTGATGATAAACTTGAAATCCGGATTTGTAAAAAAACCGGATTTTGCAATCCCTAGCTACAGCTCTAGTCAGAGTTGAAGCTTCAAACGGAGAAGGTCATTTAATTAGAGCGCTGCTTGACCAGGGCTCTCAGGCGTCGTTTATTACAGAGGCGGCGTCTCAGTTTTTAGGGTTGAAAAAAATCCCTGTTCGCGGAATTATTTCAGGTTTAGAAGGCAATAAAAATATTATTTGTAAATATATGGTTGTATTAAACCTTCGGTCTAGAATTGATACGGAGCTAGAGGTCAAGGTCCGAGCGTACGTTCTTAAAAAAATCACTAGTTTTCTACCAAGTAAGAAAGTAGTTGAATTAAATGAATTACCCATACAGGAAATGGTTTTAGCTGACCCTCAATATCACACTCCTAACAAAATCGACGTTTTGTTAGGTGCTGAAATATACGGTCAGGTAATTCAAGAGGGTGTCAAAAAAGGACCTTGTGGTTATCCAATTGCCCAAAAAACATCTTTGGGATGGATATTGTCCGGAGCAATTAATAGGTATCCTTCTTCGACGGCAAATAATATGGTAGTAATGCATACATGTATAGAAGATAACGAAATGTTGAAACGATTCTGGGAATTAGAATGTGAACCCATACTTAAAATACATAAGATGACTGAAGAGGAAAAGAAATGTGAAGAATATTTTGAAGAAACGGTAAAAAGAGATCATAAAGGGCGTTATATAGTAAAACTTCCATTTAGAAATCGTGAACAGAAGCATAAAACAGAGAATTCTAGAGCAATAGCGCAAAAACGTTTAAATTCACTACAAATAAGACTACATAGAAATGAAAGGTTAAGGAAAAGTTATAAAGAAGTTATTGCTGAGTATTTAAGTTTAGGGCATATGGAAAAGGTTCCTAAGGAGAATATAATAAGTGAAAGAGTATACTTACCTCATCACGCGGTCACTCGAGAGGACAAGGATACCACAAAGGTTAGGGTGGTGTTCGATGCATCCTGTAAAGGCAGGAACGGAGTTTCGCTGAATGATACATTAATGGTTGGTCCAAGATTACAACCTGAACTAAGACACTTGTTAATACGTTGGAGAACTTACCCAATATGCTTGTCAGCGGATATCATAAAGATGTACAGACAAGTGAAGGTAGATCCTCAAGATGCAGATTATCAACGTATTCTCTGGTCGGAAGATCCTGAAAGTGAAACTCAAGACTACAGAATGTTACGGGTAACCTTTGGAACAGCATGTGCTCCTTACTTAGCTGTCAAGGTTTTGCAACAAGTGGCAAAAGATGAAGGTGTGAACTATCCAGTTGTAGCTGAAATGATAAACAAAGATTATTACATGGATGATCTTCTAACGGGTTGTCAAGAAGTAAAGGAAGGATTAGAAATTTTCAAACAAATGAACGAGTTATTAGAAAAGGGTGGATTCAAACTACAAAAATGGACAACAAATAGTATAGAGTTGATGGAAAGTATAAAAAAGGAAAGAGAAGGAATAGAGGACCTGGAAGAAGGGATAACGCTAAAATTGGATGAAGTTATAAAGTTACTCGGACTTACCTGGAATCGGACATCTGATGAATTTCGATATTCGGTGGTGTTGCCTGAAATGAAGTTACCTGTAACAAAACGGAACATATTATCGGATATATCAAAATTGTTCGATCCGTTAGGTTGGGTTGCTCCAAGCCTAGTAGTCGCAAAGGTATATATCCAAAGACTTTGGATATTAGGAATGGATTGGGATGAAGAAGTTCCTGAAAAGGTGAGAGATGAGTGGATTACTTACCGAACAGGTCTAGCAGAATTGACTAAAATGCGTATTCCTCGTTGGCTGGGAAGTCGTAACGATGACGTGATCGTGGAATTACATGGCTTTGCAGACGCTTCTAAAACAGCATACGCAGCGGTGGTATATATTCGAACTATAGATAAAGGCGGGAAGGTCAATGTTTTGTTAGTAACTGCCAAAATAAAGGTAGCACCAATTAAACAAATATCTATACCCAAATTGGAGCTTTGTGGTGCTGTACTTCTGTCGAAGTTATTGTTTGAAGTTTCAGAATTATTGGGTATTCCAAAGGCTAAGATCTACGCTTGGACAGATTCGACAGTTGTTTTAGCGTGGATAAGCAGCCATCCAAATCGTTGGCAAACGTTTGTTGCCAATAGAGTAGCCGAAATATTAACAACATTAGAATGTCATCAGTGGTATCATGTTAGATCCCAGGAAAATCCTGCTGATTGTGCTTCTCGCGGTTGCAGTGCTTTGGATTTAGTTAACAATGAGTTATGGATTCGTGGTCCGACATTTTTACACAACACAGAAATGGAATTAAACAAGCCTAAAATTATAGATACAGATTTAGAAGTAATAACAACTCATTTCATAAATAAAGAAGACACGTTGTGGACTAAATTTTCATCTCTTACAAGGTTAGTTAGAGTAGTTGCTTACTGTAGAAGATTTTTGAATTTAAGAAAATCAGATTCCCAAGTAGAGAGAAATAGATTTTTAACTGCAAAGGAAATATGTAAGTCATTAGAAACATGTATAAAAAAATGTCAAGAAGAAAATGTTGGGGAAGAATTATTAATTTTGAAGGAAAAGGGCAATTCTAAACTAAAAGGATCATTTAAATCATTAACTCCCTATTTAGATGCCAATAACATATTAAGGGTTGGGGGTAGATTGGAGGAGTCAAGGCTTAGTAGTGATAGAAAACATCCTATGTTATTACCAAAAAGGTCAATTCTAACCGACTTAATCATAAGCGATGCTCATTTTAAAACATTACACGGGGGACCTCAGCTCATGCTTACATTTTTGGCATCAAAATTTTGGATATTTGGAGTAAAACAATTAGTAAAGGCTTGTGTCAGAAAATGTGTTCGGTGTAGCAGGTATAGAGCGGAAACATGTAATCAATTAATGGGTCAACTCCCAGCCTCTAGGGTTACACCTGGTAGACCATTTAGAATAGAATAGAATAGAATAGCTTTTTATTTGACAGTAAAACAATCAACTATGCTAATACATACTTAATTATAAATAATTTATTATACTGCCAAAAAAGGGTAACCGCTCAGCAATATTGTTGTGGTATTAAGCCACAACGCTGATTTTCAGCGGCAACCTTAGTTGACGTTTGGACGCCACTGCTACAGATGGATGCTCTTAAAAATTAGAAAAAAACAATATGCTAAAATTAAATATAAAGTAATTATAACAGTGAGCAGCAATTAACACAGCAGAAATAAATAAGTTTAATGTAATAATAATAAAAAATCTAAAATACATTTAAATAACCTTTTTAATACTTTCTATCGAATTATCGAATTTATACGCCGCCGCCGCAAAACTAAACAATATAGAAAAAAAAAAAAAAAAAAAAAAAAAAAAAAAAAAAAGATTTTTAAAAAGATTATTTTATATTTAGATTTAAAACTGGATATGGTTAGACAATCACGAAGTAAAAAAAAAGTAAAAAAAAAAAAAAAAAGAAGTTTAAAAGAAGTGGTGTGGATTATGCTGGACCCATTAATGTGAGGACAACTAAAGGTCGTGGTTACCAAGCCTACAAAGGTTATATTTGCCTCTTTGTATGCATGGCGACACGCGCGGTACACATTGAGGTGGTCAGTGATTTGACAAGACAAGGGTTTCTGGCTGCTTTCAAAAGGTTTGTGGCACGTCGTGGTCATTGTTTGGAAATCTGGAGTGACAATGGCACCAACTTCGTTGGAGCTTCCAAGGAGTTGAGAAATTCATTTAAATCGGAACGGTCGGGTATTTTAAAGGAAATTATGGAAGACTTAGGAAATAACGGCACTACATGGCACTTTATTCCGCCCCATGCGCCTAACTTTGGAGGTTTATGGGAAGCAGGGGTGAAGTCGGTAAAGCATCACCTCAGGAGAGTGATAGGAGAAACAACGCTTACCTATGAAGAACTAACAACGGTTCTTGTACAAGTCGAGGCTTGTCTAAATTCTCGACCCCTCTGTGTAATAGACAACGATGCAGCTTGTTTCGATGCACTGACTCCGGGTCATTTCCTCGTGGGTGAACCATTAGTCACGGCTCCTGATCATAATTATGAATCAGATAATGTTAGTACTTTACGAAGGTGGCACTTAACACAGCGTATGCTACAAGGGTTTTGGCGCCGCTGGTCACAAGACTATTTAAAAAAATTCTATCATAGATACAAGTGGTCCTACCAGACACCAGAACCTGTTATTGGGGATATCGTTGTAATAAAGGAAGATAACTTACCTCCATGTAGATGGCTTCTCGGTCGCGTAGAAATAAAGCACCCCGGTGTCGATAATTTAACTCGCGTGGTAACCTTGCGCACCAAAAATGGACAATTAAAACGTCCAACCTCCTCACTTTGCATTCTTCCTTTAAATGTTTGAATTTGTTTGTTTATTTTTTTTTATTATGTTACAATTAAGAAGTCATATCCATTACGGTGGGCGGTGGATCTAAGGACGAAGTCCTTGGTGGGCGGAATGTTTACGTAGTTTTTAAGTTCATTTATTTAACTCAACATTGTATCACTAGATGGCGTTAGTAAATTTCTAAATCGCGCCAACAATGTTTTCTTACGTTTATATAAGGGTCTGGGAGAAGTTTGGATAGTTAATTAAAAAATCAACAGTACGGAAATAAATAGTTTTATTTTCTTGTTGCCTTGTACTTCCCTGTACAGATAGAGATTGTTAAAAATCACGTGATATTTCGACTTGAAATGTCAATCCCATACAAAGATTGATCGTTTACTAACGATGACGATTTTCGACAACCATCTTGTCTAGGCACCCAGGTCTGTGACTTGACCCATCTGCAAATGACACAATCACACTTATTCAAAGTCAAAGCCGTTTATTTACTGCAGAATGTCGAAGCTACTGAAGTTTCCATCGATTGGAAGTCAGCCTTCCTAAGATCTGGCAATAATGCCCTGCAAGTTTACATTTTAATCTAGAGAGGTAGATAGCGTTTATTCGCTCAAAGAGCAGCTCGACTGGGGAAGTACCTTCACATTACAGAATACCGCAGCCCAGGGTTGGATTTCGTAGTATAATTATACTATTTGTACCATAATTTTGTGATGTGTAGTATGTAGTATCGTAATGCCATTATACTACGCGAAAATACCATAATTTTACCTTTAGGTCGATTGCTACTGTTATTGGTTGAAATAAATTAAAAAATATTACTTTAATTACGAAATAAAGTTGTAATCGTTGTTGTAGTTGTAGTAAATCGCTCTATTGACTCCTGATACTTTCATGCGATGCTGTGAAAGAAAGTAAATGTACCTATTTTTACAATAACAATAAAACTAAAATTTGCTTCCAAATGCAATTTTATTTAAATTCATAATAAACTGGACGAAAAACGCGAAACGTAGTATTATTTTCGACAAGTAGTATAATTTTATTTTCCATAGACAATAATTTTCTGGGGGTCGGAATCCAACCCTGCCGTAGCCAGATAACTTTATGTTGTGTTCCTGCGCGTGAGGTAGCCAGAGTTTATCGGGGAGGGGCGAAAGCGTGAGTGATGCCACGTGTGTCGCAAGCGTCCATATGGCTACGGTAACCGCTTACCATCAAACGGGACGTAGGCTTGTTTACCGACTTAGTAGTTTTTTGAACAGTCTGACTTATATTGCCCTTTTTTCGAATTTAAAATTGAATTTATATTGACAATCCATAAAGCTGGACGCTTTAATCCACCGTGAGTCCGTCTAGATTTAGCTGTGTAGGATTGCATGGAGCTCGACTGGCGTGTTTAATAAAGAGGCCATAATGCGCAATGACCGTTCGTGACGACGTCCATTGTCAGCAGTCCACTGTCCGGACAGTGCCAGTGCATCGCGGTTCGAGGGATTTAATTAAACAACACAACTAAATGGCGGCGTGTAATGATTGTGCTTAGAGGTGGAACTGTTGTTTATGGATATCCGTTTTAAAATGTAGGTTTCTTAGATAGTAAAGTTTAGTTTTCAAATTCAAATTCAAAATCATTTATTCAAATAGACCTTCGCAGGCACTTATGAAAATTCTGGCTCTAATACTCTAATACCGGTTCGGAAGGTTGCATTTGCTGAGAAGAGCCGGCAATAAACTCAGAAATTACTCTTTTCAAAACAAGCTTAGATTCATTACATAATATTTACATTCTAATAGCACTGACAACAATTGCGTTTTGAATATAGTTACCTAGACCTACATAACATGGAAACGAAATATTACAATCCATTGACACTTTGTGAGAGAGATACGCATAGACATTTTAGTCGTGAGTCAATATAATTTTTGATTATCAACCCATATCAACGCGGGTGCTTATGTATGATTTCGTATTTTACTGAAAATAATTACGATCATGCAAATAAAACTAGCAAAGTGTATGTTATAGATATTGTCACTTGTTCTTTGAGCAAATGTGATGTGAACAGTATGACATAGCCCACATAATTATACGTTTCACAGGTAAATACGTATTTTTTCATTGAAATGCTTTCAACAAGCTTTCAACTATATTTTATCACAATATCGTCAATCGGCTCCAAAATATTTTTTACATCAGGATATCCATTTACAGGGTGTCCCACGGGAAGTTGATAAAACTAATCGGCAATCGTTTTAAAATGAATGCAGGTTTTAAGATGCTTCAAATTGATTTCGAAAGAAGACATTTGGAGGTTTTTTTTAGATATAAATTTATTTTGATTAAAAATTATTTTAGCATTTTTTACTTAATTTTTTAAAATCAGTAAGTTTAATGATAAATATTTTCAAAGTGTTCACAATCACTATTCGTACAATAATCAATTATTTTTCGAAAGCTATGCAAAACTTTGTTTAATTTTTCTTCTGAAATACTAGTTACAGTTTTTTAGATAGCATTAATCAATTCTTCTGTATCTATATCTAAAAATATAAGTATGTAACTCAAGACTAGTTTTTATTTTTCCCGTAACATTCATTTTCGTCTCGTCTTATAGCTGGATGTTTTTCTTGTACATACAATTTCTTTGATTATAAACAATATGGGAATTATTCCTTTGCGGTAAAAATTTGTTTTTTTTTATTAGAGTTATATTTTGTATTTGAAATGTAATTTCTCCCTAATAATGAAATGTGCGGAAATGGAATAATGAATAATATTAACAATTTCCTTAACCTACGCCTATCTACATTAATATTTATATCAATCACTAGCTTCTGCTCGCGGCTTCGCCCGCATGGCCTACAGGAATCAAATAACATATTTCTCTACAAAATAAAACAAAGCAACTTCATCTAGCTTCGAGGGTGGAATTATTAAAAATGCTGAGACACATGTACATTAATTTTCAATCTTCAACCTAAACACAAAATTTGAAGATCCTAACTTCGAAACTGACGGACTTTCATACAAACTTTTTTCCCCTATTTTACTCCCTTAGGGGGGGAATTTCGAAAAACCCTTTCTTAGTGGATACCTACTCTTCACAAAGAATACACCCTCCAAATTTCATGTCTCTAGGACCAGTGGTTTAGGCTGTGCGTTGATTTATCAGTCGGTTGATATATCAGTAACTCAGTCAGTCAGGACTTTGAATTTTATATACATAGATATAAACTCAATTCACGATTAAATAAACCTTATCTGAACAGCGGAAGGTCCCTAATAACATTAGCAAATTGTACATAAAACCACGATTAAACTTTAAATTATATGAACATAAACATAATACTAAGAAGTGATCTACGACGATCATTTCTACGAACGAGCAACACCCTAAAGCTAAATTGCCATATTAGGAGATTGTGTAGCTATAACCCCATAATGTATAGAAGTTGTACCATAATGATAATAGCTATAACGGCCCTTGGAGGGTTTATAGCGGCAGTTGGTGAGAGATACTAATATTCATGTCACGTCATAGCATACGCGGTTATGCGATGACAACTGAAAATGTCACGTTTACATTTCGGTTCAACTGAAGTAAAATTAAATGACCAAAATGCTGGTTTTTATTTTGGGCAGAGAGTAAGCATTGCCATACAACGTGGCAATGCAACCAGCATTTTGGGAACGTTGCCTACTGGTAGCGGCTTGTGACATTAAGGTTTCTTTTTAAGTTTGTAGTTGTTATAGTTTTAGTTTTTAAGTTATTTTTGTCATTATTACCATATATTTTTTTTTATACCACTAAGTGGCAAACAAGCATATGGCCCGCCTGATATTAATCGGTTACCGTAGCCTATGGACGTTTGCAACACCACACAACACCATATACCTATAGGAAATTGAATTAAAATTAAATGTAACTTTATTTTACAGAGTATTTATTTACTGCAAATTATAACACCATTAGATCGTATAATACTAATTCAATGCTATATAAAATTACATAAATATTTAAATATAACCGGCCAAGTAAGAGTCGGACTTGCATAAGAAGGATTCCGTGAAGAAGTTTCTTGTATGGGACCCCCCTTTGATTTTTAATTTTATTTCATTTTTACCCGATTGCACGACGCGAGTCCCCGACTACATACCTTTATAAAATTCAAGGTATATTCAAAATTCTATAGATAACAGAGCTTGTTATTTTCTTTTAAGTTATTTTTTATATTAGGTAGTCGGGTTTTTTTGTTTCTTTTAATAATTTTATTAATTTGTTGTTGTTATAGCGGCAATATATACATTCTGTGAAAATTTCAACCGTCTATCTGTTATGGCTCATGAGATACAGGACACTGACAGACAGACGAACGGACAGACGGACATCGGAGGCTTCGTAATAGGGTCTTGTTGGCACCTTTAGGTTACGGAACCCTAAAAAAATCTAGTGAAAATCTAAATAAACTACTCAATACTCAATCATTTAATGCAAAATGTACATTTGATATTTAAAATGTTATAGGTACATATTTACCCTATAATAGGGTGTTGCAATGTATATAAATATTATCCTAGAAAATAAGGAAGGAGGACGGACCGATATTTTGTAAATAAATTGTTTTAAAATTAAGTACTAAACTAATTGAGCGATAGATTTATTAATATATTACTTATTTAAATTCTGTAAATGGGTCATTTATGAAGTCATTCAGACAATAATATTTTTTTTTTATTTATTTTTTTATACGGCTTATAAATACACTAGCTTCTGCCCGCGGCTTCGCCCGCGTGGCCTACAGGAAAAAAATTACATATTTTTCTTCAAAAACACATTATAAGCGCTCTCACTCCCTCTCAATTGAATATACACACTAACATTATCCCAAACAAAGAAATAATGACGAAGTTCTCCGTAAAACTAAACTAATCTCTGGGATGAGAGTACTCGAAGCGTGTGTGAAAAGACCTAAATAGGAGACAGCCTGAAGTGGATAATAAATAATTTATATTGTTTACAACGAAGCGCCTGTCAAATTCCGATGACAATACAATATTATGGTGACCGCGAGCTGAACTGATGATGGAGACGGAAGGTAGATAAAGTATCTTCTCAGTGACTAACAGTAGATTGATGATGTCTGGACTCATTTTAATCCGCTTACAGTACCAATTACGTATTTTAACCGACTTCAAAAAAAGAAGGAGGTTCTCAATTCGGTTTTTTTTAAATGTTTGTTACCTCATAACTCCGTCATTTATTAACCGATTTGGAAAATTCTTATTTTTGTTTGGAAGTGTACACTTCCCGTTTGGTCCCATTGTCATCAGGTCAGGTTTTAATTACTTTTTAGTGCAATTTGAAGTCGGTTTTTTGTAAAACAGTTCAAATTATATTAAAGCCTTTTATCTACACCCAAGCTATAAATCCTCTACTAAAGTTCCTGAAACAGTTTGCTTATTGCCAGCATTAAAACATCCGGTGTCATGATAACCATTATATCATCCAAAACAGTGTATAATGTTGTACTGAATTTCATTATGCAATATCAGAAAAAAAACGTAGAGGTTCATCGAATTCACGTCGTATCCCGCCATTTTGGTTAGATATTAGAATTGCAGAAATTTATTACTTTGTTGTTTACAAAAATAATTGGACTGTTTTACAAAAAACTTAAACGACTTCAAAGTACACTAAGAAGTAATCAAATCCTGATCTGATGACAATGGGACCAAACGGGAACCCTTGTCGGTTGTACCCTTTCAAATAAAAAAAGAATTTTCCAAATCGGTTAATAAATGACGGAGTTATGAGGTAACAAACATAAAAAAAAAAATTACATTCGTCCAATCAATTCCATTCCGTCCCGTCAATTACATTCATCAAACTTTCATCCCTCATTTTAAGGGTGGAATTTCAAAAAATTCTTTCTTAGTGGATTCCTACTCTTTACAAAGAATATATCCTCCAAATTTCATGTCTCTAGGACCAGCGGTTTAGGCTGTGCTTTGATATATCAGTCAGTCAGTCAGGACTTGGAATTTTATATTCTGATGATTACTATTATTAGCTTTTTTTTCAAACTTTTTTTTTATTTATAAAATAAAGTATAATACCTATGCAATCATAAAAAAGCATGAAAAAACCAAGAACTTTCGTGTGTAATAATATGTTTCACAGAAAATTCAACCCCCGTTTCACCCTTTTAGGGGTCGAATTTCGAAAAACCCTTTCATATTTGATACGTACACTTCACAAAGGACACACTCTCCAAATTTCATGTCTCTAAGACCAGCGGTTTAAGCTGTGCGTTGATATATCAATCAGTAAGTTCCCGTACACAACTTCATCCTGTTTTTCATCCCTTCGAGGGTGGATTATCAAAAACGCTTAGACACGTATGAATAAATTTTCAGTCTTTAGCCTAAACACAACATTTTAAGATCCTAACTTCAAAACTGACGGACTTTCATACAAACTTTCATCCCCTATTTTAAGGGTGGAATTTCAAAAAACTCTTTCTTAGTGGATTCCTACTCTTTACAAACAATACATCCTCCAAATTTCATGTCTCTAGGACCAGCGGTTTCGGCTGTGCTTTGATATATCAGTCAGTCAGTCAGGACTTGGAATTTTATATTCTGACTGATGATTACTATAATATATTGGCTTTTTTTTCATACTTTTTTTTATTTACAAAATAAAGTATAATATGCAATCATAAAAACGTATGAAAAAACCAAAAACTCACGTGTGCAATAATATGTTTCTCAGAAAATTCAGCCCCCGTTTCATCCTCTTAGGGGTGAAATTTCGAAAAACCCTTTCATATTTGATACGTACACTTCACAAAGAACACACTCTCCAAATTTCATGTCTCTAAGACCAACGGTTTAAGCTGTGCATTGATATATCAATCAGTGAGTTCCCATACACAACTTCATCCTGCTTTTCATCCCTTCGAGGGTGGAATTATTAAAAACGCTGAGACACGTATTAATTAATTTTTAATTTTCAGCCTTAACACAAAATTTGAAGATCCTAACATCGAAACTGACGGACTTTCATACAAACTTTCATCCCCTATTTTACCCCCTTAGGGGTGGAATTTCAGAAAATCCTTTCTTAGTGGATACCTACTCTTCACAAAGAATATACTCTCCAAATTTCATGTCTCTAGGACCAGCGGTTTAGGCTGTGCGTTGATATATCAGTCAATCAGTCAGTCAGGACTTTGAATTTTATATTTATAGACTAGCTTCTGCCCGCGGCTTCGCCCGCGTGGCCTACAGGAAACAAATGACATATTTTTCTTCTCAAACAAACATTATAAGCGCTCTCACTCCCTCTCAATTGAATATACAAACTATCATTATCCTAAAGAAAGCAATAATGACGAAGTTCTCCGTAAAACTAAACTAATCTCTGGGATGAGAGTCCTCGAAGCGTGTGTGAAAATACTTAAATAGGAGACAGCCAGAAGTGGATAATAAATAATTTACATTGATTACAACGAAACGCCTGTCAAATTCCGATGACAATACAATATTATGGTGACAGCGAGCTGAACTGAGGATGGAGACGGAAGGTAGACAAAGTATCTTCTCAGTGACTAAACATAGAATGATGAAGTCTGGACTCATTTTAATACTTTTACAGTACCAATTACGTATATTAACCGACTTCAAAAAAAGGAGGAGGTTCTTAATTCGTTTTTTTTTATGTTTGTTATCTCATAACTCCGTCATTTATTAACCGATTTGGAAAATTATTTTTTTGTTTGGAAGGGTACACTTCCCGTTTCGTCTCATTGTGATGAGACGAAACGACGAAACGATTGTCTCATGAGACGAAATGTCATCAGATCAGGATTTGATTACTTCTTAGTGTACTTTGAAGTCGCTTTATTTTTTTTTTGTAAAATAGTTCAAATTATATAAAAGCTTTAAAATTATCTATTTTACTGCGTGTAAAAAACCCGCACTTATTACACACGTGTTATAAAATAGTACCTATACGATACTCTTGACTTAAGCGCACACACTTTGCACGGCGTGAAAGAGACTACTAAAGTCACACTTATATCATAATATACTTTTTGGAGTTCCGTACCTCAAAAGGTAAAAAAGGAACCCTTATAGGATCACTCTTCTGCCCGTCTGTCTGTATGTCCGTGTGTCACCACCAATTTTCTCAGGAACGGGTGGACCTAGCAAGTTCAAATTTATACCAGATACTGAGGTCTATAGTCCCTATTATACAAAAATCTAGGTCCTGATTCAACACGATAAAAAGATATGGGTAAATTTAGATTTTCGCGAAAACTTGTAAGTACCCAAGTTTACCTTAATTTTCAACTTTTTTATTTTTCGGAATTTTCCCTTTACTTGTGCTGTAAAACCTTGCTTTTAACCAAAATTGTCAATTCCAGGTCAACCGGAAGTATACCTATAGGTTTCGGGTCGAAAACCTATATCGCTGTTCCCGTTGACCTAGAATCACGAAATTTGGCAAAAAGCAAGGTCTTAGCACAAGTAATGGGAAAATCCCGAAAAATAAAAAAGTTGAAAATTAAGGTAAATTTTGGTGCTATTAAATTTTGCTTCTACGATTAGCTACTACTACGATTTTGAAATCGATCCAA
Source organism: Polyploca ridens (assembly GCA_951394255.1). Taxonomy (NCBI): domain Eukaryota; kingdom Metazoa; phylum Arthropoda; class Insecta; order Lepidoptera; family Drepanidae; genus Polyploca; species Polyploca ridens. Next base: position 16,468,624 of record OX596247.1, on the reverse strand, counting down.
AGGATACAAACAATAAAACTAAATAAATGAATACACATCGATAAGTTTCGAAGAAATTTCAACCCCCGTTACACACTTTTGTGGGAAAAATTTCGAAAAATCCTTTCTTAGTGGATACTTACACTTCACAAAGAACACACGCCCTAAATTTAATGTCTCTAGGACCAGTAGTTTAGTCTGTGCATATGTCTAAATATCAGCCAGTTAATGAGTTAGTCAGGACTTTGAATTTTGGGGATGATTTTGGAAAAACTGATACACGTGTCTCATAATTTTAATTGAAGAGTATGTGTACCAATTTTAGAGTTAATCGACACCGAGAATCAAAGTCAAAGTCAAAGCCATTTATTCAATTAAGGCCCTTATAGGGCGCACTTATGAAGGTCAAAGCTACTCAAGCTACTACCTGTTCGTAAGTCGGCCTTCAATTTATAGGTTAAAATTTTTTAAAAAAAATTGGGGCTATATGATTGGCAATTTTTTTTTTCAACATTTTGTTTTTATTTACACAATAAAGTATAATACTTAATAACAAACCAACAACTTACACACGTGATCAAACTAACATCCGACATCTGTCGGCAAGACGCTATGCGCCGTAGCGCTACGACGCTACGGAGCTACGAGTCTACGAGAGTTATTGAATCGTCAAATGGTGGTGATTTGAATCTATTCAAATCGCCACCAATGGGAATGGGATTTATATTGAAAAATAAAACTGTGAATATTTTTATAGCTTGATTGTTAGTTTCGTTTTTGAATATTTATGATAGTTGTTTTCAGTCTGATGGGGTTTCAGTTTAAAATAACAATAAAGAACGAGCGAGAGAAAAGTGTTCGAGCCAAAAAATTTAATTGAATTTATTAAATATTTTGAATGATTGATTAGATAATATTTTAGATTCTGGATTGTTGAATTGCTCTTTTACTTTACTAACTAGCTTTATGTGCCCAACTTCAAATGGAATATTTCAATTCGGTAAAGCGATTGAAATTCGAGCTGTATTCAAAAAAGGAATAGAAAAAAAACTAAAACAGTTGAATGAAAGTCGTATCACGTTCGCGCCCATGTGGTCTGCAGCGCCGCAGAGCAGTCCAAGTCTCCGGCGGTTTTGAAAAATGAATGCGTGGCGCGTGACCTGTCGTATGTTTATGGCCAGTTACATTTTGAAGGACGTTCCAAAATCAAATGCTTTGCATTCAAATCTTTGAAATGTGATTTAAGACATTTGAAAGTATTTTCTTTGTGAACATTTTTGTTCTTTTGTTTATTCAAAATATGGATAGTCTTGTTTACCGTAAAATTCGTGGAAGGGCACAGAAAAACTCCAAAATTGCGAGAAACTTTCTCCCCTAGCGTCATTTTACAGTATCTATTTTGTCCCGCAATATACAAACTGCCAATTTTCTCGAAACACTAAGCTGGGACCACTTTTATGTTATGTTCGACCTTATTACAAAAGCATTAGGTTATTAATAGAGTTCAAATATATAAAAATAAGTTGGTAAAGGTAAAAATCCCTGATTTTGCGGCTCAATGCTTATACAAGCCAAGAATGGACACTGGACAATTTGGTAATCGAAAATGTTTCTTCAATATTCATAAATCGCTGAATCTTCTTGTTACATTCCATTTCATCTCCCTTACGTTGCGAATGGAATATACTTGGACTTTATCGCTTTTTTATCGTTATTATTTTACTATTTTCTATACAATTATTTTACAACATACAATATTTTTATTTTGCAATCTTTTTTTATATTTTTTAGGTCTACGTTATTAAACCTTCTTTCACGAAGTCTGATTGAGTTCCTAAAAGTAACCTATAAAACTCGGGGACAATATAGCAAAAACTTTAAAGTTTATCGAGACTCGCAGAAAAATCAACCCCTTTTAACCGAATCGGGGTTCGAATTTCGAGAAACTCAAAAACACGTGTTTCTTTTTTTTCTATCCACGGTATTAATTTATTACCGAGTTTCAAGTTAATCGGATCGCGTGGATTTCTTCCATACAAACTTTAATACCCCATAAAATAATTCCCCTTGTAGGGGTAGTTTTGAAAAACGAATGATGAGAATCTGTATTATTAATTTAGGTAAGTAATCGTGCTAAGTTTCAAGTATATAAAACCAAGGAATAAGATTTTCATGCATACCAAATTCCCCCTTTTCACCTTCTTTTTAGGGGTGATAATGTGTCATTTGATTGAACAAATAAACCAAAACTATACAACTCTTTTTATACGAGAATCCCATTAAAAATAATAAAGCGATTGTTTGAATTTCGAACACCTAAAAGTTCGTTTCCGCGTGCCTTCGACGGGACGCCTCAATATACATTTTCGCATTGCGTTTATTCGGTTTGTTAAAACTGCCACGTTTCAACGGTAAAGAGTATAAACCGCACGGCGTACGGCGCACCTGTACCAATGGAACCGTAGCATTTGAACCGTAGGGTTACCATTGCAATTTTAAACTGGAGTCTCGACAATGTTTTATGCAATATTTGCAAGTATTCGGAAATATTTCGTTATCTATCGCGCAAACGTAAACGCATCACTTGAAAACGGCTGGACTGATTTCTGAAAGATTGGAAACTTATGGCGCCCACAGACGCTCCGGTGTACCATACAGGTCTACCTGCGCAGGTATACCTGCGCAGGTAGACCTGAGCGTGAGTGGCAATAGACCTGTGCAGTTTTTTTAACCTGCGCAGGTAACCGGTACCTGTGCGTGTGTGCTTGTACTCAGGTCACCTGCGCAGGTCGCGATAGTTGTTTTCTAGTGTCTGTTCAAAGTGGTTGTTCATGACCAGTGCGTCGTCGTCGTCGTCAATCGATGCCATAGCAAAATAAACTGAAGAGCGCTCCGGTATACCGGACCATCCCCATACACGCTATCGACCTGCGCAGGTAAACCTGCACAGGTAACCTCTCCGGTAGACCGTAGCGTGTATGGCTTACATTAGGGAAAACTGAAAGTGGGTTTTCCATGAGTTTGACAGCTGACGAAGAAGCATGGACGAAATCGCGAGTACAGCTAGTTTTTAATGTAACTTATAGTTCATTGTGATACATGTGTGCAAAGTTGTCATACGACGTTTTTCAACACACTTGAGAGAAAAAAAAGACAGACTTATATTTTTTTAAATAGATTTTTTGATAATAATCAACCACTCAATGACAACGTTAACGAATATGGCGCGCAGGTTATATTGTTTTTGACAGCGATGCGCTATCATTCTGTTTTACTCGTTCGTCGACACACATATCACTTGCAGTGAGGTCCAAACTTAACATAATCGGGATTATACTTATCATAAAACTGTGCGGTAATGTAAAGTAAAAAGCACTAGTGCGTAATAAGCTGCATTATTATATACTAAAAACGGTGCAATAAATGTCACGAGCAAGTGAGTTGAAAAATAATTGTATTCATTGAATTTGGCTGTCACTTATTACTCGAACTTTATTAAAAAAACTGACATTGGAGGTAGGCCATTTACAGTTTTTAATCTTAAAGTATAGTCACCCTAATCCTGTTGAAATTTAGAGTGGGGTTCGCTATCGTTGCGGTATCGCTGGGGTGTCGCACCTACAGGGTAGTTAATTTGTATCGCCCACTTTACCTCTATCTTGTGGGGTCCGTTCAAATTGAAACACAAAACACTCGTCGAATTTACCTTTTGTTTACGGTGTTTTTCATACGGGGCTAGTGAAGGTTAAGTATTTTTGCTTATAAGGATTTAATTTTGTTCTTTGAAATAGAAAACATTAGTCTTGCCTAAGATCTAAGTTCTTTTAAGGTTCCAAAGGAGCTTTCTATCTCGGACGCTGAGGTTGCGGAATGCTTTCCTTTGTAGTTTTTCCAAAGGAAGTACAGCATGGGGTCTTCATGATGGGTGCGAAGAGATTTTTGCTATGTTTAACTACATCTACCGCAATCCAACACTGCTTAGCAGTATACGAAGTCATGTCATCTTAGGGTCAGCTCACACCGAGACGCGATGAGGCGCGCAGTTTTTAACTTAACGATATGATATAGAACTTTATTTACTACAAAAAGGGTACACATTTCAATGAGAGAATTCGAATATGCCCCGCGGCTGGTCATACTGTGGTAGCGGTGGGTCGCGATGCGTTTCTCATCGCTACGCTGCGCAGCTTGCAACGAGGAAAATCTCTTTAGAGTAGTACCGAAAAACCTAATTCCGCAAGTGTTTAGTGTGTCCTTGATTTAGCCAGTCCGAGCGCATAGTTGGTGGTGGGGAATTAGCGGAAAAGATATCAAATATTTTTATAATTTTTTTATACCCCTTAGGTGGCAAACAAGCATACGGCCCGCCTGATGGTAAGCAGTTACCGTAGCCTATGGACGCTTGCAACACCAGGGGTATCACTCGCGCGTTGCCGACCCTGAAGAAACCGCTTCACACCCTTTTTGAAGAACCCCATGCTGTACTCCATTGGGAAAACCACGGCAGGGAGCTCCTTCCACAGTCCGACCTTCCGCGGAAGAAAACTCCTTTTAGCCCGCACAGTTCGAAACAATTCTGGTTTCAATGTGTGTGGATGGACTCCCTGTCGATGGCAAACAATGTCGATGGTAAAATTAACGTTATTGCGCTTTTTTTTTTGGTTATTTGTTCGATGGCAGCGTGAAACGATTGGCCTCTTCAAGCGTCGTCACGTCACGGTGTGAACTGACCCGTAAGCTCAATAATCCTACCCATTCATAGCTATTTAACTTGGCCTGAACTTAATTGTTTTTTTGACACTTAATCTTAGCTCTGTACAGTAGACGACCGATCGCTCAATACCATGTTCACAACTTATGATTGATAGTTTACATAGCCTAAGTTTAAGCTATTTGAAGCAGATACTTTTTGCTATCATAAGGCTATTCCGACTGATTATATGTTTTGTGTTTAAGTCTTGACGTATTGTGAAGTTTTACCACCCCTAAGCCATATATCGACATAGAAAACTTTGTGACGATGGAAAAAAAGAAAAAATCCCTTTCCCCACTTTATGTTGAAATTCAAGAATGAACATTCCACTACCTCATTGACCACCACATTGGACCCATGTCCTATACAACCATTCAAGCATCAACCACCATGTATTAGTTTATAATGACTGGTACCTGAATAGTTGTATTGGAGTTATGAAATTAATTAAATGTAGGAAAAATACAGAATTTGTAGTCCATTTTCTAGTCCGATAAAGCGAAGAAGACTTGCCGAACCCGGTTTCTAGTTACGAGATAGAAATTTCAAATATTCTTCAAGGGTGTCTCAAATTAGGGCAGACGGCTTTAAATTTATTTATCCACTTCATCACTTGAGGGTTAAACTAGGGAATTTGCTAGAATTATGTGTCTCGCTGTGGTATCAAACTTTTGCGTTTAAACTAGTGTTAAATTTGCTCAATAGGAGAGGCGTAAAACAAGTTTTTGCCTGCAGTTTCACCCGCATTCCCGGAATAAAGAGTAGCCTATGTGCCTCTCGATAACGATCGTCGCATGATAAGCCATTCTTAATCGAACGTAAAAGTTAAGCTACAGTAGTACCCAACTGTTATGGCTTATCGATGTATGTACCTGCGCAGAAGATACATTTTCAAAGCGCAGGATACCGCTATTGGTCGGCAGCTGCCGCCATGTTAGCGCGCGCCGTGCGGAGGGGCGTATTATGAACCTTATAGTAGTGATCTAAGCTTGATTGTAAGTTTTAAGCATTCTTTCGTTAATATTCGGGACCATACTTTATTTTCTGTGCGATCGAAGATTCACGCGCCTTATCAGTTGGGTACTACTGTACCACTGTTGAGGCCGGACCCTGGATGGGTGATATTTCAACTGGAGCGTTTTCCGTGCTTCGGAAGGCAGTTAAAGCTGTTGGTCCCAGTTAATACTCATTGTGATAGTCGTAAAGCTAGTTGGAGGCCTCCCAGGTGGCTTAAAAACTCTAATTTATATTAAGAGTTCTCGAGCTTCCCTCAGAGATAAGTTTAAAAATATAGGTATCCTCACAGTAGCATCGCAGTATATTTATGCATGCATATTATTTGTACATCAGAATATTAATCTTTTTGTAAAAAAAGTTACGTGCACTCTTTTAATACTAGAAATAAGCATAAACTTATGACCTCTGCTTATAGACTCCAAAAAGTGAAAGGTTCATTTTTAGGACTGAGTTTACAATTTTATAAGATCCCTAATGACATTTTAAAATTACCGTCACTAAAGTTTAAGTAAGTATAATATACAAACTATTATGGGCTATAAAGTGGAGATACAGGCAATCAAAACCAACAAACTAGTACCTCAGTGCAAGAGATGTCAAGCTTATGGACATACACAAAGGTATTGCTCTAAAGCACCGAGATGCGTAAAATGCACAGGTAAACATCTAACCAAAGAGTGATGAAAAAAACAACTGATGAAAAGCCAAAATGCTTACACTGTGGAGATCCGCATCCAGCCAACTACAGGGGATGTGCTATAGCTAAAGAAATCCAACTGATACGAAACAAAAATACCAAAAAATCATCTGTAACACGCCAATACAAGGTAGCCAATGAAAAAGAAGATGGTCCTGTCCAAGGTAAGCTTATTCAAAGAAAACTTGATAAATTCACAAGTAGAAATATATCTTTCGCCCAAGCAGCTACAAAAGACACCAAAGTACATCAGGGTCCTCCAGCAAGTGTTAGTAGTGATAGTAAATTAGATGATATCTTAAAGCTCATGTTAACATTTGATGATAGACTAAAAAGAATCGAAAATAGTGCCAAAACAGCTATATTGAAACCGACAAAATGAATACCATACTAAAAATTATGACATGGAACTCAAATGGGTTACTAAAGCATCAAAACGAACTGCAAGTAATCCTAGACATAGAAAATATTGATGTGTGTCTAATATCAGAAACGCACTTTACAAAACAATCACACATTAAGTTTAAAGGCTACAAAGTGTATCACGCGTTACATCCTGATAACACTGCTAGAGGCGGTAGTGCTGTGATTGTAAAACAAAACATTCAACATCACGAAGAAATAAAGTATGAAGAGAAAGAAATACAATCTGTGGCGATATCTATCAAAACCAAGAGATATCCTATAACTGTTTCAGCCATTTATTGTCCACCTCGATATATAATCAGGAAAGAACAGTATATGACTTTTCTAAAGAGCCTTGGGAGTAGATTTGTTCTAGGAGGTGACTTCAATGCTAAAAACACGTATTGGGGCTCCAGACTAACTACTACTAAGGGCAGAGAATTATTGGGCGCTATAAAAGGCATAAAATGTGACGTGGCGTCTACTGGAATGCCCACATACTGGCCTACAGATCCCCATAAAATCCCAGACCTCATAGATTTTTTCATCATAAAAAATATATCATCCAAATATATAAGAGCACAGCATAGCTATGATATGAGCTCAGATCACTCTGCAATATATCTAGAAATAAGTGAGAATATTCTATATAATAAAAGCGCTCTGACATTAGTGAATAAGTTTACAGATTGGGAGAGCTTTAAGATAGACTTAGATAACTATATAGATCTTAAGATTCCACTTAAGACACTGGAAAACTTAAACAATGGAGTCCAAAGGTTCATAGAAGACATTCAAAAAGCAGCATGGAAAAATACTCCACTCAGGGACAAGAAAACCAAAGGAAATACGTATCCTACCAAAATAATAGAACTCATAGCTGAAAAGAGAAGACAAAGGAAAACCTGGCATCAATCTAGGTGTCCTGAAGATAAAAGAAAGCTTAACAACTTAACAAAAAAAGTTCATAGGCAAATACAGGCATTTAACGATGAGCCCACAAATAAATTTCTACAAAGTATTACTTGTGATCGTACTACAGATTACTCCTTGTGGAAGGCCACCAAGAATCTGAAAAAGCCTGTTATTCAAATTCCACCAATCAAAGATGGGAATGGAAAATGGGCATTAAATAACGAGCAAAAGGCTAGAAGGTTTGCAGAGCACCTAGAAGCCATCTTTCAACCTAACAATGGTGAAACAAATGAAGTCCTTACCTTGGACAAAAATACGATGCCAAATGATACTGATGAAAATATAAAGCTAGTTACACCTAGAGAAGTTGCACGAGAAATTAAGCAACATATAAGCCCACGCAAATCTCCTGGTTATGATTTGATAACAGGAGAAATACTTCGTAATCTACCAAAAAAAGGTATAGTCAAACTAACAACCCTTATAAATGCCTCATTAAGGTTAAAACAAGTACCTGACTTATGGAAAGTTGCTGAAGTAATAATGATAGTAAAACCTGGAAAACCGCCACATGAAGCTACATCATACAGGCCGATCTCCCTGCTGCCTATCATGTCTAAACTATTTGAGAAGCTGTTGCTCAAAAGACTAAAAGGTATCATTGAAAGTAAGAATCTCATACCCGATCATCAATTTGGGTTTCGAGAAAAGCACTCAACAATAGATCAAGTGCACAGAATTATTAACCTAATAGAAAATACTCTTGAAGAGAAAAAAGTCTGCTCTACTGTGTTCTTGGATGTGGCACAGGCTTTCGATAAAGTATGGCATGAAGGTTGTGGCAGTAGGCTTAGTTAGCCACAGAAGTTAAGGAGATAGGTGTGGGTCAATGAAACCACTATTGAAATTAAGTAATTCACTTTAATCTTGTTTCCGCCTACAAGTTGGGTTGACAAGAGGATAGGGAACACTGGCCTGACGAAGATGCTTGGAGAACTTCCAGGTGGGAAGTATGCAGCCTTCTACTGTAGCGGCTTCGTGTGAATGTTCTCAGCTGGTCGACCTCTGGCAGCCGGTCACTCCTTTTCTCTTCTTCAGACACGTAGTAGGTACGCAGTAGGTACGTAGGTAGTTAAGTAGGTGAAAGGTGATCCTGAAACCCATGAGAAGGCATCTCAGCACAGTATAAGACTACCTGACGTCAGGAAGTGAAGTCCAGTATCCTCTAATTTATGTACACTAGAAGCAGCTCGGAATGCGGAGAACAGTTACACAAGCACAGCACTAATTTTAATAATAATAAGAACTCACCCCAGCGGGATCAAGAACACATGTATTTTAAGTTTGACTACAATTAGCCGTTGAATAATTAAAATATATTTATGAAGTCACAGGACACAGTTTATGCTCGCGAACGCAGAGAGGGTGTGACGCTGCAAAATCGACGCACCGTCAGTCGCCACCGCTCGGTTACGTTCGGTCGCACTCAGCGATACGTTTTAGGGATGCGCAGACGCGGAGATAAGTAATTCAAAACCCGTAAGAATAATATAATATTTTAGGGTTCCGTATTATATATCTTAGTTATGGTTTATTTTATATATTTAGTTTGTAAGTAAAATAAGTGTAATGGTAATAATAATTTTAGTATGTACCTACCTATGTAGTTAAATTCACTTCTCCAGTATTCTATCTTATTATCAGTTCGTAAGTTGTATCCTAGAATACAACGTTACAATACCGCGCCGCTTAGAGAAGGATTTTGCGTGCTTAACAGATAAAATCCGACTACACTTCTAACTAAACTACTTGTTAAATCTGAATAACTGGCAGAGCTTCTTAACAAGAACTTTTAATCTTTGTAGTATTTAAATTTTAAGTCTTTTATATGCCAACAGCCTATAGTCTTTCCGGTCATATCAGACAACTCGTATACAAGAGGAGATTTTTTACCAATCACTTTGCACTTAATGAATTTAGGAGCTAACTTTTTGTTGAAATATTTATCTTTGTCACTCTGATAAAAAGTTCGTTTCCACACTAAGTCCCCAATATTGAATTCCGCAGGCCTACGACGCAAATTATAGCTTTGACTATTTCTAGAATGTGCCTGTAGAAGCAAAGCTTGCACTTTGTCAAAGATACTTGATAGATAGCCTAAATTTTCGGCATACGAATCTCGAGGTTGATAAATAACATCATCACACTCTGCATCGACGTAATGCGAACCGCAAGCAACTAACTCACGACCATGTACAAGAAATGAAGGAGTATATCCCGTTACTTCGTTCACTGAACTATTAATTGCAAATTGGATTTGAGGTAATAGCTGATCCCAAGCACGATGATCATTTTCAATATATGTCGATACGGCAGTCATTATAGTTTTATTATAGCGTTCGACTGTATTGACGTGCGGTGAATATTTTGGTGTATAGTGCAGATTAGGGATTTTATATTTATTAAGCATGGTTTTCAAGGTGGCACTAATAAACTGTTTGCCATTATCTAAAATAACAGTTGAAGGAATACCATGTACTAACAATACACGTTCCTCGAGTATCCTAGTAACGACTTCGGCGGTAGCACGTCTTATAGGAAATACCAAACAGTACTTACTAAAGCAGCACGTCACCACAAATATGTAACAATTTTGTTTCCTAGTTGGTGGTAGGGGTCCAACCAGGTCAATACTTATAGTTTGGAATGGTCTAGAACATACTTTAGGTCGACCCATTTCACCCAAAGGAGCATAATTCTGATGTTTGTGAGCAATACAAGTATCACAAGATGAAATAAAATTAACTACGTCTGCGTGCATTCCTGGCCAATAATAACGAAGAGCCAATCGTCTGTAAGTTTTAAAAATTCCTAAGTGACCAGCTATAGGTTCAGAATGGTTTTCCTCAATAACTGAACCTCTTATTTCTTTAGGAATAATTTCCTTCCATTCGAACTCCTTTTGCAAAGAACATTTGCCTTTCATCATTCTATAGAGCTTATCATTTTTAATCATGTAATTAACGAAAGACGTAGGAGAGTTCTGACAACCATTATAAATATTCATATACCATTGATCAGTAGTTTTAGTAGAATTAGGGCTACTGTCAATAGCAGAAATAGGCAACGCACGAGATAAGGCATCAGGTATTACATTATCAGCGCCGCGACGGTGTTTGATTTCGAAGTTAAAAGCTGAAAATCGAACACCCCATCGCGCTAGTCGACCGGTCTGATTATTGAGATTTAAAAACCATTTTAAGGACGAATGGTCAGTGTAAACTATAAATTTCTTGCCATTGTCTAAATAGCACCGCCAATGCTCTATAGCTACAAGAACAGCCAAGGCTTCTCGCTCTGTAATGCCGTAGTTCCTTTCCTGCGCAGACAGCGACTTGCTCATGTAAGCAATAGGACGTTCAACACCGTCAACAGTTTGAGTAAGCAACGCTCCGACCCCGTAGTCACTAGCATCTGTATGCACTTCAAAAGGCTTATCGAAGTCTGGGCAGGATAGAATTGGTGTAGAAGTAAGACACTCTTTAAGCTTTTTAAATGCTTCGTCTGCTTCCGTCGACCACGTAAATGGACTTGCCTTTTTACTAGTAGAAGTCAATTTATTTAGTGGGCCAGCAATAGAACTGAAGTTGGGTACAAATCGACGGTACCACGAAGCGGTTCCCAGGAACCTTTTAACTTCCTTTTTATTTTTAGGTGTAGGAAAGTTAACGATCGCTTCAATTTTTCCGGGATCAACGTGTAATCCATTAGAGTTAACTACATAGCCTAAGTATTTAAGCTCATCACGGAAAAATACAGATTTTTTTAAGTTAATAGTTAAATTTGCGGATTTAAGCTTATTATATACCTTCTCAAGCAGAGATAGATGAGATTGAAATTCCGACGAAATTACGACGATATCGTCCAAGAAGACAAACACAGAATTCTCGAATTCAGGGCCATAGAATAAGTTATCCACTAATCGCTGTTGCGTAGCAGGCGCATTTGTTAAACCAAAGGGCATGGTAACAAATCTAAATGTGCCGCGGGTAGGTACGTAAAACGCAGTTTTATCGCGGTCACTTTCTACAATTGGCACTTGCCAGTAGGCCTTTGACAGGTCGACACTAGATAGGTATTTAGCATTCTTAAGATTATCCAGTATTTCAGAGACGTATGGTAACTTATACGCATCTTTTCGCGTGACTGAATTTAACTTCCGACTATCCAAACAAAATCTTAATTTGCCATCTTTTTTAGGTATAAGCAAAATAGGTGAAGACCACGGGCTTTCACAAGGTTCGACGACTTTAAGCTGTAACATTTCATCTAATTCTTCGCAGACTATACGAAGTTTTTCAGGAGAAAGTCTATAGTAACGTTGCCGGATAGGCGGTGTATCGCCAGTATCTATATGGTGTTTAACTAGATGCGTTTGACCAAGCCCTATTTTTTCCGCAGATATAGATTCGAATCGCTCAATGACTTTATCGGCAGTAGTTCGCTCATTGATTGTAAGAGCTTCATATGAATGTAGCATGACTGGGTTTCCGCAAATTGTTGAAACCTGATGTTCAATATTAGCCGCTAATAAAATTGAATTGGAAAATTTAGGAAGCAATTGAAATTTTTTCCAAAAATCTATACCTAAAATTAGAGATGACGTGACCGTAGGTATCACATAAGCTTTTAAGGTATGAGATTGATTTTCAAAGTTTACTGGTAAATTAATATAACCAATAGTGGATAACTTGTGACCACCAGCAGTAATAAAGGATGTAGAATTGTCGCAGTCGCAAAGTTCTAAGCCAAATGAAGTAATAACATTCACGTGAGAATTATTTCCAAGTATAGTAACAGCTGAACCGGAATCCAATAGGCCACATAGTGTCTTATCTCCTACACCAATAGTCACGTAAGGACGTATGTCACCGTCAGGTTGTTTATTGAAGATTGTTGCAATATAATAACTCGAAAAATACATTTTAATAGTAGATAACCAATCTTGCCAATCTTTTTTGTCAAAGTTATTATTTACAGTTTTATTACAACAATCTTCGCTAATTAGTTTTTTTTATTGGAAGAAGAATTACAATTAGGACAGTTTAGGCGTGTATACTCCTTCATACCGCATTTAAAACAAATCGGATAGCGATCTTGTTGACATTGTCGCAACGAATGATTATTGCTACGGCAGCGCGGGCAAAATAGTGACTTAGTGTTACCAACACCAGATACCCCCGCTTCAGGTTCCATAGCAGCGATCGCGACGGGCACACTACCGCCAGGCTTTTCATTATGTAAGTTAGAATAATTATTGTATCTAGGTTTATTATTGTATGCATAATATGAGTTTTTGCCAGAAAAGTAATTATTTTTGTAGTTATTAGACTTTGGTTCAGCTGGCTTAAGATACGCTAAATCCGGAGCCAAAGTTCCAGTAGATACTTTAGGTGGTTCATGAAATTGGGAAGAAAAACACTGAATTTTCTCGTAATTAAGACAAAGTTGGCGAAGTGTAGCAATAGAAGTGACGCCAGTAACACAAGATGATAAAACAGTAGCATAACAGGGCCTTATATTATGTAACAAGACATCTAACTTTTCTTGTTCCGACATAGGTTTCGAAAGTCGTGAAAAAAGTTGCGACATTATCGCCAAATAAATAACAATATTTTCAGAATCACCCTGTGTTCTACTACGTATTTCAGATACTAACCGATAATCGTAATCTTTCTGACTAAAATCCTCAATTAATTGTTTTATCAACTCATCCCAATCATTAACTGATTCCCGCACACTACGGTACCAATGCAATGCATTTCCTACAAAAATTTCCGAAGCATACATTAATAATTTTTTAGAGGGTATGTTCCTAACCGTCTGATACTCCTTCATTCTCTGTACGAACGCGTGAACACAGCTCCCACCGTCGTATTTTAATTTAATCAACTCGCTTAGCTGCGTACGGTCGCAGCAAACCGATACAATAGGCGTGCCATCGAGTAAAGAAGATGACTGTGCACAGTTAGTGTGCTCAGATGCGGTATTCGTAGTAGGATTAGAAGTTTGTAACTCTAAAAATTTTTTTGACACGGCATTAAATTCTTTAGTTATACAATTTATTTTCTTTAAAAGTGAAGTATCTGAATTATCTACTCTTTTCAGACGATGGTAAATATGATTGTGCAAAGCTCTGAGACGTTCGTATTGATTGCCATCATATTTTTCGACCAAAATATTTACTCGAGAAGTGAATTCAGCCACAGAGATAAGAACACCTTCGCAATCAACAGAAGCATCAATGCCAGATTCAATAATCTCTTCATTAGGTATTAACGGAGTAAGTTTATTAATTTGTTTGCGCAACCCTAAAACAGTCATGGCCGGTTCCTCGCCTCTAATAAGGACCTCATAAGTTAACTCATGTTTGTTAAGCATAAAATATTTAATTGAGTGAGTTCCCATTATGAATTTAAGTAAAATGTATAAATATTACTACGAGAAAAAATACCGCATCCAATACAAGAATAACGAATATAATTTGCAAAATACTAGTGTAGGTAGGTTCACAAAAATTAACAAGCAATACTACAAGATAATCTAAACTAATGATAATAGAATATGATGAAAAATTGAGTGATTATAGTGCTTTAAACTCTGTTCTTTACATAAATTAAATATATAATTCTACGATTTGGTGATAAGTACGAAACAATATATGAATGAGTAAAAATGATTGATAACGTGCAAAATCAACAAAATGTAATTCAATTGCGAACTGTTACGTATCCTGCTTATAATTAAAATTTATAAATTTTTTAGATCTCGTTACTAGGTAGTAACAAAAATATACGTAACGGTTAACAAATTAATCAATTAACAAAAATGTATTAAAATGAAAACGTACCAGTTCGCTGACTCGTAGGCACCTCCTCGTTCACAAAATGGACCGCTAGACCAAGTGCTACTAGACTAAACACCAAACATGATTTGGAAACAAGACTATCCACGTTAAAGGGCGCCACTGTGGCAGTAGGCTTAGTTAGCCACAGAAGTTAAGGAGATAGGTGTGGGTCAATGAAACCACTATTGAAATTAAGTAATTCACTTTAATCTTGTTTCCGCCTACAAGTTGGGTTGACAAGAGGATAGGGAACACTGGCCTGACGAAGATGCTTGGAGAACTTCCAGGTGGGAAGTATGCAGCCTTCTACTGTAGCGGCTTCGTGTGAATGTTCTCAGCTGGTCGACCTCTGGCAGCCGGTCACTCCTTTTCTCTTCTTCAGACACGTAGTAGGTACGCAGTAGGTACGTAGGTAGTTAAGTAGGTGAAAGGTGATCCTGAAACCCATGAGAAGGCATCTCAGCACAGTATAAGACTACCTGACGTCAGGAAGTGAAGTCCAGTATCCTCTAATTTATGTACACTAGAAGCAGCTCGGAATGCGGAGAACAGTTACACAAGCACAGCACTAATTTTAATAATAATAAGAACTCACCCCAGCGGGATCAAGAACACATGTATTTTAAGTTTGACTACAATTAGCCGTTGAATAATTAAAATATATTTATGAAGTCACAGGACACAGTTTATGCTCGCGAACGCAGAGAGGGTGTGACGCTGCAAAATCGACGCACCGTCAGTCGCCACCGCTCGGTTACGTTCGGTCGCACTCAGCGATACGTTTTAGGGATGCGCAGACGCGGAGATAAGTAATTCAAAACCCGTAAGAATAATATAATATTTTAGGGTTCCGTATTATATATCTTAGTTATGGTTTATTTTATATATTTAGTTTGTAAGTAAAATAAGTGTAATGGTAATAATAATTTTAGTATGTACCTACCTATGTAGTTAAATTCACTTCTCCAGTATTCTATCTTATTATCAGTTCGTAAGTTGTATCCTAGAATACAACGTTACAAGGTCTCATCCATAAGCTCAGAAAAAACCTACCAAAGCAGTTCGCTGATATCCTGGAATCTTATATTTCAAATAGAGTATTTAGAATAAGGCAAGAAGATGCCTACTCTGAACTGAAAGAAATAAGAGCTGGTGTACCACAAGGTAGTGTATTGGGTCCGGTCCTGTATCTATTATACACCAGTGATATTCCTGAACTTGAAAACAACACCATCGCTACCTTTGCTGACGATACTGCCATAATGGCTACAGGGAATAGCCACAAGGAGGCAGCTGATAAGGTTCAAACAGCTATTGATCAAGTTTATAACAGGACAAAAAAATGGAGAATTAAACTTAATGAATCCAAATCTATTCATATAGACTTTAGTAATATGAAACACCAGTATTTTCCAGTCTATATTGATGGCAAACAAATCCCATATGAGAATACAGCTAAATATCTCGGCATGACGCTTGATGTTAAGCTACGCTGGAAAGCTCACGTCAAGAAGAAAATCAACGAATTACACCTGCGGTATAAAAGAATGTATTGGTTGCTTGGAAAACACTCTAAGTTGTCAATACACAATAAACTTGTATTATACAAACAAGTCCTTATGCCAGTATGGACTTATGGTATACAGCTATGGGGCTGCACCAAACAGAGCAATATTTTGATTATCCAACGCTTCCAGAACAAGGTTCTGAGGGAAATAGTGAATGCCCCTTGGTACATCAGAAATGTCGACCTCCATCGGGACCTAAAAGTAGAGCTCGTATAGTCAGTGATTAAAAAATATGCAGAAGCTCACCACAACCGGCTTCATCATCATGTGAACGTTGAGGCAATCCAGCTCCTCGATCACACAGACATAGTGAGACGACTCAAAAGAACTAAACCATTTGAGTTAGTGTAGTGATAGCTATAATAGTGTAACGTAGTCCAAGTGCTATTATAAAGAACACAAGAACAAAGTGTCTTCCCCTTAATAGAGACAATAAGAAAAGTGTTAATGGACACATTCTTAGAAATAGTCAATATAGAAGTTTATGTTAAATTTAAATTACTTATTAGCCTAATATTAAGGCTAGATTGTAGTATGAATAGGGAACACTAAAGAAGGTGTAACCTAGGATAAATAAAAAAAAAAAAAAAAAAAAAATAAAAAAAAAAATAAAAAAAACTAAAGTTTAAGTAACGTTTAAAGGCCGCTTTAGTACAGAAGGCTTACTACAATATTAATAAAAATACGTGGGTGTAGCGCTCGCTCTCGCAGGAAACATCTGATGTAATAAATGTAAGTTTGTTTTTTGAAAAGAGTTTATAGCCGGCTCTTCTCAGTAAAAGCAACCTTCCGAACCGTGCATTAGAGTATTAGAGTTTGACTAATCATAAGTGCCTGTGAAGGCCTATTTGAATGAATAAATTATTTCATTTCATTTCAACAGTAGGTTGACCACTAGCCTACCTCCACCGATCCGCAGTGGGCACGCGTGATGGAGTATCAGCCCATTCCATTTATGAAAGGAGGCCTGTGCTCAGCAGTGGGAAAATATGATGATGACGTGCCTCTCCATAGCATATGTTAACTGCATGCTAAATATCGCGATTAACAATAACAAATAATTGTTATTTGCATCTATTTGAGTCACAGTTAGTCACGTTATCCTTCGACGTGTTAGATAACAATTTCAAGACACGTAGGTACATTATGTGTAGTTCAGTATGTACCTAATAGTAATATGAAATAACACAGGCTTGACTAAACTCAATTATGTCCCGGCCTGTGGTTTACGCCACACTCCAGACAGGGCCAGATAAGGCTTTGACCAACATTATTTGGATTACTGATGGATTGTATGAGATGGCAATAAAAAGATATGTTATTTGTCTTTGTTTGACGTCTGTGATAAGTATTTGAGTAAAGAGTATGGTTTAGTTTTGGCGACGTTATTCCATTTTAGTAAAAAACGAATACAAAGGTTATAAGGGCTACTTTTTGAATAATTTAAAGGCTGGTTTGACCGGTAAATTGGCTAGCTCACAAAACGTGTAATGATCTGTATTGGCGGCCAACTACCAAATATTTGAGCCTAAAATTGTTATTACTTGAAATTTTAAGGCAGTGGTAAAGACGTCGGATGCCGTCACGGAAGATTTTCTGCGAAGGAAAACATAGTGAGGAAACCATAGTGTGGTAGGATACTTTGTAGTACCCACCTGGCTGACTTGGTAGTCAAGTTGAGGGTGGTCCCTCAAGTTGAAAATCTGACGCCAAGCGCCTATCGGTGTGTTCCGACAGCTGCACTTGAGAGCCAGTTCCTCTAGGGCTCTAGGCTTTGTGTGCTTATTACTTTTAGACACATCATCAGTCATAAGCAAGCAGAAGTACCGTAGTGACACGCGACGTAGGCGGAATCACCGTAGACGGAACGCGACGTAGAGGTACACGCGACGTAAGCGGAATAACTCATGGTGAGATAGTGGTCAAACACAGGCCTATACACAGTAAAAACACACACAATTTTAATAATATTATTTATTATTATAGGATAAGATTATTAATAAGATTATTAACTAGAGATAATGATAACTTAAACGATACTATTATTATCTATAACTAGCTTTTTGCCCGCGGCTTCACTCGCGTAGACTTTTAAGGATTTTGCTTTCTTAATCCGTTGACTTTCCTTGGACGTATTCATTTCAACTTTATGACCAAAAGTTCTTCAAAAAAAACATAGTACCTCTCATCAGTGCATCCCTGCCCTCACAATGATGTGCTCCACAAACCCGTCCGCGCGTAACTACCAGTTAACGACCATAACGCTATATTAATGCGTCGGTAACACTCACTCTGTGTCTCGTTTTATATACCTATGTACACTTCAGGTATTGTGTGGAGCCGAAAGTTATTACTAGCTAGTAGGGTATTAGGTTACCTAGATTGTAGCGCGAACACAAACAACGAAAGAAACACCTATTTCATCATCATCAGCCTGTAATGTTCCAGTGCTGATGGATTTCCTTTCACAAATAAGATTGGTGGAGGTGGGCTAGTGTCCAACCTTATAATTTCAAAAAAAGTCATACGAAGATCGAATTGTGTTTGCAACAGATTGTTACAAACTAAAATGTTTAAAGGTCAATATTAAATTCAGACGTATTATTTCGTAGTGTTATATTCAAAACTAGCATCCGCCCCACGGTTTCACCCGCGTTCCGGAGGATCTATAGTTTTCCCGAGAAAAAATCCTAAGTGTTAATCCAGAACATTTTTTTTATTTTTTTTTATACTACTTAGGTAGCGAACAAGCATACGGCCCGCCTGATGGTAAGCGGTTACCGCAGCCTATGGACGCTTGCATTACTAGGGATGTTACTCGCGTGTTGCCGACCCTGCAGAAATCTCTTCACACCCTTTTTGAAGAACCCCATGCTGTGCTCAATTGCAAAAAAAAATACGGCGGGGAGCTCATTCCACAATCTGAGCGTCCGCGGAAGGAAGCTCCTTTGAGACCACACAGTTCGACCGAACAATTATGGTAGAACCATAATTGTTCGGTCGAACTGTTACACATTCTATCTGTATGCCAAATTTCATCCAAATCCGTTCAGATGTTGAAGCGGGATTGAGGGACAAACATCCAAACTTTCGCATTTATAATATTTGTGAGATTTGTCGTACAATATCGAAATTGAAGTTCTAAACTTTACTTATGCAACTTTGAATATTTGTATTTTGGCTGCCCTATTTTATGAAGGAACTGGGATACCTTTTAAAGGAACATGGACTTAGCAAAAAATAAATTTGATTCCAAAAAAAGTCCCTTCCTTCCAAGATAAATTCGTGTCTGTTAATTAATGAAGATTTTAATAAGATGCGATTAGCATGATTTATGGACGTTCGTTACATTAAATAAAATTATAATTTATTATAATGAAGTTACGTATAAATTTATTCTCTTCAGAAAATTTCGTGTTTTCGCTGAGTTTTGATTTTGAGGACAAAATTTGGAGTACCTGTCGTTTGATTAGCGTTTTATTTACTGAGGGCTTTTCACTGCTATCTTGTATTTTTTTTTACTGTTTATTGGCCTGTGTTTGACCGCAATCTCACCATGGTAAGTGATGATGTGGCCGAAGGTGGTAAGCACACAAAGCCTAGAAGGAACTGACTCTCAAGTTCAGCTATCGGAACACACCGAAAGGTGCTTGGCGACAGATTTTCAACTTGAGGGTGATAGCCAGCCAGGCGGGTACTACAAAGTACCCTACCACCGTGCTATGGTTTCCTCACGATGTTTTCCTTCACTGAAAGCTCAAGCTCATTGTAGGATTCGAACCCGGGACCTCGCCTCGGTATCCGACGTCACTACCACTGAGCTATCATCGCCTTAAATCGATTTATACATTTTATCTTGTATGTATAGTAAATACCAGTGTAATTTCAAAAATACTACCCTTACCAGCTTGCAGGTTAACCCTTTCAGCAATGCTCCAGATACATGTTTCCGAGATTATTCTCAAGGTAACATTGGTTGTTAGTGAAATAATTAAATAAATCAGCTATCAAAATCTTCTGGATTTCTGAATATTTTTGCTATAGTTATGAGGTGTGAAAATATGAGTAAGTACAAGCTTTTATTTAGTTTTACTTGTCCCGGTGCCTTTCTGTGTAATTAAATGTTACAAGGTTTTGACCCCGACTTCCAGGTTTCAGACTGAGGTGAAATTTTGCAAGCATATCTAAAACGGATAACCATGCAAAATTATAATAATTTGGAAATGTATTTTTTTTTTATACAACTAAGTCGGTAAACAGGCATACGGCCCGCCTGATGGTAAGCGGTTACCGTAGCCATATGGACGCTTGCAACACAAAAAGCATCGCTCACGCGTTACCGACCTTTCCCCCCTCCCCTATGAGCTCTGGCGACCTTACTCACGCGCAGGAACACAACTTTACACAACATAAAGTTATTTGGCTGCGGTATTCTGTAAGGTGGATGTACTTCCCCAGTCGAGCTGCTCTTTAAGCGAATAAACGCTATGCTCTACCTCTCTCAAACTGATCTGAAGATGGAGCCGGAAGGTAGCCTTTTGTTGTAAATATAGAATACTAGCTGTCCCGCGCGGTTTCACCCGTATTCCCGAGGGGTCGTACGTTTTCTCGGGATAAAAAGTATCCTACGTGTTAATCCAGAACATATTCTATCTGTGTGACACATTTCATCCAAATCCGTTCAGTAGTTTTTGCGTGAAAGAGTAACAAACATACTCACAAGCTTTCGCATTTATACACTGAAAAAAAGTTTCTACAAAACTAGTTATGTAAGTTGACGTTTTGTTGTCGGGAAACTAACTTTAGTTACATTTAATCAAATAATTTAGTAAAGAACTAAACCTAGTTTTGTTTCTGGTAAGTTTTAGTTCGCAAATCACTCTGTTTAGGTTATTGGTCGTCAAATTTTGTGTTACCTACTGTTAAATAAAAAACAAAATCAGTGTATTTATTAGTAGGATTTAATTGTAACATAATTTTTATCTTAGAAAAATATTAAATCCTTCGAAACTCGCAAGAACGAACCTAGTATGTAATAAATAAAGTGAAATAGAAATAAAGTGCGTAACTCAGCGAATGTAGAGCTCCATGTAATGAGAGCATGAAACTCCGGTGCTGCGTGAGAGAAATGCTGATTGAGCCAACTTATTTATCGGAGGGAACTTCGCTTACACGGTATGTAGGCCTTACACCAGCTCGTAAATTACTGTAAGGAGAATTTTATTATTGGAAGTACCTACGTACTGTATAATATTTAAGTGAAATTTTAATTTTATGTCGGTTTGCGAAATGGTATAAATGATTAGACCGATGACTGGCGTGATGCTTCCGTAAAAGCATTTTATGACTTTTAAAAACAGCATCGAGGCGTTTTTGAAAATAAAATAAAATGATAACTCATGAGTACCTTCTCAAAGTCAAATCAAATTCATTTAGTTCATTTAAGGCGATGATAGCTCAGTGGTAGTGACGTCCGATACCGAGATGAAGGTCTCGGGTTCGAATCCTACAATGAAGGAAAACATCGTGAGGAAACCATAGCACGGTGGGGGTCAGTTCGTTACTCCCCCGTTCCGGTTCTCACCCGTTCGGTTTGCACCCGATTCGATTAAATTGAATATCAATATTTTTTGTCAGTTTTGAGTTCATTAGCATTAAGTAATGTCGGCAACAGAATTGTTTAAATAATTCGATAATTTAGTTATACGTGTTATATATGAAACAACTTGTGAACAAGTGAATTTATAGATTGTTTAGTAACTTGTACTGGTATAATAATGAAAATACGTCACTATTTTGTTTAATAATATGTTGTTCAATACCGCGCGACAGCAGCCATGGGTTTGCGCGTCCTATTGTGTAGCACTTACCTGAACTAAAACAATAGTAAAGTCCGGAATGTCATTATATTTATCCCTTTCGCACATATGAATTTCAATATGCAAATATTAAGAATGTTTAGTATGTTATCTCAAAATGACGAGTGAAGGTCCTTCACGAGGGCTAGTCCAAAAAAATTATCAATATATTCGTAATAAACGTGGTGGAAACACATTATTTCACGCTGGATATTCATATACCATACACAGAAAATATTATCCACTGTGTGGACGTGCATTTATAAGAAACCGAAAAAGTGTTGTGGTTCGATTAAATTAATGCAAGATACTGACAATGTGCAAATCCAAAGGAGCCATATTCCTGAGTGTCATCCAGATGTTTTTGGGGCCGAGGTAAAGATCGTAATGAACCAAATAAAGGAAGAAGTTCGAACTAATTTTAACTCCATTCAAAAACTTTTTGAATCAAAGACTGACATTTTTAATTCGATTATAGTAGTCCTAACATTTAATTTCAAGTTAATTATTTCCTATTTAAATCAGCAATAACTGACATTAGTTCAAAATAAACGATTACAAAAAATGGACTTTAGTTATTTTTAAACAAGTAACTCGAACCAATTGTATTTCATCAAATTTATAAAATAATAACATTATTTTTATAACAATTTCAATATATATTTATTTCAGTAATAACATTTTTGTGACTGCCAGTACTTTTGATTAAAAATCGCTTTGGAATAAGTTTATGATATCGAAATAAAATCGGGTGCAAACCGAACGGGTGAGAACCGGAACGGGGGAGTAACGAACTAACCCCACGGTGGTAGGGTACTTTGTAGAACCCGCCTGGCTGGCTACCACCCTCAAGTTGAAAATCTGTCGCCAAACACCTTTCGGTGTGTTCCGATATCTGCACTTGAGAGCCAGTTCCTTTGGCTTTGTGTGCTTACCACCTTCGGACGCATCATCACTTACTATGGTGAGATTGCGACAAAAATACAGGCCTATAAACAGTAAAAAAAGGCGTTAAGAATTTGGAGATACTAAATTCACCGCCAAGTCAGATGTTGGCTTTCAAATGTTAACAGTTTTTTTTAGACAATTTGTCTTAAGAGGTTTTTCTAAATTTACAAAACAATATAAGCTTAAAAACTAAAAATAAAGTAAGAAAAAATAAACATACATTATTTCTTAAGTCGGTTTATTTCACGAAAAGCCCGTGTACATACAAATATCGTCAATTTAGTGTTACTTATAACAAACGACTCGTTACACCAGCTGTCTTTGTCAGGAGTCGCATATGGATGACTTTACTTTTGTATTTTACCAAATTACCATCGTCATCCCAACTCCAACACGGAAACCTGTATCACAAATGAGTAAGGTTTACAATCAAATGATACTCATTTGTAAAGCAGCATTCACGTTGGTAGGGAGGTTTTATCACGTTTTTACGGGTTTCGTTCGGGACGTGCCTAACTAGGATGTTTTTAATGAAAACAACGGGAATGTTTCAGTATTGATAAAGTATCTTTTTCTTTCCTAGCTGTTTAAGTTGGAATACAAAAATTTGGATAATTTATGGATATTACGCTTTCGGTTTGTTTAAATGGAACTTGTTATTTTTGTTTAAAATCTGACTATTTATTTGAGTCTTTGTAGGTATGGAAAACATAGGCAGCGCCATATTGAACTATTCATTTATTAAACCGATTGTTCTCAAAATCCATATCTTCAGACCACGAAACATTAATTACTTGAACAGTTCATGGAGTTTTTGTGCGCATCGAGTTAATGTGTTCAGAAAATAGATATGTTATAAACAAAGGCAACGTGTCGTCGCGACACTACACTATTGGTTTCTATGTATTACTATGATATACCATCCGTAGCTAGCGACACGTCTCTTAGTAATACCATAGAGTAAATAATATACTACGTACAAGTAATACATAGAAACCAGTAGTGTCGCGGCGACACGTCGCCTGCTACTACTGCCTACAGGTTTGGCTATTAATTTGAAATTAGAACAGTTTTTGTATAGATTTATCAGTGGAGGATATCTGCTGAGTATATCTAGCGATTGAAAAATCGTTTTTTTTATAGAATACACCTGTGATTGACTACAATTTCGCCATGGTAAGTAATGATATAGCCGAACATGGTAAGCACACAAAATCTACAACAGAACTGGCTCTCAAGTACAGCTGTCGGAACACACCGGTAGGTGCTTGGTGACAGATTTTCTACTTGAGGGTGGTAGCCAGTCAGACAGGTACTACAATGGCCCCAGTCAAGCTGCTCTTTGAGCGAATATTACGCTATGCTCTACCTCTCTCAAAGAGAATCCTATAATGAGAGCTTTCCTTCAATGAAAGCTCTCATTATAGGATTCGAACCCGGGGCCATTGACGGCATTCGACGTCACTATCATTGTGCAAAGAAAGCCTAAGGAGATAAAGAGCATTTGTTGTTTAATTGCTTTGGTAAAGAGGCTTATGAACAAAAAAGGTATCATGATATCTAAAAAGCTTACACAAGGGATTTTCGCAACAAAGTCTAGCATAATTGGACTGTTTTACAAATACTTAAACCGAATTTAAAGTACACTTAGAAGTAATCAAATCTGATGACAATGGAACCAAACGGGAAGTGTACCCCTTCAAATAATAAAAGAATTTTCCAAATCGGTAAATAAATGACGGAGTTATGAGGTAACAAACATAAAAAAAAAACTAAAAAAAATTCAACCGAATTGAGAACCTCCTCCTTTTTTTGAAGTCGGTTAAAAAGTACACCACGCGACCAATATTTTGCGGCAGTCATAAAATATGTAAACCAGGGAAAGATGTACAGAGAAACTCACAGCCAATAATAATATCTTACGCGTTACCTTGGTGCTATCATCATGGAAAAATTATAGCAGACTTGCATTTGTGCGGATTTCATGACTGTAAATATTTAGAAAGGTATATTACTTGCTATAGTTATTGTTGTAGGCACTTATCTGCTTAAGTTGATATATCTCTAGCGAGCTCATCATCACCCAGAAGCGATGCATTCTTTGGAAAAAAAAAAAACTCCTTTGAGGCAGCGCAGCGATGCCACGTACAGCGGACTTCGACGAGCCCATATAACGACGCTGCGGACAGTAGACTTCTCACATGATTACTTAGTTAAAGATAGAGACAAAGCGTACGTGCATCGTAGAAATTGTGATATTTTAGACGGAGATCCCAGTGCCATAGGCCTTCCTTATTTTCTGGACCGAACATACAACCGAAATGAGAACCTTTTTTGAAGTCGTAACCGACTTCAAAAAAGGAGGAGATAAATTTTTAACAAAAGAAGACAAATTAATCAGTTTCGTTGCCAGAAAAGTTATTAGAAAACAACACAAAAAGTTATATCATTTCCTAATTTAAACTCAAGTTTAATTTACTTTTCGGAGGAAATGTTACTTAATATTGTAAATGTAATTAATTGAATTCTAAATGTACTGATGAAATAGCGATTTCCACAATAGGACCTTGTTAGGAGTTACAAAATTGAATGAACTGATCCGCTGCCGGGGTTGGGTTCTCGTTTTACTGACATATACATCAATCCCCTCTATAGATATACATATAGCCAAGCGACGTAACAAAATGTTATTGATTGATAAGTTATCGACGAAATAAGTCATACACGAACGTTTAAACCAATTTATAAGTAAAACTAAATGTTTCGCCTTACATTCCCTGGACTGAGAGTTAGCCTATGCTCCGATCCAGCAGCGACAAGTCTACAGTTCTGCGGTCAGAGTTCTGCGTTCCAGCGACCGCGCCGGTCAAGAAGACCGCACGTAGAACTCGCTGTGGGATTGGTGCCATACTCTACGGCTCACTACGCAAAAAATAACGTCGATCCGTTGTCATCAGCTCATAATGTCCCACTGCTGAGCACGGGCCTCCTTTCACAAATGAGTGTGAAGGGAATGGGCTGATACTCCACCACGCGTGCCACTGCGGATCGGTGGAGGTAGGCTAGTGGTCAACCTACTGTTGGAGTTTTCAAGCACCTATATAGGAGACCAATCACATGAACGCAATAACACCTATATTGTATTGTATTATTGTATTGTAGCACGGAATAATATCTATATTGTATTAATTTTAGGCTTTAAATACTACTTTAAGTATACCCATTGTGTATCTCTACATATGCTTTCTTAAAAATGGATAAATATCTAATAGAATCCGAACTAAACTTAATGGCGGCTGTGAAGTACGCTGCGAGCCGGCTTTGCGCAGGTACAGTCATCTCCAATGTACCGCATATCTTCGTTTTCGCTACTGAGCAGCGTTCCGCGCCTAATATCACAGCCGCCAATAAGTTTGACTCAGTCTGTACCAAATCACCCTTGGGCTATGTGTAATTTACAACCAACCAGAAAAAAAAACTTCATGATTTCGCCTGAGGCACACAAAACTTCACAAAACATTAAAAATACTTTTTATTAACCGCTTTTATGAAGTGTTACCATGGTAACATATTTGTGTAATTTCTGCTTATTTTCTGCGCCGGAAGGAAGCTCTAAGGAACGTGTGGGTTGCCCGGGGCGTAGATTGCTCGCAGCCATTGCATGCCAATATGGTGTCGGCATGTGTAGATGAAAATTATTTGAATATTAATAGGATTATAAGGAAATTAATTGGTACACATATTGCTTAATCAAAAATGAAGTGAACTTCGTAATGTAAATTCCCTATTGATCTTGTACCTAAAGTTACTTTTGTTATAAGTTTTCTAAGATAACTAGCAGCGAAACCCGGCGTTGCTCGGGTTAAAATACATCGCATGTTTAATGGTATAAAAAATATATAAGGATACATTTTTTAACATATTATAGATTTCTATTTTCGATATTGAGAGACTTTCCAGAACATTCAAATAGTTTGTTCTTTTTTTACTCGACTGCAATCACAATTGAACTGACGAAAAGTCACTGAATTTCGATTTATATACCGAAATTTCCAGTACCAGATCACTCTAGAATATTTAGATGTACATCACTTCGATTTGGTTTTTATAGATCAATAATAACACTCGTACACATTTTGGAACTTTCCAGACCAATCCAAAAATTCTCGTTCATAATAAATTGCACTCATTTATGAACTTCCCAGATAATTCGGAAAATTTCTAGAACGTTCTCGAACATTTTTACTCGATAATAACAGTTTTGGGACATTTTGGAACTTTCTAGATGAAGCCAGAAATTTGTAGAACTTTCTCAAACATTCTATATCGATTATAAACCATCCTCACATTTTGAAACCAGAATTGTTTCGAACTGTGCGGGCTCAAAGGAGCTTTCTTCCGCGGACGGTCAGATTGTGGAATGAGCTCCCTGCCGTGGTTTTCCCAATGGAGTACAGCATGGGGTTCTTCAAAAAGGGCGTGAAGAGATTTCTTCAGGGTCGGCAACGCGCGAGTGATGCCCCTGGTGTTGCAAGCGTCCATAGGCTACGGTAACTGCTTACCATCAGGCGGGCCGTATGCTTTTTTGCCACCTTAGTGGTATAAAAAAAAAAAAAAATAGTTTGCATTCACTCTAGAATTTTCTAGATCATTCCAGATATTTGTTGAACTTTCTAGAGCACTCCAGATAAATTATAACCGTTTTACTAATTTTGGAACTTTCTAGATCATTCAAGAAATTTCTCGAACATTCTAAATCGATCATAATCAATTGCACTAATTTTGTAACTTTCCAGATCATTCGGAAAATTTCTAGAACGTTCTTGAACATTCTAACTCGATAATAACAGTTTTGGACATTTTGGAACTTTCTAGATAAAGCCAGATCAATTATAACCGTTTTACTCATTTTGGAACTTTCTAGGTCATTCAAGAAATTTCTCGAACATTCTAAATCGATCATAATCAATTGCACTCATTTTGGAACTTTCTAGGTCATTCAAGAAATTTCTCGAACATTCTAAATCGATCATAATAAATTGCACTCATTTTGGAACTTTCCAGATCATTCCAGATCATTCGGAAAATTTCTAGAACGTTCTTGAACATTCTAACTCGATAATAACAGTTTTGGACATTTTGGAACTTTCTAGATGAAGCCAGATCAATTATAACCGTTGTACTCATTTTGGAACTTTCTAGATCATTCAAGAAATTTCTCGAACATTCTAAATCGATCATAATCAATTGCACTCATTTTGGAACTTTCCAGATCATTCGGAAAATTTCTAGAACATTCTCGATCATTCTAAAACGATTATAATAAATTGCACTCATTTTGGAACTTTCCAGATCATTCTGGAAATTTCTAGAACGTTCTCGAACATTCTAACTCGATAATAACAGTTTTGGACATTTTGGAACTTTCTAGATGAAGCCAGAAATTTGTAGAAATTTCTCAAAACATGCTATATCGATTATAATAGTTTGCATTCACTCTAGAATTTTCTAGATCATTATTTATCCAGATATTTGTTGAACTTTCTAGAACATTCCAGATCGATTATAACCGTTTTACACATTTTGGAACTTTCCATTCCAGAAATTTTGAGATCTTTTCAGAAGTCCTCATGCGTTAGAAAAGGACAGCAATATATGTTTTAACATTTTCGCCACCCACAACCACCCCCTTCCACCCACCGCGACCAGACTCCCTTACTACCACCTGGAGACCAAGGGGTATTTACCACCCCAACGGGAAGTTGATTGGGGTTGGTGGTGATTGAGAAAACTGCGTATTTACGTACCCACAAAAGCATTTTATATATATTATTAGATTAGATTAGATTTCGGAGTTATAATTTTGATGTGGCAAGATCCTAATTATCTGGCCCAAAACATTTTGATCTCCCTAAAAACAAGTCACAAATATTCGCAGATCTGTGAACGTGTTACACCTACAGAAACGGTTGCACCTATTCATAACGCCTGGCAACACCGGCACTCAATTTGATATACAACAAACGTATCTAGTTGCATACATAAGCCTTCGTTCCACTCCCCGACATCTGACACGATAAAAACGTGTACGTTTTTTTCTTGTTATGCATATGTGTCGTTAAAGGGGACATGTGGAAGCGTGCGATTGTCAGGGGACCAGGATTTTCGGGACTCGTGCAATTGTGACGTTTTTCAAGTTACGCCGTTTTTAGTGTATGCCTGATATTGGTATTTATATTCTGTGAGTAAATATGTTTTTATGAACTTGATGAAATCATTTATAAAAACTTATATAAAGCTAGGATTTTCTTGATATGCCTGGCTTTTTAATCTCGTTTTGGATCTGTTCAGACCTTATCTTATTAAGCAAAAAAGAGAAAGATGTTAGATAAAGTACGTTGTTACATTGCGTAATGTATTTTGTTGTTATCGTTGGGGCACTTTTTTTTAAATATTTAATTGGCTTGCGCTTGACTGCAATCCCGCCTGATGGTAAGCGAAGATGTAGTCTAGGATGGGCCGCGCGTGCCCATAAGGTACCTTTTAACTCTGGCCTTTAATAAACTTGGGCATACTTAGAGCCCACAAGAGTGTTGGCTACTTCCTTTTGTATTGATAACATAATAAGCAACATTAACGTTTTAGAGAAGTCAATAGGTAATAAGTGGTGTCCGTTCGGATCATTTGACCCAATTTGTAAAGTTTCCGTGTAAAAAACTTAGTTCATCCGTAACGAAAACATTGAGGTCAGATAAAACGAGATTGAATAATTTCAGCGTCAATATGGATTATAAAATTAGTAACACTACATATACTTCTGATGATCCAAATGTAAACTAAAAAAAAATATTTAGAGATATTTGCAACGAATTTAATGTATCTTGTCCAATCAAAACTAAGAAGGTAAATAATAATAAACATCAATTAGACTGTTACGCGAACGAGATAGCAAGGTCCTTATCGAGAAGATACCATATTTGGTATGCTGCTTGAAGAATGACACTCTTGATCTTCCTACAGTTAAAATAAGAATACCCAAAAGTTTTAGGAATAATATCTAGCCAAAGAATTTAAAACGTCCAGAAGGATAGTCGCCTCTATGGGAACACGAAATAAACAAGCCATAATTGACAGTATTTAAAAGTAATAAGTTTAGGTAATTAAAAGTGTCGAAATCGCAATACTTACACATGGAAGGTTAGTTTTTTAGTTTTTCCTTGGTTTTTATAAGTGTTGTGACAGTATTTAAATACGCAAGTTGACATTTTTTATTTAATCAGTACAGCGAGTATGACGCGATGACAGCCGTGCGCAATACGAACTGAGAGCGATTTGCTCAGGAGCCCCTCAAGCGGAGTTATATTAAATGTCATGCTTTAGTAAGGCTGACTATCCATCTGGGTAGAGGCACTATGCCCTATGAAAATCTTTGTATCTAGCAATCTCTTATGATAAAACCGTGCAATATCAAAAATTTCAAAAGAGTAGTTTATCAATGTCATTTAAATATTTATACAGACTAGCAATCGCAGCGAGAGACGTAGCATTTTTTTACGTTTTCTGAATACGTGCAATGTAAAATATTGTCTTGATAGTAATGGCGGAAGCTTTCCGCTGAGTCGAAATACGATCTCGCTACGTTGTGAATTTAGATAGTTTTGTTCTCGAAATAAAGGTGCCGTGAAAGTGAGAATGCATCACTTGAACGTTCAAACGTTACATGTTTTATTTCATGAAATAGGACTTTATAAACTCTGCAATTGTTTCGACTTTTTTTATGAATATAATTCATAATTTCTTTTTAATACTGTTTTTTGGTTTTTGTAAAGGTTAAGTGCTAGTAAGGTTCTCTCAACGAGTAAAGGCCTTCATTTTTCTCCACACGGTTATATCTTTCGCCATTTCTATCCAGTCTTGTTTAACCGGAATTGTTTCGAACTGTGCGGGCTCAAAGGAGCTTTCTTCCGCGGACGGTCAGATTGTGGAATGAGCTCCCCGCCGTGGTTTTCCCAATGGAGTACAACATGGGGTTCTTCAAAAAGGGCGTGAAGAGATTTCTTCAGGGTCGGCAACGCGCGAGTGATGCCCCTGGTGTTGCAAGCGTCCATAGGCTACGGTAACTGCTTACCATCAGGCGGGCCGTATGCTTGTTTGCCACATTAGTGGTATAAAAAAAAAAAAGTCTTTTCCTGTAGTTTTTAGTATCTCGTCGTCTCATCTATCTGCTGGCCTCTTCTTGCCAATCTTTTAAATTCGAAATTATAACGTAATTATTTTAAACTAGCTATCTCGCGCGGTTTCACCCGCGTTCCCGTCATAAAAAGTAGCCTATGTCACCCGGGCATAGTGTAGCTTCTCAACAGTGAATTTTTCAAATCGGTTCAGTAGATTCGGAGCCTATTCAATGCAAACAAACAAACAAACAAACAATCAAATCTTTCCTCTTTATAATATTAGTATAGATGAATGAACTGTATCCCAAGATACAGGTTTTACCTAGTTTGGGAACCAACGATGCATGCTCTGTAATCTATTGTTTTACTCAATAATCTGGAACAACGGTACTAACTAATTATAATTTTTTTCATTTTAGATTACGAGTACATCATATTTTAACTAACTTCACGCTTCAACGGATCATCATGAAATTTGGCATACAGATAGCCTATGGTATGGAGAAGGACATAGGCTATCCCGGAAACGCGGGTGAAACCGCGGGGGATAGGTAGTTTACGATAAAAGCAAAAAGTCATAATTATCGAATTGTGCATGATTTTTTGGATTACAAATTTTTTGTTGTCTTTTTTGCATATTTATACATACCGAAGCAATTTCCCAAAGACGAATTTATAGTAAAGTACGTATTTATCTTTTGCAAGTAAAGCTCGACTCGACGAGATCTCAATTTGTAAAGACAAAGCTCCTATCCGTCATCGGAGACAATCTAAAGACGCTAAAGAAAGCTTTCGCGGAAACTTTCAATGGTTCCGCAGAATTTTCTGGTAAGTAATCTGTTATATACGAGCTTTATGGTTAATAAATTTATTTAGAATATTTTGCATTTGTAAAACGCATTCGCGGCTATCAACTACCAGCTATAATAACTGAGACCAAAGGGCGAACCACAAGCACAGAATAAATAATAGTACTAACGTACACAAGCTCTTAATACAATATTATTATAACCTTATTTGACTTTTGTCTTTCTTTGACATCCGACGTCAAAACGGGACAAAAGACAAATAAGGTTATTTTAACCTTGTTTTAAGAGCTTGTGGTAGGCTCCCAAGACCAAGAAGTATATAGTCAACATGTTGTATAATCATGATTGGAATTATGAACATCCTCATGAATATGACAATCCTTATGACACTTTGCGAGAGAGAAAGAGACGCAGATATTTTAGTCATGAGTCAATGTTATTTTCGTTTCAACCCATATCAACCCGGGTGCATGTGTATGATTTCGTATTTTACTGAAAATAATGACGATCGTGCAAATAAAACTAGAAAAGTGTATGTTATAGACATTGTCACTTGTTCTGTGAGCAAATGTGATGTGAACAGTATGAAATAGCCCACATAATTACTAATACGTTTCACAGGTAAATACGTATTTTTAACCGACGAAAAAACGGAGGAGGTTTACAAGTCTACGCGTATATTTTTTTTATGTATGATCACGCATAACTTTTTACTATTTAAATACTTTTTTTATTTGATAGGGTATACGAAGTTGGTCCCATATAAATTTGGATACAAAATACCTACCCTAAGAGTGGGAAAATAGGGGTGATTTATTGTTCACTCAAAGATTTTAATGCTGAGTTGTGTATTACATTAAAAGAAATAAGTAGATTATAGCTACAAAAAATTGATTTTTTTTGTAGCTAAAACCAATAACCTACGTCGGTATGTATTTTTTTGTAATATTTGTTTATCCCCGACTGCAAAACCTTATAAAATTCAAGTAATATTCAAAATTATTTTTTGCTTTTCAGTTTTTTCGGTCGCTAATTTTTTTTGTTAAAAAGTTTTTATTTCATTGTAATGTTTTCAACTATATTTTATCCTGTGATTTTATCACAATATAAGCATTAATCGGCTCCAAAATCAGTTTTTACAACAGGATATCCATTTATCTATATTTAAAAATAAAAGTATGTAACTCAAGACTAGTTTTAATTTTTCCCATACAAATCCCTAACATTCATTTTCGTCTCGTCTTATACCTGGCTATGTTTTTCTTGTATATACAATTTCTTTGGGAATTACCAATAATAAATAGGAGATCATTATAACTTTTATTTCATGTGAAACTATATTCTAAACTAGTTTTATTGTTTATATTCTTTATATTAGGCCACATTTTGTTTAGTAAACGTTTGTATGAAATAGAACTTTTGTGGTTCTAACTAAAAGTAGAGTTTGCGGTGAATCCTTACTAATAGGTTTTGTATGAATGCAAAAGTTTGTTTTGTTTCGAAACCACGATTAAACTACTAAAAACATAAACCGTTGAGTTTTGTGGTTAGGTATATAATATATAGCGATGAAAATCATTATAGCGAAATGAAATACGTTGATGACGTTGATTTTTGGGAGGGTAACGTTTTCATGACTTTGAAGTTTAACGTGATCTTCGATGAAATGTAGGTTGCACAGCAATAAGTTACTTTCCAGCAAAAAAATTATCGCATGGAGGTTGGAACCCCTGTCACTTTGGTAACCTCTGCTATAGAGTGGGGGTGATTTTTCCACTAAGTTAAGTAAAGGAAAATACCTCTTCTTGGAATGGTATAAACCTTTTGTTAGCACGCTTGCTTTACCTATAAGCGACCTTTGAAGTTTGAGGGTTCACGCTGACGAATTCATCCTATTGAATCTATGGATTCCTGGTAGACGAACTTTTTTGTTTGATAGGCTTTGTAAGTCTTTCATCTTTACAAAATTCCTACAATTTTTTTTTTTTTATTCCTTTGATAATACAAATAGAAATAGAAATTTTTCTGCAACTTAAGAGTTTTTAGAGTGTATTTCTAGTCCAAACATTGTGTCTGTAAAATGGGTTCGTCAATAAACTAACATTAGTCTTAGAAAAAGGAAAGACATGAGAGGCCGACCTCTCCTAACATAACATAGTTTATGGTGGGACCCAATCAAATATACTTAAAGTAATGGGAGAGGCAACAAACTATAGTTAGATACACTTAGCTGATTGACTGTATAACTGGCAACATTTTTAGCTGGCTTAAAAAAATATTGAGTTCGAGGCTCTACTACATAATCGGGACTTATTGGCGGGAACTTGCAGAGTGACGTTGCGTTTTCATTTTTATTTTCATAAATTCGTGTATATTGAGTTTTATTGCATATTCAATATATTACTACAACATATTCATAGATCAAACCATGTGAACCAGTGAAGTGAAGTGAAATGAATCATGTGTATCGTGTCTTTTCATGTTGTCTCAAGAAGTCGGTGAAAAGTTTTAGTACCTTTGTACTAAAACATGACTTTTATGGACGATGACGTCGATGACTGACTGAGGACTATGTGAAAGTGATTAATGTGACTAAAAGTTAATGATATTACTGGAAATTGGAAAAATACACAAGCCGTGTGACGCCAACATATAAAAAAAGACAATCATTGTGCATCAGTGGCCAACATGAAAATTTTTTTAGTTACCTAATGAAAATATGTTTATGGTATTTTTTTTATAAATCAGAGGGACTAGTATCGGCTGGTGGAGCTTTCTGAACTAAACAACTATAACAAATCCTATATCTAACCTATACCTATAAGGTGAAAACCCTTTATGGTGTCGCTTCAGCGTCTGTCTGGTACATTGTGTAGTCTTATCTCTGAAATTTGCCAATCAAAAAATATGATTTAGTTCGTGAAAATAGGTTTTTATTCATATGCCTATTCGAGAAGACAGTACAAACCATTGTAATATGGTACTTCGAAGGTCATAGTTTTATGTATTACTTTATTTTATGTAGCGTCGCTATCAAATGATTTGTTTTGAATACCGTTTAAATTGAAATAATACAATTCTAGTATAATCAAATAGTATTAAGTTGTTTTTGTTGCATGCATGTTATTCATTATTGCTATAAAATAAAAATATGTGATTATCTTAATTCAAAATCTTTTTTTTTCGTTGTTAATGGTTATTTAGCTGAAAATGAAAATTTCATAAAAAAAAGTTATATAAGTAAGATTTCTCTTAACTTTTTATCACGGAAAATCGTTTAAAAGGCCCGCCTCCAGCGGAACCCTCAGGAATTAAGTTTTATGTTTCGGACTGATCTCCGAGATTATCACCGCTTCTCGATCAATGGCGACACGGTCGCTAACCCAAAGGATTATTACAAAGGTTTTTTGACACTATTTCGTAGCCGTAAACCAATTGACATACATTGGAACCGAAATGATCTCGCAATGTCTCAAAGGGGCAACCTACTACGGACCCTCTAGTTGTGAAATGAGCTCCTCGCTGTGTGTGTGGTTCTTTTCTTTCTTAAAGAAAAGTGTGATGAGTTATTTGCAGGCGACAGGTAACCGCTTTCCATCAGGCGGACTCCGTGTCACCTTATAAAAATATGTAGCGCTCGCTTAGAATTCCGGAATAAAAGCATGAAATTTCTGCTCATAAATGTTACGTAAAGGACTAAAAACAAGACCAAAACGCTTTCCCCATTATTACAAAACATGGTTTAAAGCATAACCAGGTTTTAAAATATTCTCGTCTCTTTTTCTTATATGATTTTAGAAAGTGCCTGAGTGACTGGTTTTATTAATCTTGCTTTAAATCATCTTTTGTAATAAGAGGGTTTTTGTTTATCCGACACTTATTTTCTTTGATCATATTTTTTACTAGTATTGTTTATAGAATATCCCCCTTTAACTCCCTCTATTAAACTCGTACATCATTTTCACCTAATTGCGCCAAAAGCTGCGTTAAAATTACGTTCCATCGGATTATGTAACTTCCAGTTAAATGATTCAAATTTTAACCCACCCTAGCGAGCTTGAATTTTGTTGTACAATATTTTGCCGTGTATACTTGCCCTTAGGCTCGTGATAGTACGTGTAAATACGGGCTTGTTTTTTTTGTAACTAACCTTCATATAGAGACGTGAGGCGCGTGCTCATGGATCCAAATTGGTATGTAACTGCCAGTTTTACGTTCTGCTGTGGTAGGTAGCAGGTATGATGTTGGTAAGATCATTTTCTTTTCACGGTCAAGGTTGCTTTTGTTACATGAGGTGGGTGAACCATTCTCGTTTCGCTGGGATGAAATAGGATGTTTTTTTACACGACATTTAGTTTTAACTAGCTGTCCCCCGCGGTTGCACCCGCGTCTCGGGATAAAACGGTTCACCACATGAATCTGGCTATCATATACAAATATTAATTATTTGAAAACCCTTGATATTATCAAAGATTCCGGATACAGATCATTCCCGGCCTCCTGTACCGACATTATACAGGTTGTTGTTTTGGTCAGCGACGAGCAACTCAGGGTCGATAATACAACTGATACTGGTGCTAAAAAAAATGTATAAAAAAAACTTAATTTTTTATAATAATAAAAATAATATTATTTTGAAAATCATGTAATAAGCTTAAATATAGACGTAATACTCAACGAGAGTGCGAGGGAGTAAAGGGGTGGGCAATGGCGGCTTGCGCCTAGCTCTAGTCAGTGCACGTGGCTAGTGACCGTACTTTGCGGTAATTTTATTTATAAAATGGACTTATTTCCATTAAATACTGTAAATGCGTTGAGAAATACCTTATTCAATTTGAAATAAAATTACCGCAAAGTATGTTCACTAGGCACGTGCACAGACTAGAGCTAGGTGCAAGCCGCCATCGCCCCACCTCTTTACTTCCTCGCATTCCCGTTGAGTATTACGTCTACACTTTAGCTTATTCCATGATTTTCCAATTAATATTATTTTTATTATTATAAAAAAAATAAAGTATTTTTTTTATATTTTTTTTTAGCACCGGTATCGCATATATTATCGACCCTGTGTCGCTCGTCGCTGACCAAAACAACGATCTGTATACCTTTTCCGTTAAACGTTGTATAAGTAAGAAAGGATATGATGGATAAGAAAGGCCGAATGGAAGAAGCCTGTCAAATAATTGGAAACAGGGCAAATAAGGAAAGTAAACAATCATTATCAGGATTAATCGACTTCTATGCTACCAAGTACGAGGAATTAATGGAATTTAAAAAGGAATGTCAACAGGTGATGAAAAAAAGCGAAGCAAAAGTTAATGTTAAAGTAAAATCTAGAGAAATGCAACAAAGCATTGGAGGAACGAGTTTATATTCTTGAGCAAAAGGCAACAGAGAAGAGAATAGAATTAGTAGGTATTCAGGCAATGGAAAACAAACCTATAAAAGAGACAATAATTGAAATAGCAAACCAACTAAATCTAGACCCAAATGAAATAACGGATACATGGCAGGTAGGCAATGTAAATAATGATACAAAAAAAAAGTCTACTAGCTAACTATTTATTTACTATATTTTGGTGCCATACAATATATTTTACACATAGACTTATAAAATATATCTTCATTATACCATATCAAGGAACATTGGTTAAGTCGATGTCTTCTGGATCGTCTGTAAACAAGTACAAATTGAATTAATTAGAGATCTTATGCTAATGAGTACAAGTGTTATTTCAGAGTATATGGAAACACTGGATAAGCCGCGGGGCAGAAACTTGTTTATAATATTAAGCGTAGAAATATCTTACTATATATATTTCTCTCGTTCTATAATATACAGGTCGTTGTTTTGGTCAGCGACGAGCGACTCAGGGTCGATAATACAAATGATACTGGTGCTAAAAAAAATATAAAAAAAATACTTTATTTTTTTTAAATAATAAAAATAAAAAAATTAAAATTTTGAAAGTCATGTAATAAGCTAAAGTAAACACATAATACTCAACGGGAGTACGAGGGACTAAAGGGGTGGGGCGATGGCGGCTTGTGCCTAGCTCTAGTCTGTGCACGTGCCTAGTAACCATACTTTGCGGTAATTTTATTTCAAATTGAATCAGGTATTTCTCGTCATATTTACAGTATTTAATGGAATTAAGTCCATTTTTGGGGAATATATATTTTGTACTACCGCTCCTGGGTCGCTTGTCGCCGACCAAAACAACACCCTGTATAGCTTCGGAGTCAGACGATGACTACTACCCTTGCGCTAGCCCAATTAGCACTCAAACAAGGTCAACAGAAGATACACACACGATACTAATAATACCCACGATACTAATAAAACCGACACCGATATCTTCCCAGCCCACAGATACACATCTAAATAGATCCCACCAAAAACATTTTTATGTAACATGTTGCATGGCTCGCACTGTCAAAAAGTTATCAGATCTCATGTAGAGTCAAGCTTATAACTCTACATGCACTTACTCTACAAGCCCTAACTTCACAAACTCTACACCTTAGTCAAAATATGTGGCTTGGCCGTTTCGCTACTGTCACATGGGAGTAAGGTGAAAAAATTCACTGTTCATTACTTGTTGTAGTGAAACGGCCAAGCCATATATTTTGAATACGGTGTGTAGAGTTTGTGAAGTTAGGGCTTGTAGAGTAAGTGCATGTAGAGTTATAAGCTTAACTCCAAATAAGATCTGATAACTTTTTGATAGTGACACCTGTTGGGTTTTGGGCTTTTCCAAATTTAAATTCACCCGCCAATTCATCGGTCAGCGCTACGAACCGTATGCGCAGGAAGGAATAATTCCGCGCTACGCCGTGAGGTGGCGCCTCAGTCGTCTTTCAAATTGATGTCGCTAGCGACCGCGTGTAATGCGTACAAGTACTCAATAAATAAGTGAAAAACGTTATAAAGGCATGCAAAATAGAGTGAAGTGACGATTAACAGTTACCCAAGGACTTGGGCCACCGTTCCATCTAACTGGAGACACAAATATTCAGTTCTGGACGCAGTTGGGAGACCCTCAAGACCAGCCTGGCGGGTGACGTACATCAAATTTTGTTTCCATAGCCCTTTTATATTACTTCTTATATTAATTTTCAAATTATTCAATGCACATGGTGTACCGTATACACCATTTTTGGACATTCGAGCCTAGATTAACCAGTTACGAAGTTAGGATTCATCAATTTCAATAAAAATATCCACCTTACAAAGTCATACCTATTTGTATCAATTACACATAATTTACATTAGGTACATGCTTCTTACACACAGATACATACTCTAACAAGACTGTTTGTTATAATTTTGATGTGTAATTAACCTGAATACGCATAATTTCAAAGATAATTAAGTATTTTGTTCTTTGTGCTAACGCATAGCGCGTAGGTAGGTAAGCCGGCCGGTCATCGGTTGCCGTCCGCAACCGCCATTACGCACGACCGTCGATTTTTATTGCAATTAATTTAATTTTGCACTTAGATATTTTTTTTTGAATATTTATCGATTTTGAGCCTATTTTTAGTTGAAATTAACCAAAATGTCTCGATCTCAAGGGGTTAAAGCCAGTAAAGACGATGTCTCCGATGATATTGATGATTTTGACAAATTGTTACAACCATTAAATATTTCTCAGGAAATGTTTTTTATGCGATTGCAGTCAGTATTCGAGATGTCAAAGAGTGTTGTTGATAAACCAGACTTGTGTGACATTTTCAAAGCACGAGTGCGTGATCTTCCTATGATACGTGATAAGTTTGAACAAAATATAACGCAAATAATTGGGATTAAAAAGTCTGCGAACCCGACATTTGTACCCACGTACAAGGAGATTGACGCGTTTGATCAAATGTACTACAAAATTCAATCTGTTGCTCAGAGTATCAACACACAGCAACCTCAGGGTAGCAGTCGCGTAAAAACAAGATTACCTAAATTAGAAATATTTCACTTTGATAGTAAACTTGAGAATTGGCCTACATTTAGGGACACTTTCACTAGTTTGGTTCATAATAGTTCAGATATTTCTAACATCGAAAAGTTTTATTATTTATTGTCAGCTGTGAGTGGATCTGCCCTGACCGTCGTGAAGTGCGTCGTGGTGTGCGCGCACCCCGCTACTCCGCCCGTCGAGCAAATGTGGTTAAATATTTCCATTAATGGTTTAAGGCTCATCATAGGCACTGCGTACCGTCCGCCATGGGTCAATGTGGACACATTTTTTGACGCGTTGACTGATTCAATTGCATCGTTCTCAAACTACAATTATATTATTTTATTAGGTGACTTTAACATTAATTTTATGATTAATGATTCGAATGGAATGAAATTGAAACAATTTTTAGTCTATACAAATCTGACTCAGCATACAAACAAACCTACACATTTTACAGATCATAGTGCCACTACCATTGATTTAGTATGCAGTAATACCAGTCTAACAAATATTTTCGTAAATTTTATACCTGACCTAGGAAACCACGCTTTTATTATTGGTGAAGTAGATGTTAAAAAATGTAAATCGCCCCCACGATGGATTAATTTTCGCCCTATAAAAAGCATCGACAGAAATGACTTTGATCAGGTGGTTAATTGTATGGACTGGGAGAGTATTTTACTTATTACAGATGCAAATGATATGGTAACCTTGTTTAATAACTTAATACTGACACTTTTTGACCAATTCGCTCCATACAGACGAAAACGTGTCAAAGGAAATTTATTCCCATGGATAACACCTACCATTAGGGAGATGATGCGCCTGCGAAATGAAGCTCATGATAGGTTAAGAGTTTCAGGCTTAGAGACGCATAAAGAGTATTACAAGCAACTAAAAAGTTGTGTAAATAGTGCTATGTACAGTGAAAAAAAAGCATATTATAGTGAGCATATAAATCGAAATGCCGGCAACTCTCGTGCCCTCTGGAAGAACTTAAAGCGTACTACTGACTTTACTGGTAAAAATAATAATTTCGATCTACCTGCTCATCTGTGTGATCCAGACCTAATTAACTCCCATTTTAATACTGTGCCAGGGGGGAGCAGCGTTGCAATATCGGGACTGACGTACTACGAATTTCATCGCCATGGCACATCAGTCTTTGAACTAAGTACAGTCAATGAAAATACCGTCTTCAATGTTATTAGATCCTTAAAGTCTAATGCGGTAGGTGCTGACGATATTTCACTTGACATGCTGCTTCTTACCCTTCCTCGTACGCTGGGTGTTATTACTGCTATAATAAATTCATCTCTAGCTACATGTAATTTCCCTGATTTCTGGAAAATAGCTTTAGTAACACCTTTGCCTAAGAAAACAAATGTTGTTGATTTTAAAGACCTTCGCCCCATCAGCATTCTTCCATGTCTGTCTAAGATCTTGGAAAGGATTGTTTGTATGCAACTAACGGCCTATTTGGATAAAAATAACATTCTACCAGTTCGCCAGTCAGGTTTCCGGAAATCTCGTAGTACGTCCACGGCATTGATTGATATTGTAGATAATATTATATCGGCACAAGATTATGGTAATGCTTCTATAATGGTCCTTCTGGACTTTTCCAGAGCTTTTGATGCGATAAATGTGCCACTTCTGCTTTCTAAAATGCGCTATTATGGTTTCGAGCCCTCAGCAGTGAAATGGTTCCACAGTTACCTTACTGGCCGGACACAGTTAGTTAAGCTTAGTAGCCCGGACGGTGGGTGCCAGTTTTCAACACCATCCGCTGTAACAAGGGGAGTTCCACAGGGTTCAATTTTAGGGCCTCTTTTGTTTGTGCTTTACAGCGCGGATGTGATAGGTGCTATTAAACACTGTAGGTATCACATGTATGCTGACGATATCCAGGTATACATATCGTTTCAGCCTGAAGACATACAGACAGCTGTGGCCATTTTAAATGAGGATCTGCAACGCATTGTGGAATGGTCTGAACGTAATACTTTGGTTTTAAATCCAGACAAAACTAAGTATTTAGTACTCTGTTCTAAATTTCAGTTAAAATGCATATCAAACTGCAGTCCTTTGATCTCAATGCTGGGTTGCCAGATCGAACGTGTCTCTGA
The DNA here is from genome assembly GCA_951394255.1 of Polyploca ridens. Classification (NCBI taxonomy): domain Eukaryota; kingdom Metazoa; phylum Arthropoda; class Insecta; order Lepidoptera; family Drepanidae; genus Polyploca; species Polyploca ridens. The sequence goes on along the minus strand of OX596247.1, from coordinate 16,426,507 downwards.
GGCTCGTAACCTGGGTGTAATTATGGATGAGGATCTGCGTTTTGAAGCCCATATTACTGAAATGGTACGCAGGTCACTGTATAGACTCAAAATGTTATATAAAATCCGTAGTTTTCTAAGCACTGACCTGCGTATAAAGCTTTGTGAATCATTGGTACTTTCTGTGTTAGGCTATGCAGATATTGTTTATGGGCCGCGTCTGTTGGCACGAACTGATAGGGTTATACAAAGGGTTCAGAATGCATGTGCTAGATATTGCTTTAATGTTTTACCACGTACGCATGTCACTCCTCACCTAAACAACGCAGGTATTTTGAAAATGACTCTCCGAAGAGAACTCCATTTGGCATCTCTTCTTTTTAATGTGGCGAAATTTGAAACTCCAGAGTATCTCTTTGAGAAGTTGAAGTGGCGATACAGGTCCAGCAAACGTGCGGCTAGAGCTACAAGTTATCAATTAAAAATGCCCTCACATCGCACTGCAGCTTTTAGAGGCAGTTTCAAATATACGGCTACCAAGTGTTGGAACAACCTTCCACCTCCAGTTAGGGAAGCTAACAGCGTTGCGTCTTTCAAGACCAAATTAAAAGCTTTTTTAATTAGTTACCAAAAAAATCTTCCCGTAGGTAGCCGAGTTGTTCCAACATATTTGAGTACTTTCCTCTAGGTAATTTATTTTCTATATTTAATATTTAAGTATTTGTAGTCGCAATGACTTGCATTATATATTCTATTCAATATTTAATTATATCATTATGTTTATGTAAATGTTTCAGTATAAAGTTATAATGTATTTATTTATTGTTTTATTTTAATTATGTATATACTTATTTTACATCTCACATTTATTTATTTATGTCAGGGGCACCCCGCGAGCGCATCTCGACTTTTTTAAGGGGCTCCACTGAAAATCAGTGCTGGTGGTAGGTGGGTACTTGCCACAGCATATGCTGAGTGGAGTCCTTTTTGGCATCACACCACAAATATTAATTTTACATACCTTTATATATATTTTTTTTTTTTATATTAGTGGCATTTTATAATATAAGCTTTGCGTTATTGTGTTTATTTTTGTTCTCGTTTATATAAGCTTCTGTTTTTGTTGTTTTTATTCTACGTTGTTTCAATGTTTGTGATGTGTGTGTGCCAAATAAAGTTCTGTCTATTGTCTATTGTCTATAAGTCGCTGCCGGTCACAGCTGATAACTACCCGTTAGTATGGAGCGCTTTAGTCAAGCGGTACGAAAATAAGCGCGCGCTTGCGACCGCTTATTTAGATAAATTATTTAATTTCAAGCCTTTAACGTGTGAATCGGCAGCGGGATTAAATTCATTTTTACAAACATTTCAAGAAAGTGTTAAGGCTCTTCAGCTAATAGATATACCTGATTTATCGAGTTTTGTTTTGTTCTATATCTCGTTACGTAATCTCGACCCTACTACGAGACGCGAATTCGAATTGAACTCGAAGCAAGGGGAAGTACCTGCGTTCAACGATTTAATGGCTTTTATCGAAAACCATATTAATGTTTTAGAAATGTCTGATTGTAAGCCAAATTCAAATAAGATTTCAAACATAAATAAATCAAATCAAAATAATAGATCGAATTCAACACAAAATTTTTCAAAACCTCCCCTTAATAAATCAATTCATCAAAAGATGACCTTATCATCGTCTGTTTGCAGTACAGACAAACCCAGTGAATCAATTAAATACAGGGATTGTCTGTATTGTAAAAAAATGCATTCAATTTATAGATGCAATGAGTACATTGACCTTTCGCCGGAACAACGTCTAAACAAAATCAAGCAACTAAAATTATGTGAAAATTGCCTTCGTGATCATGCTTTAAAAGACTGTCCGTCTAAGGTTCGGTGTACTATTTGCAAAAATATGCACCATCATACTTTGCATATCGACTCGGGTTCTAGTACGGGTTCAACTTCGAGTTCGAATTGCAATGTTGGTATTGTGTCGCTTACTTGTTCGTCCGATGCGACAGTTCTGCTTGGTACTGCTATTATACACGTCGCAGACTACTGGGGCCAGTACCATAACGTACGTGCTATAATAGACAGTGGTGCCATGACGGGCTACATGACTCGAGATTGCGCGAAACGGCTCGGACTTGCACGGCGCAAGTGCGAGTTTCAACCAATAGGTTTGGGTGGAAATCCAGTACAAGACTTCGGTATCTCGACTTGTACTATCAAACCTCGGAATAGTAATCGTCCTGTTTTGACTACTGACACTATTATCGTGAATAGTATTGCCGGTAATCTACCGACTACGCATTTATCAAATACGGTTATTAATCAATTTCAAAATCTCGTTTTGGCGGATCCAGGGTTTTATAAACCAGCACCTGTAGACATGCTGATTGGTGGTGACTTATTCCCTTATATCTATAACGGTGAACGTGTCATCCCAGGCCAAGGTGGTATTCCTGTAGCCATGAATTCTATATTCGGTTATGTGATCGCAGGACAGACTACGGTTGACAGTTCAGATCAGACAGGCACTGCTGCGTTTTCAGAAATTAGTCAGATAGTTCATACCAAATTTTGTGGATTGTCAACAAATATTGATCAAATCATGTCAAATTTTTGGGAACTGGAAAGTATACAGTCTGCTATAGAACAGAATCCAGACGACGTATTAGCCGAGGAATTGTTTGCAGCTAGTCATAGGCGCGATAGTACCGGTAGGTATGTAGTTCAATATCCTTTTCGACCCACTTTAGAGTTAGGTGATTCACATCAGACGGCGGTTCGTAGGTTTGTCAATCTAGAGGCCAAGCTCGAACGTCAACCGCTACTTAAGTCTGAGTATCACAATTTCATGCAAGAGTATGAAAGTCTTGGGCACATGACTTGTCTGGGTACTATGCAAAACGTGGATTCAAAATATATTATCCCGCATTTTTGCATTTTCAAGCCCTCGAGTACGACCACGAAACTTCGTGTGGTGTTCGACGCGTCAGCCAAGACATCAAATAGTCTGTCCCTGAATTCGGTAGTTCTTCCAGGTCCGAAACTTCAGGCAGATTTAAATCAACAGCTGATTAACTTTCGTTTGAATGAGATCTGCTTGTCCGCGGATATTTGTAAAATGTACCGTCAGATCCTCATCGATCAGAGTCAACGAGAGTATCAGCACATTCTTTGGCGGGATTCACCAAATAAATCAATCCAGATTTATCAACTGAACACTGTGACATACGGGGTGGCCAGCAGTCCATACCTGGCGATCAAAGTGCTACAGACCCTCGCTGAAAACGAAGCAGAGAAATATCCAAAAGCTTCTGCGGTACTGAAGCAGGCTTTCTTTATGGATGACTTTCTCTGGTCCGTTTCCTCAGTACAAGAGGCTGCTGATTTACAGGACGAGCTCATGGCACTACTACAGAGTGGTGGGTTCACGTTACGAAAGTGGTCAAGTAACTGTGCTGAGATTCTGCAGCGGTTGCCAGCAGACCATCGCGAGACCCCTGTTGAATTCAGCACTGATCAAAACCTTTCCATCAAGGTCCTCGGTCTTCAATGGTTGCCAGCTTCGGATTCATTTTCGTTTTCAACGACTCCGATGAACCCTGTTGTCACAAAGCGAACGGTTTTGTCACAGATTGGTCGTCTCTTTGATCCACTTGGTTTTGTTGCACCTTGCGTGTTCTTTGCTAAATGCTTCATGCAGAAACTGTGGGCTCTCAATTTAGGTTGGGACCAGAGTTTGCCTGCTAATTTGGAAGAACAGTGGTTAGCCTTTGTCAACGAACTACCCCTGTTATCCGAATTTAAACACGAACGTCATGTTGCTGTCGCAAATGAAACCTATACTCAGATTCTAGGGTTCTGCGATGCGTCAAGTCATGGATATGCAGCTGTTGTATATTTACGTTCTACAAACAATGCCGGCATGAGCAATTTAAGTCTGCTTATTGCCAAATCAAAGGTGGCTCCATTAAAGACTCTGTCTACACCACGTTTAGAGTTAATGGCAGCACATCTTTTGTCAAAGTTAATCAAATATGTGAAGTCCGTCTTAAAGGACCGGCTTCCAATTAATGAGACGCTGTTATTCACTGATTCATCGGTGGTCTTAGCGTGGCTCAACACACCTTCTTACAGTCTCAAGGTCTTTGTGGCCACTCGCGTGGCCAAGATATTGGAAGCAGTATCTCTAGAATGCTGGTTCCACGTGAGTGGTGCATGTAATCCAGCTGATATCTGCTCCCGCGGCGCATCCCCGTCTGCGTTGTTGGCGATGCATGAATGGCTTAACGGACCTAATTGGCTTTCTCTAGTCAAGTCGCACTGGCCAGTTAAGACCATCGATGAATTCAGAGATGTCAGTCCTCCAGAACTAAAGCCTCAAACCACTCTGGTTTCTGTGGATACTCCTCAATCAAAAAGTTTACTCTATGACTTGACTGAGAAGTATTCTAGTTTTGACAAACTTATCAATGTCGTTGCCAGGTGTTTTCAATTTATTCAAAACTGTAGGGTTTCAAAAACAGAACGGAGAGCTCTGTCGGTTAGTGACATTCGCAAGGCTCATGACGTCATAGTTAAGTCTGTTCAAGCTCATCATTTTTCAGCAGATACTACAGCACTGTCGAAAGGCGAGTATTGTTCTCAACCACTGAGAAAGCTACACCCTTTCTTGGACCCTAAACGTTTCCTCAGGGTGGGGGGTAGACTTTCCCAGTCCAGCTTGACTTATGACAAAAAGCACCCTCTGCTTTTACCGAAATGTTCTAATTTCACTCAAATCCTAATTGACTATTATCATAAGTTGCATCTGCATGTCGGTCCACGAACACTTCAGAGTATTATAAGCCAAAAATACTGGATCATATCTGCTCGGAGGGCAATTCGTTCACGTACGATTCGATGCATATCATGTTTTAAAGTCTCACCGTCAACTCGACAGCCCCTCATGGGTGAGTTGCCCAAGTATCGATCTCAAGATACACATGTATTCCACACTGTTGGAATAGACATTGGCGGTCCTTTTTATTCAAAAGAGTCTAGTCGCAGGAACGCCAGAATTTCCAAATCGTATTTGTGTGTGTTCGTCTGCTGTTCAACCCGTGCAGTACATTTGGAGGTTCTGTCGTCTCTGAGCACTGAATGTTTCATGGCCACATTTGACCGTTTCACAGCTAGACGCGGCTTATGTCATACCATTATATCTGATAATGCCACGAACTTCGTGTCAGCCGGCAAGCATCTCGCAGAAGTTTCAAGTTTTCTTAATTCAAATGATAATGACTTGAGTGCTAAGATGACTAGTCGTGGAGTTGAGTGGAAACATAATCCTCCCACAGGAAGCCATTTTGGTGGAATCTACGAATCCGCCATCAAATCGGCAAAACTACATTTAAAACGTACAATAGGTACCAGGGCATTGTCTTTTGAAGAATTGACAACAGCCTTCTCTCGAGTTGAGGCTGTATTAAACTCAAGACCCTTGTGTCCTTTATCAAATGATCCTACCGAGTTCGAAGTTTTAACACCATCGCATTTCTTAATAGGTCGAGAGCTTCTATCGGTACCTGAATATAACCTCACAGATTTATCTATTAGTAGACTCGGTCGATGGCAAGCCATCCAACAGCTTTCTCAGCAGTTCTGGAAGCGCTGGCGACTAGAATTTCTGCATACACTGCAACAACGCCAGAAGTGGTTTCACAACTGTCAGAATCTGAAAATCGGAGATCTTGTCCTCTTACATTCTGATGCTCCACCTCTGAACTGGCATTTAGCTAGAGTGACAAAAATACATCCCGGACCTGATGGCGTTGTGCGCGTAGTTAGTGTTCGCACAAAGAACAGTGAGTTTACTCGTCCGGTTGTCAAACTTAGTCCCCTCCCCTTGGAGCAGGACTCACTTTAATTAAATTTTACTTAATTTTTTGCTCACATAGATTTCCTTGCAAAACCTATGTGAGAACTTAGTTTAACATACAGTCCACACTCTACCACATCACATATTTTCAATTACATATTATTCAAACACTACAATTTTCAAATATTAACACTACATATTCAACCTCCTGGTTTGGTAACTGGGAAATCCTGGTGGATTTCGGTGGGGGGAATGTTGGGTTTTGGGCTTTTCCAAATTTAAATTCACCCGCCAATTCATCGGTCAGCGCTACGAACCGTATGCGCAGGAAGGAATAATTCCGCGCTACGCCGTGAGGTGGCGCCTCAGTCGTCTTTCAAATTGATGTCGCTAGCGACCGCGTGTAATGCGTACAAGTACTCAATAAATAAGTGAAAAACGTTATAAAGGCATGCAAAATAGAGTGAAGTGACGATTAACAGTTACCCAAGGACTTGGGCCACCGTTCCATCTAACTGGAGACACAAATATTCAGTTCTGGACGCAGTTGGGAGACCCTCAAGACCAGCCTGGCGGGTGACGTACATCAAATTTTGTTTCCATAGCCCTTTTATATTACTTCTTATATTAATTTTCAAATTATTCAATGCACATGGTGTACCGTATACACCAACACCCTCGCTTGTTTAGCTCAATCTTGTGATATTATGGTAAGTACATAAAAAGTTACACGCTTGGTTTTCATACGAATGTAGGGACTTGCGGTATTTATTTAGATTTATGTCTGTGTCCCAGCCCGACGCGGGCTGAGCCGCCCCAACCGTTCCCAAATAGTTGTAACTCGTTTCCAGCAACGCCCACCTGAGGCACCCTCAGGCAACTGGTGCTTAGCATTACTGGGTGGTTTAGCGCTCACCGAACATGTCTACGTATTAATGAGGCTATCAGCTTGCGATCTCCTTTAGGAGACCAAGCTTTAACGTAAACAAAGAAGCAGTTTTCATAAACCTATCTCTGTATTGAAAAAAAAACACTCAAAGCATAGATTAGAACATGTTTCTTTTTGGAAAATGATTATGAGTCAGTAGTTCATGCAAAAAAAATTGTAATTATCCTATTTGATTTAAAATATACCCACTGTTTATAATTCGTTAATTGAATAAAAAGGTTTATAATCACTGCTTTTATAATAAAGTTTTAATATTAACGAAAAAATTGAATTTAAACCAAACTTACATCCATCAGCTATGAATATTTGTGGAGCAGGAACGGATTCTATGGTCTGAAAAATAAATAAAAAAAACGAATTTTAAGAACGGCAATCAAACCGAAATTAGACTGCGGTCTCTACTAAAATAATGTAAAAAAAAAACAACTAGGTACTTGTCCTATTTTTGGAGATCAGAAAAATTAGAAAAGTCAAAGCTATTTATTCAATTTAGGACCTAGTAGGGCACTTATGAAGATTAAAGTTACTGAAGTAACCACTGGTCGGAAGTCTATCTTCAACTCATTGTGAGAAGAAACGGCAAGAAACTCACCAAGTTTACATTTGGTTTAAGTTTTTATTTTGACGATCTGATCTGAGTTTATTGGCATTTTATTTTCTAAATGTTTTACAAAGTAAAATACGAAAACATAATAAGTCAGTTAAAAAAAAGAAAGTTTTTGGAAAATTATTGTAACACTAACTATCCCGTCTGTTAAAAAGTAATCCTTTGGGATTCTACGGCCCATAAACATATTATGTAAATAACAAATCAAAGAACAAACATACTATATCGCATTTATATTATAGGGACATATATACTTAGATACTATAGCTTTTTTCTACATTCTCTATCTACATAAGTAATTTTGACTTTTCAGGTACTTATGCAGTTTACCATGTTATGCTTCACCAAACAGAATTACTACTGAACTGAAACCTAAGTAATTTAAACCTTATGAATGGGCCATTAGAACATGCCTATAGAAAACACACAACATACCTTAAAAATTAAACAAATCCACACGAAAACGGCTACCGCAATACAATATTTTAAATTTGCCATGTTGTGTTTACGAAATGCGTCGCACATCTGTTGCGAACAACTTGTTTCGAGGTTTTATATGCGCGTTGTACTCATTTAAGGAAACTTTATTGACTCCAGTATTACATTAAAGAGCGTTGGGTGTTGATAAAACGAGTTTGAGTTGCGCGTGATAATTTCTTAGCAGTAAACAAGATTGTTTTAACAATAACTTACCGTGGAAAGTACTTATGTGGCCGAAGGTAGTAAAGACAATACACAATGGTGGAGGTAGCCAGTCAATTCAAATTTAAAATTAAAAAAAAAACAAAATTCGAAATGATATCAAAATCATTTCTTCAAATAGACCTTCGCAGGCACTTATGAAAAGTCTGACTCTAATACCGGTTCGGAAGGTTGCATTTGCTGAGAAGAGCCGGCAATAAACTCAGCAATTACTCTTTTCAAAACAAGCATAGATGTATTAGGTACATAATTTTATTTACATTCTAATCGCAATGACAACAATTGCGTGCCGTGCGACGGCAAAACTGCAAAGTAGACTGAATCGATAGTTAATAAATAAATATCAAACTTAAGCAGACCAGCCCGCACAAGCAGCATCTGTTCACAAGTATGACGCGTGTGGCAGCCATCGCCCTCCTCGATTTCCCGGCTCCACTCGCATAATTATTGATGTCTCTGACTGACTTACCAAAATTGATTGCGCAGTTCTTTTAGTCACAGTGCTATGTAAGGATTCCACGACGTTGTGTCAGAGTATCTACCCCAGATATAATATAATCGTAAATAATAACGTCATAACATTACATATATGTAGTTGGAGTCGTTAGTTTTTACGAATACAGACTTGATTGTCCTATATACATAAGAGCATGTATATATAAGAGGTGTAAGACCATGTCAGTTGCAAAATTGATCATAATTTTACTTTTTGACGGCCCAAGTGCTACGGCGTAACCCACTGGTAAATGCTTAGTGAATGTTGATTATTTTAAATTTTATATGAAATCCCTGAAACGTGGAATTAATGGGCCCACAGCGAGTGATCTATAATTCTGCGGTCAGAGTTACTACGAACATTCTCCATGACCGCCGCGGTCGCTGTGTGTAATGGTCTGCATAGGGGGGCCTGCATAGATTACATTGAACCTCTTTATGTGTGTTCTACCGCTAGTACAACGGCTACCTTCCACCATCGCAACTCTCGCCATCAAAGGGGAGTCCATCCTCACACATTGATACCAGAATTGTTTCATACTGTACGGGCTCAAAGGAGCTTCCTTCCGCGGACGCTCAAACTGTGGAATGTGCTCCCCGCCGTGGTTTTCCCAATGGAGTATGGAGTGTTTCTTTAGGGTCGGCAATGCGCGCGTGATACCCCTGGTATTGCAAGCGTCCATAGGGTACGGTAACCGCTTCTTCCAGGCGGGCCGTATGCTTGTTTGCCACCTAAGTGGTAAAAAAAAAACGCAGAACGTAGAACACCCACCGCAGAACTCTAGACCGCACGCTATGGGATCATAACGCCATATTACTCGTACGTCAGTTATTTGAAAGAACCCATCCTTTGCTACTATATAGTGGTTAGTCGAGTTTGTCACAACACTAGCTCTACTCTCGCATCAGCGTGTCCCGTCACTAAAGGACTATTAAGAGTTTGACAGATCGAAACAAGATGGTTTTCCGCGTTTATGGAAAAGTTCTAATAAGTGTCTTTAATATTATTTTTAGGGCTTGTTTGATGTAAATAAGCCTTGTTCCGTCACTGAGTAAATATATGACATTAATTTCTGATATTAAGGGTTCTGTTTACATAACCCATGGTAGAGTTAACTAGTTGTCATTCAGTAAAGAGAAATAGCCCATAAGAGCAGGTGTTGGGAATATTCAATTAAGATAAGAAGGCACTTGAAACTTCTCGTTCGAGTCCTCCAAGGTAACTGAATCCACATTCACGTTGTCTAAGAGTTTAATTTACATGTTCTCCGTATCTACTTTTATTGGCTTTCTTTTACTTGTTTGTAATGGTAATGAAGCTCTGGGTGTTAAAGCCATTGAGCGTTTCTTCATTGGGCGACATGACACGACACGACACGACACGGCAACGGCAGCCGTCCACGACATCAGTGGATGCATATTTCTATGAGACATGACATGTCGTCGGCAGCAAGTCACCCACTGGTGTCGTGGCGGCATCTTTATGCATGTGTTGTATATACACGTAAGCGTTCTATGTAGACTTGCGAGTGGACGCGCTGCCGCGCCCCCGCGACTCTCATTATTACAGCGTCGTGTCGTGTCGTGTCGTTCCAATGAAGAACGTAGCTACCGGAGTCGCTCGACGACATGTCGCCGCCAGCAACGACATGTTGTGTCGTGTCGCCCCAATGAAGAAGCGCCCACTTTGATAACAGACTGCGATAATTTTACCAATAAACGTACGGATAAGGCAGTATCATGTGTCATAAATACTAGTGAGTCAGCAGGCTACATTACTTCTTTTTTATGATGTCAATCAATCATGTTTTTTGGTGTGATCAAATGTCTATATGAGACCAATTTCAATTAAAGCACTAGAAAAGTCAGAAATGAGAGTCAAAGGTGGTCACAGTCAGAGCGACAAAAACGCCCCATACAAATTGATACTCGAACGAGAAGTCACTTTTGAGTACCACTGTACAGGAATGTATGGAGAAAACACGTAATTTATCATTTTGGTCGTGAAAAAGTATATAGTAGTCATACATTTTTTTATTGAAACATAAGGGTCCTAAATTTGACTTTTAATTTAAAAAAAGAAAAAAATATAAACTAATAGCGTTACTTAAAAAAAGAAACAAATTTATTTTTTTCGTTTTTTCCACTTAATTATAATAATTTGCTGTTTTGTAAAATTCAACATGAGTCATCATCCCTATTCATTTGTCGCGGGCGCATAGAGGTCCGTATTTGTGTCCTTTGATTAATACAGTAGTACCCAACTAATATGGCTTACCGATGTACCTGCGCAGAAGGTACATTTTCAAAGCGCGTTAATCGCTATTGGTCGACAACTGCCGCCATGTTAGCGCGCGCCGTGCGAAGGGGCGTGACTTGCGAGTGGGACGGAACTAACCGCTTCAGTGTATTATGAACCTTATAGTAGTGATTTAAGGTTGATTGTAAGTTTTAAGCATTCTTTCGTTAATCTTCGGGGCCATACTTTCTTTTCTGTGCGAACGAATATTCACGCGCCATATTAGTTGGGTACTACTGTACCTACATTAATCTTCTTATTATCCTTAATATAAATATACTTAGTTTATACTTTTTGAAACACAACTACGCCGTAAAGTCGCTCGCATCTTAAAAGCACTTAAACGTTACTTAATACACTGCATTTATTATGACTTAGTGCTCTCTCATAAAGCCAAGCAGGCTAGCAGTTATAACCTTCTTGAAACATAGACCATCTATGACATAGATTCTATTCCCCTTATTCATATCAAACGTTCATTAGCTAAAATTCCGAAGTTTTTATCTGACAGATGAAATTTGGTGATCGAAAGAATGAGACGGGGGTGTGCCCCGTCTCATTGCACTGATTAATTAAAAAGCGATTATGAATAAGGGGGTAAGTATACAAATTCCTCATGAAAATAAATTTGTTGCGAATCAGATGGATACAGATGGAACGGTCCAAAACTTTCTTTTCGAAACCAAAACTTCGTCCTGCTTATATTATTTTAGTTCTTGGAAATTATCGAGTTTTTAACCAGAATATTTTCATATTAATAAAGAATCTATAAATCGCTAGTCTTAATTATACATTACTAGCTTCTGCCCCGCGATTTCACTTGCGTTCCCGAGGTATATATTGTTTTCCCGGGATAAGTAACCTATGAGTGCCAAACTATCAAAATAGTTTTGGCGTCAAGAGTAACAAACATATTCACTTCCTTACAAACATTTAAACTTCTGATATGAGTACGGTAATAGGAAAGGATAGGACGTAGGATAAGATAAAAATATTGTCAAATGAGGTTTAATTCATAAAAATAATACCTACATGGGATGAGATTGCTATTTTTAACCGATGAAAAAACGGAGGAAAGAAGAAAAGTCGACGCGTATTTTTTTTATGTATGATCACGCGTAATTGATATCCTTATTATGGTAATGTGTGTTGAATATAATAATTTTATGTGTAAAAATACGCAGATGATCATACCTTTTACAGATATGTTCCTTCCTCGGTATGATCGAGAAGTCCCAATGGTGCCGGTTGAAAAGCGGAACTGTACACAGCATTATGCTGAGCTGGTTGCCAATTTGTCAATACACAAATGTTTTTTTGCTTTGTGTGTGTGTGCTTAAAACATTGGTGTGCATGTCTTTTCTTCGATATGTTTTACCCAGTGTGTAATTAAATATTCACATATCTATTTATAATTAAATGTCCTCTACAAGGATGTACAATTGAAGAACAAGAAGTAAAATGAACAATCTCTAAACAAAACTAGACCTAAAAGGCTAAACGATAGCAATGATATAGACAATAGACAAAGCTTTACACATCACAAACATTGAAACATAATGCAGAAAAAACAACAAAAAACAAAAGCTCATAAATAACAAAAAAAAAACAAAATCAAAATGCTTATATACAGGAGAAACGCTGATATGAACACCGAGCTGAATTTTGAAGAAAATAAAAGTGACTTTGAAATTTATTTAAGAAAATGAAAACTTTTGGATATGCATTTTAAAAAATCACAAAATTCACCCGTATAATATATGCTATATTTTTAATTCATACCTGTTGATTTTAATTTTATTAGCCAAATGAAATTGTTTAGTCAAAAAAATATAAGTAAGGCTTCGATGAGCGGCGCTGTTTGCTGAATAGTTAATATAAAAAAAAATATTATGTTATTTATTACACAGGTAAAAACCACGGAAAAAAGCTAGTATATGAATATAGACATTAAACAGACCACATGTCACTATCACGTAACCAATGCATTTGATACCCCTACCCTATCTCATTTGAAAAATTACCACAATTTTCCAACAAAAGGGCACAATATTATTTCATACGTACCCTGAAGTTGGACGCCTCTTTAAGCCGACACCTAATATCACTGTCCCAGTATTAAATGACCTCCACTACTTCTAATAAGTCGTGAACTTTTATTGACTACGCGGGGTCTTGATAGTATGGTCGCGTAACGAGGCTATCATCCCTTGCCGGACAAATGCCCATCAATATACGAAATGGTGATGAACGATAGATGTGGAAAGTTAGGTCTTTGTTCGAAAAACAAATGAGTTTAAAATAAGTCTGCCTTTATTTGACCTTTGTGAATTTTAAAAAGAATATCTGTTATTCGATTTTTAAAACGAATTCTAGAAGCGAGAAGGTAGCCGATAAGTAAATAACAAAAAGTTTTTTGCTTTTATTAGGTAGAACGAATTTTGTTTGGTACCTACGTTATATTTTAAATGAGATATAAAGGTATTGTCTAAAGGATTGTAAAGATTTACAAGGTTAGTCGGAGCTTTGTGAACTTAAAATTTAGCTCCAATTCTAAGCTATATTTTCTCACTTTTGAAGTACGAGCGTTAATTATTTAAAACTTAATTTCATATTATATAAGAGAGGTAGAGCTGTTTTTCGCTCAAAGAGCAGCTCTACTGGGGAAGTACCCTGCACCTTACATGTGTATATTTTAATGTACTAATGTGTCGTACATTAGTAAGGTAATAAGTATAACAGGCTAAGGCTGCTTTTCCACCAGAGATGTGCTATGCTACGTTGCTATGGATGCGTTTGATATCCATCAATCATATTCATTGGTGCACATACCTTAGCACTCGTGGACACGATAAGATTTAAGATTTAAGGCGATGATAGCACGGTGGTAGGGTGGTAGGTGGTACTTTGTAGTACCCGCCTGGCTGGCTACCAGCCTCAAGTTGAAAACCTGTCGCCAAGCACCTTCCGGTGTGTTCCGATAGCTGCACTTGAGAGCCAGTTCCTTCTAGGCTTTGTGTGCTTATCACCTTCGGCCGCATCATCACTTACCATGGTGAGATTGCGGTCAAACACAGTCCTTAAACAGTAAAAAAAAAAACGGATTCAACTAAGATATGTTTTTTATATGGAAGGATGCGTGCTATGGATGCGTGCTATGGATGTGTGCTATGGATGCGTGCTATGCACGGGACAAAAAAAACAGGTGCTATGGATGGTCGCGAGTGGTGTAGCTATGTGCAGAGCAGAGTACCTACAGTAGGCCCGCGTTTGTCGCTGAAAGTAGACATAGTATAGAAAGTAGAAGTTGTAGCGCCACTCCCCACAACGCGCCGCCCTCGCCGCTTCCCTACTATCGATACATCGCATAGCTCGAGCTGCGCATCTTCCTCGCGCAGCTACTTTGCGGCGGCGCATCTTCATAGCACATCTCACTCGCACCGCTACATAGCTTAGTATCAGTGGAAACGGTCACATCAAATCAAAATCAAAAAGTAATTTATTCAGTTTAGGCCCTTGTAAGGCACTTATAAGCGTTAAATTGGTACATACAGTTGAATTTACCACCGGTTCGGAATACACTTAAACTGAGAAGACTCCGGCAAGAAACTCAGCAAGGATTTTTTTTGTGGAAGATCATTTTATAAAACAGCTTTTTTTTCAAATATTAATGCAATATATATATTATTATTATGCTTATTCGTACAATTGTCACTTAGCCAGGGGGATGCAAGTGCAGAGAGAAGCTACTACAACCATATATTCTTGTCTTCCACGTAATGAGCCACCTTATAGTAAGGCTTTGTCAATTAACCTCTGCTTTATGAAATCTTTGAATTTATTATAAGACATTTTAGTTATTTCGAGTGGGATTTTATTATAGAATCGAACGCAATTTCCGAGAAAAGACTTATTAGCTTTAGGTAACCTGAATCTAGGTGTCACAATTTTATCTTTATTTCTTGTATTGAAGTTATGGCGGCTACTATTAATTTCAAATAAATTAAAGTTTTTACGGACAAACATAATATTTTCATAAATGTACTGTGACGGTAACGTTAAAATTTTTAATTCCTTGTATCGACTTCGTAGTGATAGTAGTATCGTAGTG
Source organism: Polyploca ridens (assembly GCA_951394255.1). NCBI lineage: Eukaryota > Metazoa > Arthropoda > Insecta > Lepidoptera > Drepanidae > Polyploca > Polyploca ridens. The sequence continues at coordinate 16,411,493 of OX596247.1, read as the reverse complement.
ATTCATAGTTTCGCAGCTTAGCTATTACATCTTCGCAGCATAGCTGCACAGCACCTCTCTGGTGGAAAAGCAGCCATATGTTAAATTTCCCAATCGGTTCACTGGTTTTAGTTCTAAACAGGTAACAGACTTACTTTCGCATCTATAGTATTAAATATAATATTTATATTATTAGCAGGGAAGGAATACATAGAAATGACTTATCACTGCTTACGATATTAGATATACACGGTCTTACTACAAAAGATGAACTAAACACAGTTTCAACACTTGTTTAGCTAGACAGTGTTTTAAGGCTTAGACATTGGTTAAAACCGTGTCTAAGCTTCTTTACTACAAAACTGTGTCTAGTTGATGTTTAGTTAAACATGACATAACGTTTACAATGTGAGCAAAATCGAAAGTCATTCAGTCATTCGTTCCTACGCGTTCCTAAACACGCAGATATTTTAAATAAATTATCAACATTATTTGAGTATTTTGTGGGATTTTATGCTATTCTTAAGTCAAACTAATTTATATTAACTAGATACAATACAATTTATTGATGAAGTTACTTGTGTAAATTAAAAGATTTCGAAACAAGGACATGTTCTCAAAAATCTCTATAATTATGTTCCCACAAAAATAATTGTGTGATAAGGAATGTTATGAATGGTCAACGGATACTGTTATGCATAGGTACTAGGGTCCAAGGACCAAGCGCCATTGTTATTTTTTTGGTTAACGGCAAATACGCTTTCTAGTAGGTAGAAGATTTCATGATAGTTATTTTAAAAATGTATCTCGGTATATCGTAGCTTCTATTTCTAATAAGTAATATTATAAATTACCGCGCGGCGGCGCGCGTAGTGTTGGATGGCTATGGATAAAAAAAACAATAAAATAACAACTCTTTTAATAACAATGATAAATTATTTACGTAAACCAACGTATATAGTATTTGGATTATTATGTTCACTGGATCAATTTATTTTTAATTTGATGTAAGTATTATATTCGAATAGATCGTGAATGGTTTAATTTATTTCTCTAGCGCTATCAAAATCGTACATATCAATAGGACCATAAAATCAATTATATCAAAAATATCCATATTTTAAATCAAATTCAATAAGTATAAATCAATAATGAGAAATTTCATAGCAAAGTGTTGTTAAACATTTGATAAACAACCCTCCGCGTGTGTTTAAATTCTAAACCATGTCTAAGGCGTGTCTAGCTCAAAACAACTGGTAAACACTGTTTTGTAGTAAGGAATATTATAAACACGTGTTCAACTGATGCGTAAGTTTTTTGTAGTAAGACCGTTAATCTTTATGTAAAGCAAAATAGGTACACTACAGGAACTCACTTTCTAACATTGAAATCTTCCAAGATTTCTTTTAAGATGTAGGCATCCGCTAAGAAAGTATTTGCCGGAATTCTACCCTCTAGACTCTAGGGTAAAGGGGGAACAGTAAAGTTTGTATGAAACTCTATAATAATCTTCTTATCGGACGTAAAAAACTAACCCCCTTATTCATAATCGCTTGTTAACTAAATCTGTGTAATAGTGTGCCCGTCTTACTCTTTCGATCACCAAATGTCACCTGTCAGATAAAGACTTCGGAATTTTAGCTAATCAACGTTTGATAACTTTATTATTAATAAGGGGTTAAGAATATACAGAAAATAAAACTTTATAAGCACAATCAAATATAATATTTTATTCATTCACATACATCTCAGTTAAGAACAGCGTTAAGATTCAGCGTTATAATAAAATCGTAAGAACAATTGCGTAGAAATTGTAATATTTTTCTTGTCTCAAGTTTAAACAGCCACTTAGACTAGATTTAAGCAAAATGAAAAACAAAGAGGGGGAGGGCACAAATCTCTTGTTTGGTTAATTAAATTTTTCAGAGTTCTTTGTTTTCGCAAAGGACGAAGTGCCTTAGTTTGTACGGGGCCAAACATAATCAAGAAAGTTCACATCGAGACGTTAGCACCAACGCGACGCCTCCCGAGGCCGGAGTTAAATAAAAAAATATTTCACGTTATGAATAATTTATGTAAATTTATGTAACAAACCGTGGCTCGAATGATTATTATTCTAGAGTTTATCCCGGCGCTGATTTGATAACGGCTCGCCCTTCGGGGTTCTCTATGTAGGTATCTACATGAAATTTACTGTTATGGAAATGTACCCGAATATTGTTCCTACCCGGCTTGTTAGTATACGGCGGAGTACAGACAGATAGAGATGTTACGTGTACTTTTCTCTTTCATCTTTTGTGGCTTGGGTTACTTTGCTTTCGTATGAAACAAGTATAGTTTTTCATTTTATGGTAATCTGTAACTTCGGGAGTTGAAGTGTTACTGCTCTTTGTTTACATAGGGATGATTCCTTGGAAAAAAAAACTAATAAGTTCGATAGTTAGATTATCAAAAAATATTGGACACGTAATTTTTGCTTTACCAAATCATTAAAATATGACAAAGATAAAATGAGTTCGGGAGTGGGGTCTCGTGACGTCACTTTAGTGTAAAAAGTGTACTCGGAACTTTAACACTCGATATCTTCGTATTTTATTGTTTAATTGACAAATGAAAAAATACTTGTCTAATATTTTTTGATAATGTCAAAGACTAAATAGAATTATTTAATCATCTAGCCTATTGTGTTTTTAAACTGCCGAGTATGGTAAATATTTTACTTGTTATCCCAAAGATTTTCGCATTTTCATATCTTTTGAGTTTTTTTATACTACTAAGGTAGCAAACAAGCTTACGGCCCACCTGATGGTAAGCAGTCACCGAAGCCCATTGATAGGTTCAACACCAGAGGTATCAGTCGCGCGTTGCCAACCCTGATCTGTTTTTTAAATCATCTTTTGATCATTCAAGAATTTTTGTCACATGTATAAAAACGTGAATTAAATAGTGGTCCAGTCGGGAACTAAATTAAGAAAGATCCACTTAAGCAGAAAGCTCTTAAGCGATTCCACAATTAGTCAATAATGGCTGCACTTTCAATTCACTTAAGTGGCGAGAAGTCAATCTTCAAGGCCAGTGTTTCTCAAACGCACCACATTTGAGATGACCTCAACGACCGCTCCCCGCCGTGGTTTTCCCAATGGAGTACAGCATGGGGTTCTTCAAAAAGGGCGTGAAGAGATTTCTTCAGGGTCGGAAACGCGCGAATAATGCCCCTGGTGTTGCAAGCGTCCATAGGCTACGGTAACTGCTTACCATCAGGCAGGCCGTATGCTTGTTTGCCAACTTAGTGGTATAAAAAAAAAAAAAAAAAAAAAAAACCTGAAACTTAGGCGGTTTTTTTAAATCTTTTTTTATACGACGAAGTCTACTAATGGTAAGCGGTTACCGTAGCCATATAAACGCTGTAACACACGGAGCATTACTCACGCGTTACCAACCCTTTCCCATCCACAAAGAGCTCTGGGGACCTTACGCCCAAGAACACAATATAAAGATATTTGGTTGCGGTATTCTGTAAGGTGGAGGTTCGACTTCCCCAGACGAGCTACTCTTTGAGCGAATAAACGCTATGAAGGTAGAGCGAAAAATAATAGCAGAACATATTTTGCGCCTATAATCTCATGGGCAGAAACATAATGATGTGGCAAAAGAAGGTGAACACACAAAACCTAAAATAGTCTAGTAGGTAAGTAGGTACTTGGCATTCGATTTTGAACATGAAGGTGGTAGTCATCCAGGAACATAGCAATTGTTTTTCACTTATCACCGTCGGCCACGTAATCACTTACTATGGTGAGATTGTGAGTGAAACAAAAAAAAACTATGATTTTTTCACGCTAATTTCTAATTTAAAATCTAAAATCAACACGGGGCCCGCATGTTACTGCCAACTGAGTAACTGAACACCGCTTCAAAATTGAGACAAAATCTTCAGATAATCCAGATTATGTTTGGGTTAATTATGATTCGAGCAAATAAGTATTCGATTTATGGGGGCCAATACAAAAAAGTTTGAGAGCCACTGTATTCATTATAAAAGCCTTACGTGTGGCGAAAATAAGATCGATAAATGCCATGGTGTTTTTAAAGAAATGTGTTTGATCAAAATTGTGAATTAAACATCAAAGGGAATGAAAACGGTTTTCTCTCCACGTTAATATCTGCCACCGTATCTTCAACAAAGTGGTACCATCACCCCCAAGCTTCCGAGACAAAATAATGGCATATGTATACTGCTATCATGTTCCGAGAACGAATATATAAAAAAAAACATCGAATGTACGGGTTTTTCGACTGCAATGGTTAGCCCTAAATAGCATGTTTCAGAAACAAGGATTTATTACAAACCAATTAGAATCGATTATAATTTATCCAAACAAAAGTCAAAGCCATTTATTGAATTTAGGCCCTTGATGGTCATTTATGATCCACTTCTGCTTACTCACTTTATGATTTCTGCAGGGTCGGCAACGCATGAGTAACACCCCTGGTGTTGCAAGTGTCCATAGGCTGCGGTAACCGCTTACCATCAGGCGAGCCGTATGCTTGTTTGCTACCTAAGTAGTATAAAAAAAAACATTTATAAATTAAATAATATTTGAATAACCCAACTAATTTTATGGTTCAAACAATCCAAGCAGTTACATACAACAGATCTTTTTTTTTTCTTCTATGACGTCACACGGCTTGTGTATTTTGCCAATTTCAAGTAATATTATAAGTTCTAGTCACAATGAATCACTTTCACATAGTCCTCAGTCAGTCACCGTCCATAATAGTCATGTTTTAGTACAATGGTGGTCATTGTACTAACACTTTTCACGGACTTCTTGAGACAACTTGAAAAGCCACGATACACATAATTCATTTCATTTCACTTCACTGGTGCACATGATTGATGTTTATTGGATAAAATACCACCGATAATATGCAATAAAACTCAAAATACACGAATTTATGAAAATAAAAATGAAAACACAACGTCTCTCTACAAGTTCCCGCCAAAAAACTCCAACAGATCTTTATAAATACTGTCTAGGAAAAACAGAAGAACATTGGTTCTAACCAATGATATTATAAATAAAGAGGAAGATAGGACACAAAAGATTTGAACTTCATAAATGCCACACTGTCATACATGTCATGTCGTTGACGCTCTGCCCCCCCAGAAAAGATGGTTGTCGACAATCGTCATCGTTACTAAACGATCTAATTTTGTATGGGATTGACATAAGAGATTGTTAAAAATCACGTGATATTTCGATTTGAAATGTCAATTAGTGGTATAAAAAAAACCCATAGAAAAGTTGATCGTTTACTAACGATGACGATTGTTGGCATCCATCTTGTCTTAGCACCCTGACGCGACTCATAGCTAAAGTGAGCTAATTATCACATTTTAACGTGCCATTTTCGGACCGCTTACCTAACCTATCTACCTCTTTTACTTTTAAAATCATTGAGTAGAACAGATGTTGCTCTTTATTTGTGTCAGTATGTTGCTGGCTGTACACAAAGGCAGTATGTATCAGAGTTATTTTTTTGAACGGAAACGCTTATCGCCTCAGGTAATGTTTGAATTTTCCTTTAATCCAGTTTTTATCAAATAAACATTTACAGCATTAAATGTATCGTTATTCTACTGAAATAAATAAATTGCCAATTTATATTCAGTTCTTGGAATTTTCCGGGAACATAAAATTGGGAAACAATGGATCGAGAATTGTTTTTCTTTAACTTAGCTTTTAAAATATATATGATTAATGGATCATGGTTAGCTTGTAAATATATATTTTAGTGTTATTATAGGGTTAAATCTTTTATTACATATTATAAAATTAGTTTGAGAAAAAACAAATATAATCCTAACTAATGTTATAAATGCGAAAATGAGTTTGTTTGTTTGTTACCCGATCATCACTTGGCAAAATCAAAATCATAAGTCACGCAGATAACCAATGGTATGGAGAATGACATAGGCTACTTTCTATCCCGGGAACGAGGGTGAAACCGCGGGAGACAGCTAGTACTCAATACAACATTAGTTAGCTGACAACCGACGGAAGTGAAGTTTGTGAAAAAATAACGAATCTACACACACACCCACATATCTCTGTCACATTTTGATCACTATCCCAAAGTTTCGTTTTAAAATACTCTCTCCATGTTATACAATAAAATAAGAATATAATATATCTGTAAATGGCCAGTCGCAAGTGATATCATCATTGAATACTTTAGTATTTTTTTACCATAATGATAAATTTGCGTATGACCACAATGTTGAAATGGAACACGATTTTGTGGCCAAAAGTGGTAACCACGAAAAGTATATTAGTCAACTGGCAAAGTGCAACCACCTAAGTACACTGGTGTGCTTGACACACCAACTCCGTGTTATGATTCCCTCGCGAAGTTTATCTTCACTTAAACCGAAATTCCAAACTAAAATCAAATCAAAATAAAAAAGTTATTTATTATCTGTACCATCGATTTGGAATACACTTGAGAAGACTCCGGCAAGAAACTCAGCAACGCATTATGTTCAAGCGCGCCGAAAGACGGGCTGCGAGGACGCGTGGGCCGCACTGCCCCAGCCGACCAATTACCTTTACGCCACCGAAACCGAAGAGACCACACGCGCATTTGAGTCTCCAATTATACATATATTATAGTCCACGCTTTTATTCTTAAGCCCTTTTTTTTTTTTTTTTTTTTTGCGTGGGGAAATCCTCATAGGATACCCGACCGCCCTAGGGGGGAGCGGTCAGGTTATGCCGGACTTTTACCGGCTAAAACCCCACGGTGGTCGCCACCTGCGCTATAGAGAGGGGGGCGGGCTCTCGTGTCGAACGCGTACCTGCTCACCCCTCCAAGCGCGGCGCTTAGATAGCTCGTCCCGGGGGAGGTCTGACACCTCCCCCCAGCACCCTCGCTGTGCTATCGCACGATGAGTCGTGACCACGTCGACTCATCGTCCTCCTTGGTGTCGCTTCTGGGCGCGCAGAGCCCCCGCTCTGATTGCCCACGACCCAAAGGCCCCGTTTAGTCGCCTTTTACGACAGGCAGGGGAACACCGTAGCTGTTATTCTAAGCCCGAGCTACAGGGCAGGGGGGCCGCGACGAGGCACGTTTGCGCCCCGGCGGCTTCGCCTCCGGGTGGGATCGGCCCTCTCCCGATCCCGCTCAGCAGCCTCCTTCTGGACCATTACGGTCTCACAGAAGGAGGCTACGGCTCTCCACGCCGTATCCCCGCTCAGCATCGCCGACACGACTGCTGGCAGGGAGAGATTTCGTCCGATCTCTTGGACCAGGATCCGCCGCTCGGATTCCCACGCAGGGCACACCGCGAGCGTGTGCGATGCGGAATCCTGGTCGCTCCCACCGCAGTGGAAGCAGGCCGCCGTTGCCTCACGTCCGATCCTATACAGATAATCACCGAAGCACCCATGCCCGGTGATTATCTGTGTAAGTCTATAGGTGAGTCGTCCACCTTCTCGCTGCATCCAGGCCTCGAAGACCGGCAGGACTGCTTCGACGACGCGTTTGTGCGCAAACCGCTCCTGGTGAAGCCTTGCGCGCCACGTCGCGAATGCGATAAGTCGCTCCTGCCGTTTGATCGCCTCTTCTGGGTCGCCTCCACCGCTCTGGCGGACGATGCGGATTCGGTCATAGACCCTCGCATCCATGTCCGCCAGAATATCCAGTGGCAGAAAGCGAGCCAGAATAGTTGCCGCCTCAAAGGATACGGTACGGTATCCCCGTACGATCCGTAGGGCCATCCTACGCTGGACGCTGTAGATTTTCGCTCTACAGCGACGGATGGCCAGCCTTTTCGCCCATACGGGCGCCCCGTAAAGGGCTACGGATCGTATGACCCCTGCATAGAGGCGGCGAACTTCCTCCCTCGGTCCCCCGAGATTAGGCAGCAGTCTGTGCATCGCACCCGCTACCCTCTCGATTCGGGGGACAAGGCGATCAAAATGCTCTTCAAAGCCCCAGCGACTGTCTAGGGTGAGGCCCAGGTACTTCATGTACCGCCCCACCCTGACTTCCGACTCACCCACTCGGACGCACGAGTCGGGTGGTTCCCTGCTTCTTGGCAGTTTGTGGAACCATAGCGCCTCGGTCTTGTGAGGCGCTATTTTCAGACCCAACTCATGGATTTTGGCAACGACGACCTCCACCCCAAGCTCGGCGAGCTGTTTGGTCCCCTCGAAGGAATCCCCACTGGCGACCACCAACGTGTCGTCTGCATAGCAAACGACATTTATGCCAGCGGGGAGATTGACACGCAGAACCGCATCGTACGCTAGGTTCCACAGCAACGGGCCTAACACCGACCCCTGTGGAACCCCACACGTGATCTCCCTCCGGATTCTCCTACCGTCTTGGTCCATGTACAAGATGTACCTGTCGTGCAAGTAGTCCCTGACTATATCTTGCAGGTAGGAGGGCACCTGATGGTGTGCCAGAGCCCCCCTGATTGCGTCCCAAGGCAGAGAGTTAAAGGCATTGACGATATCGAGACTTATCGCCAACGCCACTTCACCCCGGGACACAGCCTGCTCCGACAGAGAGCGGACGCGCAAGACCGCATCTACGGTCGAACGCCCCCGTCGGAAGCCGAACTGGCTATCAGCCAGGTCGGGACCAACGCACGACAGATGCCCCTTGAGACGAGCGGCAACTATTCGTTCGAACAGCTTGCCCACCTCGTTCAACAGACATATGGGACGGTAAGCAGAGGGAGAATCTGCGGATCTGCCTTCCTTCTTCAAGAGGACCAAACTTGCCTCCTTCCAGGCCGTGGGGAACTTGGCATAACGGAGGTAGCTGTTGAACAATTGCCTCAGCCTGTCCCCCAGGGCAGCCAGACTCAACACCCACACCCGACCCGGTACATCGTCGGGTCCTGGTGCGGTGTTTCGGGCTTTCAAGCGGCCAACGGCTCGATCTAGCTCCTGTACGGTCACCCCCATCTCGTCATGCCACTCCCACGACGTCAGGGGGTGGACTAAGGGACTTGACCGGCCCGCCGGGAAGAGCGTGTTCACCACTCGATCCAGCAGACCCGGATCTAGGGTCTCCGTCAGGGGGGGCACCCATGGCCTGAGTTTACCCAAGACCATCTTATATGGGCGCCCCCACGGATCCTCGTTGAGTCCCTCCAGGAGCTCATCCCAGCACCGTTTTTTGGCGTCTGAGATGGCGATCTGCATCGCAACTGTAGCCGCTCGATATGCCCTATAAAGACTGGCTGTCTCCTCGGCAGGAGTCCGCCTGCGCCTCCGGGCTCTGGTGTACAGGCGGCGGCTCCGCAAGCAAACCGTGCGAATTTGCGCGATTTCTGCCGACCACCAGTACACCGCCCGGTGCTTGGGGCGACTGGACCGTGGCATTGATGCATCGCAAATTTGCGTCATCGTGCCGTGGAACCAGTTTGCTTCTCTTTCCGGATCGGACGGAATCTCTTCGGCGCTTTCTGGCCATGCCGCAACATTGGCAGCGGCTTCGAGCATATCTCGATCTAGCCGCTTGAGACACCAACGTTGCGGAGGGCTGCCTTCGTGGCGGCTGGTATTGCTGACGGGACGGCGGAATGCCACATCCATGAGGATATGGCGGTGGTCTGAAAGAGTGACCACCTCTTCTGCAACTCGCCATCCCGATAGCATCCGCATGGCAGCAGGAGTCGCCCATGTAAGGTCAACGATCGACTCCCCCTGCCAACGTACGCATGTGCTAACGGACCCCCGATTAACTAAATGGAGGTCCAGACCAGCCGCCCACTCCTGTATGGTCTCTCCCCTTGGACTGTTTCTGGGGTTCCCCCACGCCCTTGCGTGGGCATTGAAGTCCCTCAGAACAATCACTGGACGAGATGGGCATCTGCGGACGCAGTCAGCCACCTCATCCAGGTACTCCTCGTAGTCGGCGAGGGACCTATTGGGAGAGACGTAGCAGCCCACTATGGCCAGGGTGCCCCATTGCACTGCAACGAAGCCCTGTCCTCTACTCAATAGAGCACAGGGTGGAGCACCCTCTCCGCCCCCCCAGTATATGGCAACAGAGCCCAAGTCATCACCAAACCAGCGAGGATGGTCCGGGACGCTGTGGGGCTCTGCTACTACTGTCAGGGCAATCTGCCGCTCCACAATAGTCTGCATAAGCAGATGCTGAGCATTGCGGCTGTGGTTCAGATTGCCCTGGAGGATCTTGTGTGGGGGCGAGAATGTTAGGCCTCAACTACAACCTCCATTTCCGGGCCAGAACCCGGCTCTGCGGAAGATGCCGCGACCGTCTCTTTGCTGGGAGCCTGCTTGCTCTTTTTCTTCTTGGGTGGGGGACACCTTCTTCCCAGGCGATGATCTGAGGGAAGCCCCAGATCAGCGCACAAGGGACACTTGAGCGACTTTGCGGTGCAGTCGCGGGCTCTGTGGCCCACCTCGCTACAGGCGTAGCAGCGATTGCTTCGGTCTACGCCTGTGCTGCACCTGCATCCTACGTGTCCCTTTTCGAGGCATCGGAAGCAGTGTAAGGGCCTGGCTTCCAATGCCTCAACCCTCGCTGTCCCCCAACCTACTTGTATGCCCTTAGCAACAGTCAGTTTCTTAACTACTGCCAAGGGACAACGCACCCAGCATGTTCCCATCGTGGTAGGTGATCGACGGACTTCGCCCACCTTTACGTCGTCCGCCGAACATCCACCTACCTCCGCAACTGCTGCTGCCACTTCTGGAGGAGTTATGGCATCATCGAGGTCCCGTAGTCTTATCTCACCCATCTTTACAGGACGGGCGATGCGTACTCCAAGGTCTACGAGGACCACCCTTAGTTTTGCGGCTAAGGCGTCAGCCTTAGCACCGCAATCAGGGCCATCCACCTCCATGAGAATGCCCCCGGTAACCGAACGTTTCAATCGGACGCAAGGGATGCCAAGGTCCTTGAGCTGGATCTTGGCTTTGGCGTCCTTCGTCACTTGATCGTAGGTTACCGATGAGCCCTCCGGTACCGTCACAGTGACAGCAGCGGTTGTCGGGACCCTAGGAACCTTCTTTTTCTTACCTCGTTCCTTTGCCAGCTCAGCTGCAGGGGGAGGCTGCGTCGCAGCTGGTTTCTTCTTAGGGCGTCTAGCCATAGTTGACCAGGCCTCACCTCCTTGAGTGGTGGCCTGCAATGCTGTAGTCACCAGTGGCTGGACAGGAGGCAGCTCCTCAACTGGGTGTTGGGAAGGGCAACTCTTCTTTTTGGAACTTTTCTTTTTTTTTTGTTCCATTCCTGTCTGCGGCTGCGGCTGCGACTGCGATTGCAACTGCGGCTGCGAACGTGGCGGTGGCTGTAATTGTGGCTGTTGCTCATGCACCTGCCGTCTCCCCAGTGGGGGCCTAATGGCCCTTTCGGGGAAGATTTCCGCCCGGAAAGTAGCCAGTCTTGCATCAACAACCGCAGCAATTTGCTCAAGTAGCCGCCTCTCGCCGCCCTCCATTACTGCTGCCGGTTTTGGAGCCAATCTAGTCGGTTCGATGGGCCGAGAGAGTGGAGCCGGCTGATCAGGCGAAGTAGGCCTAATGTTCAGGCCACTCGCGCTAGCAGCTGGAGGCCTACGGAGCAGGTTCAATTCTTCCGTAAGCTTGTCCACTTTATTGGCCAGACTGGAGAGCTGAGAACGCAGGACAGCGTTCTCTCTCTCCAGCCTGGACACGTTTTCATCAGTAGCGGTCCTGCTCGCCAGCTCCATAGCCGCGGCCTTGACCGTCCGCACCGCCACTCTAATCGAGCGGACGTATGTCTTTTTGAGGTTGCCGGAAAGGTCAGCAACCTTCTCAAGGTTCAGCAAATGCTGATCGATGTAGACGCCGAGCTCGGCATCTGCCTGTGATCGCATTCCCTGCGCCAAAACCTCGACACTTGGGAGGTCATTTTTCGCCCTCGTGTTTCTCGTCTTCACCGAGGAGTTAATGACGTCGTCCTCGGTGTCGCCATCTTCAATTAGGTCCTCTTCCGCTTGTGAACCCGAAACAGCCCTCACCTTGGGCCCACGCGCTGCGTCCGCGTTTGTAGGCAGTGAGGGCCGTTTGCGGCCGCGGGATCTTCCTTCCTGGGACACATCTGATGTGACCGATGCGAGTGACATTACGGAGCCATCGGACTCGCCCCCGTCGCTCACATCGACCAGGTTGCGAGGCGTATTCGGGCGTCTAAAACACCCACGCCTGCCACGTGCCGAGACCACTGGTCCCCCCGGCACTACACCTCCTTTCTTTCTTGCTTCTGTTGGAGCAGAAATATTTGCGATAGAATCGCCATGCAGGTCTTTGCCCCCCCCAGATACGGTGGGGCAGCCCGGGCTAGGCCCGGGGGTGGATTCTCCGGCTATGCCGGTACCACCCTGGGGTAGATGTTTTTTTTGATCTGCCATTTATTGTTCTTTACTTTTTTGCGAGGGTGAGTTCCCTGTACCGAGCGCTAGGGACTGGACTCCCACCAGCCATTCATCCCATCGGCACGCTAGACCTTGGGATTGGGGTGTTTTTTTATAGAGGTGTTCTTCCTCGTGACCTTGCAGGGCCTCCGGTCCCGACTGGGATTACGGATAGTCCGACGTCGGCAAAAGCCGAGTGCACCTGGCACATCGTCGCACAAGGGAGTGTTTTTTTAAGAGGTTTTCTTCCTCTTGTCCGGCGTCGGCAAAAGCCGAGTGCACTAGGCAAACACACCGCACCTGTCGCATCCTCTGTCCCCTCTTATATGAAGAGGGATACGAGGAGCAACCAAGAGGCCACACAGGCCCGCCTCGCCCTATCACTAGGGTATTTCCTCCCTTCTGGTTTTTGTTCGCGCCGGGTAAACCCGGTACCCCCCATATCTGGGGAGCGTTCCCCAATCCACAACCCGGGGACGCGCCCGATGGGTGATCCAGAAACACCACACGGGTTATTCTTAAGCCCTAGGACCCTAACAATGCATTGTTTGGGTCATAACGGTGTCTTGTGTATTCAAGAACGAGTACCTAATTAAAAGAACTTAATGACTAGGAACTTTGTAAGTTTTTTTATATTGCTCGTCATTGTATAATCGCCTTGTTTTCGATTCGATTAGTTTACGATTTTAAATGAAAGATGGTTAAATATATCTAAATAATTAATAATTTATACGTTACAGTTGGCTACAAAGTAAACAAGGACTCCAAATGGGGAACCCATGTTAACATGGTAGCAAGATAGACCATATACCTTGCACTATGAAATTACAACGCTATGGGTAAATGTGGTTTGGACCCACAAATTGATTATTCGTCGAGAAACCTTATACCATGTAATGTAATATGTATATTTATTTAACATGATATTACACAGCATTTAACAAAAAAATATAAAAAATAGAACTTATATTACTAATACATTTGCCAATTATGAATATATAGGTCGTTGTTTTGGTCAGCGACGAGCGACTCAGGGTCGATAATACAAATGATACTGGTGCTAAAAAAAATACTTTTTTTTTTAATAATAAAAAAAAAAAATTTTTTTGAAAATCATGTAATAAGCTAAAGTGTAGAAATAATACTCAACGGGAGTACCTACGAGGGAGTAAAGGCACAGATTACTAAATAGTTACTACGTGTAAAGGGGTGGGGCGATGGCGGCTTGCGCCTAGCTCTAGGCTGTGCACGTGTCTAATAACCATACTTTGCGGTAATTTTATTTCAAATTGAATAAGGTATTTCTTAACATATTTACAGTATTTAATGGAATTAAGTCCATTTTTGGGGAATATATATTTTGTACTACCGCTCCTGGGTCGCTTGTCGCCGACCAAAACAACACCCTGTATACTTTGTAACTTAAAATTATTTAACAAAATTATTGTATTAGCCGATGAGCCAGATAGTATATTTTGTCAGTCATTTCCTCTCAAGCGTAACTCGTGAAATGCTTCAGAGTGTTGTATTAAACAGCATGGTGAACGTCAACTGCCGCTTCGTTGGTGGGTTGGGCAGAGTCAGCCTCTGAATCACGTAAAAAAATTGTATTCAATCATTTCCTCGCGACTGAAAATTTGTTAAATAGCTGGGCGTACCAAAGTTTCAGCTCAAAATAAATTACTGATAAATTCATACCTAATTTTTGCATCCAAGTTTATTGAATAAAAATCATAACCAACATGTCACCGCTCAATGAGGGTCATTATCATTTTTCGTCCTTTGCTAATATGATTATATAAAATTTCGCGATCTGTGCGTCTAGTACCAAAAAAGTGGATTACTGTAATGGATATACACTTTCCGTTACATCCAGTACATATTGTCGCGCAGGACTCCTTGCTCTGTGGTAAATGGAACTATTAGCTAAAAGTACAAGCAACTGCCGTGTTGGTCGCAGTTGTTCTACAAAATACAAAACACAATTTGAAACCTAATTTCATATCACATCAAAATCCAATTTCACGTTGTATTATACCCCAGACATATGCATTACCTGTCAACAAGCTTTGGCGCGAACAACCATTAATTACAAGAGGTTTATGGACCCACGATTTATTTACAGCTCATATCATATTTCTAAATTTCAGCAGTCATCACTTGTATTCACATGAATTGGATTACCCTTTATGAACAATTCAGTTGGTTTACAAATAAAATTGACACTGAATTAAGGTTTTAAGGCGGCCCTCTGTGGTCTTCAACTTCAACGCAAGCATAGTCTAAAAGCTTGTTGTTTCATCCAACGTAATGTTTGACTGCGAAAAAAGAGAGACAGCGTCATAGCCGTCGGTTATCAGTCGGTAAATTCCGCTGATCACTCGCGGCCGCTTCGCTAGGTCGTCATTCATGATTTCGCATATCATAAAACTTGTTTCAGGCGTATACTTCTTGTGAAAAAATCTTACAAGCTTGTGAAAAAAAAGTTAGATATTTAGAATCTCCAATACATTTGCAAGCCTGGTATCTAAATGTTTACTTAATTTTAAAATTTATAGGTACATTAGATAAGGCCAAATTTCAGGTAAAATTTCAGCAAAAACGGTGTCTTTCGGAGGCTTTTACTGAATTAGTTTCACACTTTTTTTAATTTCGCCTAGATACACGGCTAGATATAGTGCACAAGATACTAATTCGTCCAAAACATCTAACGAAATTGTTTAACAACGCCATAATAAGTACAGAGGTTTTGTATGAAAAGTATGGCGAATTGAGGCACTCGTATCACACTTTACTCTGTGCTCGTATACAACGAGTAACGGAAAGGGTATATCCATAAACGTACACAACTTCTTTGGTACTAGGCGCACAGGTCGCGAAAGAGAAAATATAATAATATTGACGTGAAAAGATAATGACCCTTATTGAGCGGTGACACGTTGGTTATGATTTTAATTCAAAAACTTGGAATCAAAAATTTGGTATGAATTTTTCAGTATTTTTTATTCAAAATCAAAATCATAAAGTAATTTATTCAGTTTAGGCCCTAGTAAGGCACTTATGAACGTTACATTGGTACATACAGTTGAATTTACCACCGGTTCGGAATACACTTAAACTGAGAAGACTCCGGCAAGAAACTTAGCAAGGTTTTTTTTTGTGGAAGATCTTTTAATATTACAGCTTTTTTTTTCAAATACTTGAACTGAAACTTTTGATAGAGAGTCCATATGTAGTCTGCCTGCACCGCTTTCGGATAGATATACCATTCACCTCTAATACATTCTGTAAAAATATCAACAGTCTATGAAATACAAATACAGCCCGCTGGCACCCTTTGGGTACGGATCCCGGATTTCATTTTTGCATAAGATATAGGTCGCATTGTTTAAGGTTCCGTAGCCAAATGGATTCGAGTAACATACATGAGAACCTCTCCTTTCTTAAAGTCGGAAGAAAATATCACAATATTATTATTTTCAGAGTGTATCATGATAGCGTAGTATTTCTAAAAGTGTGTATAATAGTAACAGATATGATTTTTTTCCAAAAGTGAATCTATCTAATGGTAAAGTATACCTAACGGTAACCTAACTCATAACAACTTCGGGTAAACTTACTGGACTACAGATACTTTTCGAAGATAATTTTCCTGAAGTACCAATACTTATAATAGTTTGTGAAAATAAACAGCTGTGTCTTTGAGAGGTCAATTGAGGCCACACCGTCCTGCCCACAAACATAACCTTTGACCTTGATGTCAAGGGTCAATGAGAGTCTATTTTGATTCGGATGATTAGATGTAATATTATAGTGGTTTTATTATCTGCCAAGAAAGGCCCTTGTTTATCACATAATTTGGAATGGAATATTTTCATAAAGGAATTGTTTCACAACAATTTCGTATAAATACAAAAACTGCAAATTCAGCTAAGGGACTACGACTGATTGTGTGAATAAGTGAAGTAGACTCACACCTACTCAAGCAAAATATATGAAACATATCATTTGAAATGGTTCTTTCGATTAATAATAATATGTACAGTAGTACCCAACTAATATGGCTTACCGATGTACCTGTGCAGAAGACACATTTTCAAAGCGCGGGAAACGCTATTGGTCCCCAACTGCCGCCATGTTAGCGCGCGCCGTGCGGAGGGGCTTGACTTGCGAGTGAGACAGAAATAACAGCTGCAGTGTATTATGAACGTTGATTGTTAGTTTTAAGCATTCTTTCGTTAATCTTCGGGGCCATACTTTCTTTTCTATGCAAACGAAGATTCATGACGCGCCTTATCAGTTGGGTACTACTGTATCTGCGAGGGTATATTTGCTTTTTTTTTCTTACTAGCCTACCTCACCTACATAGTTTTTTAAGCCAAATAGGCCAGTAATTTTCAAATAAAACCTCGCTGAACAAACTAAACATTTACGCATCATCATTTCCGAGTATTTCCTCGCACCGTTCAACCGTATTTACAGTTCAATTTCAGCAAAATACATTGTTTCATATACGCACCGATTGTGGCCGGTCCACTAAACACACATCAGCTGTCAGTCTTGGCTGTCTGCCCGTGGACCCTCGTTCGGTAACCGCTCGCACGTTCTGACGGCGGCCATGTTTGATTGGACACGACGCGAGCTGTCAATAAGCGCGGGAACAGCTATTCGTTTTCGAAACTAATCGCGTATGGCAACATTGGCTCGACGTGAGGATATAAATTGACCATCGAACGTGAATGAGACTACCTATAGATATTTGAAGCTGAATGAGGATTAATCTGTATTAGCTACTATCTAATAATAAAAAGTGTTTTTGTATTTTGATAAAAGTGTATAAAGTGAATGAGAAGAAAAACATGTTGTGCACAACACAAGATAGTCCTGATATCGTGTGATTTAAACTTTTAAATAACTAGCTACCTATTTGAGAACAGTCTAGACTAGATAAACGTCTTTCAAACCATCACCTCTTTTCAATGTTTTGGTGTAAACAATCCTGTGCAGTATTTGCAATGAAAAATAAAAAGTGCACTTAAATAAATCCCAGTATTGAAATAAATTATCTGCATTAACATTATTAAACACGAATAATAAAATCCACATCCCATTTACGTTATTTATATTTTATCAGTTATTGTAAAACAGTCATAAATGTCAATGTGCACTGGCAACACCGGCACAATTAATTTAATAGCCTGTGAACTGTTTCGCGCTGAATTTGATTTGGGGCTGATCGTTATTGGAATAGTTGTGCAATATCACATTGTGTTTAACTACGCTCAATTTGCTCATATTATCCAATAACTTATTAGGTATATTCATTTGATATCGATAGGAGTTGACAATGTACCATGAATGTACCATTACAATTTGGAACACAATTTTCATTCTTGACTTTTTCTGCTGTTAAATACAAACAACGTCAATCAAAAATTGAGTCAAGTTTTGAACCAATTAAATTTGGAGCCTGGCCTTATAACATAAGGTTTATTTTCGGTTAATATATTCGTTTTGTTTCTCGAAAGATTGTTTTATCCTGTTCGTAGGAATCTACGTGAATAAGATCACAATTCCTTCTTACCAAAGACCAATTACGGTAATAAATACTTCGGAAAGTTGGTAAAAAGTTTCGGATATGAGAGTCGAGGTCGTACCCGACTCTATCATTCATTCATGAACTGTCTGTGGTCGGGATCACGTACCGCCACGATTTGTATAAAAAGAACGTAATTATGATCCGGCCGAGGTTTCACTCGGTCTTGATACCATCTAATTCGGTTGAAAGTATCTTGAATTTGATTTAGGCACCGATATGTATGTGAGTTTCGGTAAATAATAAAAATGATTTTTGGAATAGCAAATTTTTTTTTGTAAAGAAATGCAAATAAAAAAGTTTATTTTAATGCGATAGTGATGCTGTCTGACGTTTTGTGTTACGTGTCTAGCTAAGCAACATGATTTTGATGGAAGTTGACAGATAGCCTTCGGAGACACACTTGACCATAACGTTTTTTATCCGGGCTACTTGGCCGGAATAAGCGATTAGACGAGATTTTAAAATTGGACAAAGTTACATATAAAACATTAGCAACTGCACATCACAAATTCTCGAAAGCTAAATTCAGCGTTGCAATCAAAAGCAACATGGCGTCAGCGATTTAAGCTATCGTAGCAGTTTATAGCTAGATACGCTGGAATCATTAGCGATAGCGCCTACAGCATGTTACATCCATCAAAGCCCACCTACGGGTCTTACCTCTGATTGATGTTCACGTACAATTTGATGACATGAACGACGTCACGTCAGCGGTACGTGATATGACGTAGATGCCGTGAAAATTAAATTTTACGAAAACTTTTTTTATGAGACATATTTTAGGATTGGGTAACCACAATAATGAGAAAGAGTTTTATCCCACCAAAAACATTTTTATGTAAAATGTTGCCGCCAAGACATATGGCTCGTACTGTCAAAAAGTTATCAGATCTTATGTAGAGCCAAGCTTATAACTCTACATGCAATTACTCTACAAGCCCTAACTTCACAAACTCTACACCTTAGTCAAAATATGTGGCTTGGTCGGTGCGCTTGGCTGTCTTGGCGGGGGTACTTCTGTGCCCCCAGATCTATTAGAAAAATATCATGAAGAAATCTGAAGAAAAGGCAAATTCAATGGACGTATGAAATTTTACACTGTGTGTAAACTATTGAAAATCAATAAAAATCGTTACTAACATTAAATAAATGAAAGTTAGTTTGTTTGTTGGGTTACAGCAATACTATCCAAAACTAATTTCAATGGAAATTGGTAGAATGGTTGCGCAGGCTCGCATCCTAACTCTTTTCGGACACGTGTCGCGGCGTGATGTCTCCATAGAGCGATTGGTGGTGCAGGGTAAAGTGCAGGGCATTAGAATGCGTGGAAGATCACCCACGCGATGGAGCGACCAAATTAAGGCCACAATAGGCGGTCCCATCAATAACTGCACCAGAAGGCAGCAGTTAGGGACGAATGGCGGCGTGACTCTGTCAAGAGTGCAACGCATAAGAAGAAGGGAGAATGGTACTTCGAACCCTAGAGATGAACAAAGTATTAGTATACTTTGCCTCGGAAAGGCGGATATCTAATTTACAGTTGTCTTCTTTTCAAAACCTAAATTGGGTTCTACGTGCTGATTGTTCCATGTCTAATCTCAGTCAAAACTGCGGTTTCAGTCTAAAGACTCCTCCAAGATAGCTTAGCCTCATATCGAAGGATTTTATAAAATACCTACATGAACCTGTTGAAGGTGTATAACGAAGTCATACATGTATTTAAACTGGGAAGAATAAAAGGTACTTACCGCTTTTTTACACAAAAAAAACTTTATCTTCTCCTTTCAATTTCATACTTATATTTCAGGCACGAACTCCAATGAAATATACCAAAATCCTTTCTTACAATAGAAGGGTTGAAATTAATTAAACAGGATCTGCGTAGGCCTATAACATTAGTCTTCTTTCGTTAGAATTTTCGACCTTTCAAATTCACGAAAGCGAAACGTGATTAATTCAACCAAGTGAGATGTTTACAGGGCCGGCTTACATTAGCAGGGCCGTATGGGCCCTGATATGTCCCCTAATTGAATTCCTTCGACGAGGCCATTATAGCCCGGGCCGTGATTAAGACGTAACGGTGCCTACCCCATGTCAAAGGTGATGGGATGTTAATAATTTGTGCGGATATATCCGAATAAATATTTTAAAACGTTTTTGGATAAAGCCAGAATACTTTACAAAATTGTTGATCTTAATCGTAGTTTTAGATCGAATCCTAATACTACTTCAACTAATTAAAATTATATGTATTGATTTTGTGATTTCATAGGGCGACACAATCCGGTTAAACCCTTCAATAAAGAAAATATAAAGGTTTTTTTATAAGAAAATATATTTTAGGACTGCTATAAATAACTTGCTATTCAGCAAGTTATTTTGCTGAAAAGAGGTGGTGCTGTACTAATCTTTTTTTAATATGTTTTTTTTCTTTTCATTACAATAATAAAAATAATATTAAATGTCCTAATAAAATAAATTATTAAACTAATAAATGATAATTATGACAACCCAAATTCGGCCGCGACATCTTGACAATAATTAAAATAAATATTTAAGTTAAGTCAATAAGTATCTACACAAAAAGTATAATTTAAATCTCACACAAGTAGCACCTTCACCACCAACGGTATTAATGCAACCAAGCATTCGGATATTTAAATCTTTCGCTTCGGATAACCAAACTGTCCATGTTCTCAACCCTACCGGGAATTTCGACAAAGGACAGATCCGACGAAGTTATTTATTTGTAAAATGTTATTTGTTAATTCAGTTGGGTTGTTCGTCGAGGTAAATGGTAGGGTTGCCAACTCCGCATTTCACCGACTCACTGTTTATAGGTAAATAATGGTGTTGCTACCGTGTTACGGTGGAACAATTTGGTTTAGTACGTTATATGAGCTAGATGAGTTGATTGGTAAATTTGGCTATTTTACAGTACGCTTCTAGATTGTATACAACTGTTGTATTTGCTAAGCATAAAGGTTTGCTTACTGGTGGCTATTTAGAGTCGAATTTGGAATGACATTACAATTGATCTTCGGTTGCGGAAGACTTCTGAATCTATGGTAACTTTAGTTGCTTCGACCTTCCATGAGTCTATATTGACTTGTTTGACATTTTTTAAATAAGTGAATACATAAATTAAATGAAATACGACGCTATTTACAACGAGTCGAAACGAAACCAAAAACTGCTATTTTTTAATGGAATATTTTAATTTTGCGGGATGTATAAAAAAATGTAGTATTTTTGTATATCTATATCCATTTCGGTCTGTTATGAAACCAAAATGACCAAATTTTTTACCATCCCTTTTTAGGGTTCCGTACCCGAAGGGTGCCAAACGGGACCCTATTACAAAGATTCCGCTGTCCGTCCGTCCGTCCGTCCGTATGTCTGTCAGTGGGCTGTATCTCATGAACGGTAATAGTTAAACAGGTGAAATTTTCAGAGGATATGTATTTTTGTTGCCGCTATAACAACAAAATGAGTTTCTTGCCGGAGTCTTCTCAGTTTAAGTGTATTTCGAACCGGTGGTAAATTTAACTGTATGTACCAATTTAACGTTCATAAGTGCCTTACTAGGGCCTAAACTGAATATATGACTTTTTGATTTTGATTTAATGAAATTAAAGATAATTAAAA
This sequence comes from Polyploca ridens, assembly GCA_951394255.1. NCBI lineage: Eukaryota > Metazoa > Arthropoda > Insecta > Lepidoptera > Drepanidae > Polyploca > Polyploca ridens. The sequence continues at coordinate 16,389,840 of OX596247.1, read as the reverse complement.
ATTAAAGGGGCGCCCATACAAGAAACAAAAATTTTTTGGCGTTTCTATTTTCATAGCGATGTTGAGTTCGTTAATATTGTACGGAACCCTCCGTGTCCGATTTTTTAATCAATACAAGGTTTTGATTACAACGTTACAGTCATTATGAAAAGCATTTTTAATGTATGAACATTACAAGCTACAAATGTAATCACCATAATCTAACTAGCAGTTACCTCTGAAATGTTAAACTAACCAGTTTGTGTAGGATTTTGATAAGCTGTTGGTAGTCCCCGAAGGCCGGCCAGTAGTGTTGGCACGGTTACTTTGCTCGCCACAATTAACTGTTCCATCTTTGTAATCCTTTAGGCCTTACCATTGGCCTATTAGTTATGTGGGTGGCGTAGAGTAGATATTGACATGAAAGGTATTATTAAATTAGATACTTGAAAGAGTTTACGTTCCATTTTAATATTTACCAGCAATGATTATTATACTGGCAGTTGTAGTATTGAATCACACCTATTTTTTATTTTACATATAAATACGGTTCAATATGATTTGCAGTTAAGGCTCATTTCTTGACTTTTATTTTAACACGCTTTTATAATTACGTATCTAATATTAAAAAGAAATATATACAAGTTATTTCACAAATGTTTTTTTATCTCTCTCTCTCTCTCTCTCTCGATTGATAGTTTATCTCCTGTCCCACTCTATTTATTATTTAAAAAAGGCAAATCATTTTTTTCGGTCCATACACACCGAGTTAGACGAAAGCGGTACAATATAGAATAAAAATGTACATATTTCTTTGAAAGAGTTCGTGACACGTGGCTCGTGATATCTTCAGGCGCAGTGCGATGCCGATGCCGCGACTGCCGCGAGGGGTATTCGAATTCTGTTACTGAATTAAATACATTTTTTAATCGACTTCAAAAAAAAAGGAGATTATCAATTCGACACGTATGTATGAAATATTATTGGAACTGCAATATATTCACGTTATGATGATCTATTAGGGCTTCCAAACAAATGTACAAAATTTCATAGGTGTATGTATGTATGTATGTTTGTCCACGCATATCTCCGAAGATATTAATCGGATTGTAACCATTCTTTTTTTATTGGTTTACATTTACTTCAACTTAGGGAACAGTGCAAGTTTCATCGAAATCGATTCAGTATATTTCAAGATATGGACAAATATGTGTGACGGCCTAGCTTATTGATACGAGTTACGGGTGTGGTGTCAAAGGAAAAACATCTCAAAACCTAGGTCAAATTCTAGTGTATTTTAGAAAAACTAAAAAAAAGTAATTTATAAAAATTAAATCGACTTCCAAATACATTAAAAAGTATTAAATAACTCTAACCTGACACTGATTGAAGTCAGCGAAATATTTTCAATGAAATACGTCGTGCTCTTTCGCTGACTTCAATCAGTGTCGGGTTAGAGATAATGGCCCTGATTCTGTTGTTCACAACTAAACTAATTTTAATCTCACTATGTCTCTTTCTAACAAAGAACATAAGAAAAGGATGTAAGAAATTTAGTCCTGTCAAATTGGTCCAATGCTTGTTTTCAATATAAATTTAGTCGCCATCTATCGCGGCTACGCCTAAATACACGCAAAATAAGACGGCAAAGATTAATTTGACAACTTAAAATATGTTCTATCCTTTTTCAATAATGTTCGTAAGAAAGAGATGAGATGTGACTAAAATTAGTTTAGTGCGATTTACAACAGAATCGGCACCATTGTATATTAAATAAAAGTGCACGCCTTGCCGCGTCGGATCGCGTCTCGGTATGAGTCGACCCTATTCTCACATTCCTTCATGATACAGTAGTATTTGAATCACAGTGTGAGTGAGTGGAATTCGAGTACATTTAGTTAAATCGTTACCTAGTGGTTGTTTGGCTATCGGCCAAACTGAATTCACATTGGCTTTTGGGATGAATCCTCTACCTCGTCGTGTCGCCTGAAATTGGCAATCCAAAACGTTTGTATCTGGAAATAAATATTATTGATATATATATATATAAGTAAAGGAACCGCATTCAGCGTTACTCAACGCATTAAAACAATTCTCGTGATTAAAAAAATAACAATGACATCAATTGTTATTATAGGATGCGCGTCCATCGCGAGAACCAACGGGAAGAAGGAAGAAATAAAAAACATTTATTTTGGACTCACACACATTCAAGAGCAGGACAAAAATGCACCTCTCTCAATCTATGGTGCAGGAATTACATAGAAATATAGACTCAAAACCTATTAAATTACGCTCGTAATTAAATGATAGCTTGAAACTTTAAGTCAAGTGTCTTTTTTGTTGAAAACTTTAGTTTGTCGTCTTGCGGCACCAACTTAGAGCCAAATCGGTCTTAAACCAATTATGCCCCACGGCACGAACTTGATAAAGAGAGCGTAACTAGGGCAAAGCTTACTAATTTCCCGCTCAGTTAGGTATATTCTATGCCAAGTTTCAAAAACACCTGACTGGATTTTAATTACTTAGTGATAAAGTTTATTGTGCTGAATTCCGAACTTATTGACCGGTACATTTAAAAATACCTCACGTTTTGTTTTAAGTATGTTGTGGAGTTAAGCTAAAAATCAGATAGTAGACTTTTGAGGACTTTATTTTTCAAGAGACCTCTAAGCGAAATTATTCTCGCGAATAAAAGCCATCAAGTAACATAATATACTGTAACATAAGATAATAAATAAGTAAGTAGTGTAAAGAGCTAATATCACAGCTGAAAGTAATGCTATAATGGAAGATTTTTGTACAAAGAGACTTTTGTGAGTGATGCTATTCACAGCCTTAAAGAAAAATCTAAATCACTTTTTCACACAAAAGCAATACTTTTATTAGTTCACGTTGAACTAATTCTATACAAAGTATTTGAATCTGTATAAATATCATAAAATTGGAACTTGTTTAATGTTTACGGGCAATTTTTCATGAGGAGGAGACTTGGCAAGTAAGCTGATAAAAGTTTCATAAGTTTGTACCGCGTGGTTGCACGCAGCCCAGCGTTCTGCAGCGACGTGCATTTAGTTTTTTATTTACCGCTATACGGTACGATTTATCTACCTACTAAGGCCCGGTTTCAATAATTTACGGACCGTTATCGGTTAAGATTTATTAAAATTAAGACTATTATATCTTTACTAATAATGAAGCAAAGACTTCAAAGCTTTGCATAGCAGACCCTCCCATATAGAAGTAGCTATCACGGCTAAAATTAGCTTACGAAATGATCTATATGCCTAGTTTAACAATTAAAAAACCTACCATTGGTAAGTAAAACGATTCGTTTTTGTTTATTGAAACCGGGTATAAGTTAACGAAGTTTTACTGAATTATTTAAATTCAGAATTAAACGAAGAAGAATAATATTTACAGATACTGGCAAATAATAAAAAAAAGATAATGAATTTACTTTTTTTTAAACTAAAATAGCCAATGCCCAGGGTTCTTTTTTACACAAATAGTCCATTGATTCTAATATGTATACATTTATGGTTTGTTTTAAATAGAAACATGCGATCTTTAGCAGGTTCATTACCATGTTTTTATGACCAGATCGTGCCGATCGCCAGAATATAATAAGTTTTATTGTAGTTATATAATAATCACTGTAAGTATTTTACGATCCAAATAAAAAAAAATACCTTTTTTTTATACCACTTAGGTGGCAAACAAGCATACGGCCCGCCTGATGGTAAGCAGTTACCGTAGCCTATGGACGCTTGCAATACCAGGGGTATCACTCGCGCGTTGCCGACCCTGAAGAAACCGCTTCACACCCTTTTTGAAGAACCCAATGCTTTACTCCATTGGGAAAACCACGGCAGCTATCTAAAACACCCTGTAACGACAACAATGGCATACCTACACTACGTTGATCAATAGAATATTCGAATTTTCACACGTGCCATGAATATCTGCATTTCTTTGATTCTTGGTGAGGAACAATGGGCTGTCAGGCGGTACGTGATCCGGATTAAACCAGTAAATTGCGTTAAAACCCCACTGTTCGCAGCCGATAGAGAGGCGTGAGTGCCACGGCTTTTGAGCTCAAATTGTGCACTTTAGTGTGCAATTGTACTGTCATTCCACAAAGGACGCTTTCGACGCTGATCATACCAGACGTGGCAGTTTTAATATTTATTTGTTGCTGGGAATTAAGACTCAAAATTCAATAACAATCTTGGGAAATTATTTACACCATGATTATAAACTAACAGAACTACAAGTTCATACTCACACAGTACACACGCTTAAATACACACACACATACAAACTGTTGTTCGATATACTAGTATTCTTAGTAATAAACACTTATGACTCGTCACTTTTATGTAGGATAATGTTAGTATAGTACTTAAGGATTCGAGTTTTGAGAGAGATACTGTAAACCCCACAATTACAGGAGTATTCCTAGTAAAGGTCTACCTTCCTTCGAACAATATTTATTTTATTTGTACGCACGGCTACAGATCAAGCTATACATTTCCAATATAAGCTGACCTCTCATTGCAGGGAAATCCTATACAATGCGAGATCAGCTTATACTGGAAATGTATAGCTTGATGTGTTGCCGTGTGTACCACAAACAGAACCACTGTACGGTCATCAACATAGCTAAATAGATCCTTTACAAAAATCCTGGACCAGTAATCATGATCTAGAAATGTATAGTGTGTAGGTTTTTTTAGGCACACATTTACCAAACACTCTTGTTTATTTTATCTTTCGATATTATGGATAATAATAGTGTACAGGTATTTTGTTGGACCTGTTCAGCAACTTTTTAACAGACTTTAAAAAAAGGAGGAGTTCTCAATTCGGTTGTATTTTTTTTCATTTATTAACCGATTGGAAAAATCTTTTTTTAATTGAAAGGGTACACTTCCCGTTTGGTCCGATTGTCAGATCAGGATTTGATTACTTCTTACTTATTAGTAAGAAGTTCTTAGTGTACTTTGAAGTTGGTTTAAGTTTTTTGTAAAACATTCCAATTATGTTCCTGACTGTACTTTTATTTTGCGTTAATTACAACATTTTAATTGATATGGTTGATAACACATTTATTGAATTTTTAAAGTTGTAAGCGACTATAAATGGAATTTGATTTCATTTATCAAAACGAAACCTGAAAATTCAATTCGTATCTGGCTTCGATTAAAAAATGTTATTACTAGAACTCGGCTATTGGACTTTGTGTCACGTCAAATGAATTGTGACCGATATAACATTAATTCAGACATTCATATCGTTTTGTTTTTTATTTGCATTACAAAAATACAACAAAAGAATTTTTCAAACGAAGTAATCTGATCGAAATATGGTTCCAATTTCAAATTAATAAAAACCAGATATTTTTTAATTCACTAAAACTGTTGCACTAAACAGTTTTAGTTCAGTGAAGGCACTCCACTAGCAACATCTTTACGCTCAGACGATTTTGCTACACTGTAAAATTCGATATCGTAAAAACATAATGGAATACAGCACCCGGTAGGTACACTTACTAATAGAATTCACTCTCAAATGAACACAAATACGCAAGAAAGCGGTAAAGTCGTTTTTTTTTGTCATCTATAATAAATAAATAAATATAAATATATTGCCAAATTTATATATATATATATATAATATATAAATTTGGCAATATAATAAAGCGGAAGAGTATTTTAGGCTACACTTCCCTTTTGGTCCCATTGTCGTCAGGTCGGGGTTTGATTACAAATATTTAAAGCCGACTTAGTACACTAAAAAGTTAGTGTACTAAGTCGGCTTTAAATTTTTGTAAACAGTTTTTTGTTTGTTTAAACGGGCTAATCTCTGGAACTAACAATCAGATTCGAAACATTCTTTCACTAATAGGAAGCTACATTATCCCCGAGTATTATAGGCTGCTTTTTATAACGGGAATGCGGGTGAAACCATGCGAGACAGCTAGTTCTTATAATATACTAGCTGTTCCGCGCGGTTTCACTCGCGTTGCCTATAATACTCGGGGATAATGTAGCTTCCTATTAGTGAAAGAATTTTTCGAATCCGACTGGTAGTTCCAGAGATTAGCCCGTTTAAACAAACAAACAAAAAAAAATTCCGCTTTATTATAGTAGTATAGATTTGTGGTACTCGTCTGCCTGTGACTTATTATGCTATGCTCCTAGCGGTGCATTTCGGCAATTACGCTTGAGAGCCTGTCGCCTTCTAGGCTTGGTTATATTGGCAATATATTGGAAATCCCCATAGTATTTCTAATGTGCAATTGTCCATAGGCACCGATAGTTACTTATCATCAGGAACGTCTTTCTACTTGTCAGCCTTCAGACGAAACATCTATACTTAATGGCGATGTGGTATGCTCAGTGGTAGTGACGTCGGATACCGAGACGAAGGTCCCGGGTTCGAATCCTACAATGAGCTTGAGCTTTCGGTGAAGGAGAACATCATGAGGAAACCATAGCACGGTGGTAGGGTACTTTGTAGTACCCGCCTGGCTGGCTACCACCCTCAAGTTGAAAATCTGTCGCCAAGTACCTTTCGGTGTGTTCCGATAGCTGCACTTGAGAGCCTACCTTTGTGCTTACCACTTTCGGCCGCATCATCACTTACCATGGTGAGATTGCGGTCAAACACAGGCCTATAAACAGTAAAAAAAAAAAAAACTTATCTATCTATCTATACTAATGATGCTGAAGAGTTTTTGTGTGTTTGTTTGAACGCTTTAATCTTTGCAACTACCAGTCGAAAAAAATCACAAAAGCAAGCGTGTATTATAGGCTATATTTTATCCCGGGAACACGAGTGAAACCGGGGGCAGCTAATGCATAAACACATAAAATACTCATCCAAGTGAGATCCCGTAGTTATTCCAATACAGCAAGTACTCAACTAGATATAAAAGGAGGGATGTACATACACCATGTTTACTAAGCTGTTGACGCTCACGGTCCGCGCTTGTATGAGCACCAACCCTCTTACTTATCAGATACTATACTATGTAGGACTTAATAGCACACTAAAGCGTCTATCTGTTTGTCTGTTTTATTTATACTGCGATAGTGCATTCGTTTGAGCTTTTGAGCATCGTATATTACACTACGTTTACGGTACAATTTAAGTCGTACAAGCTCATAAGATCTAATGATGTGATGCAAGAAATTGTCGACTATAAAAGTTTGTCATGGCGACAAAATAATGTCACTGTATTTAGTGGTTGTAATTCTTGTAGATTTATTACTATTCAGAAAGCAAAATTCGTAGAGAATACAGAATTCTTTCACAGATTAAGATGAACGATTAGCTAGCATACAAAAACATACACACTCATGCGTAACCGTGAGAATCCATATCTAGTAGATGCTGCGCTGATGAGTCGTAGATAGATTATGTGTAGGGCTTGCTACGAAAATTGTAGCGGTCGTAGTAGAGCCTACGAGTAATTTTAAGGCGCCGTCAGTTCGTAGACTAGCAAAAATGCGTTTCTTTGATTCGGTTGTATGTAAAAGACGTATTTTTAGTTTGGAAAAAATATATATTACAGTTGACAATATTTCCTAAGTTCCAGCGCGCTCAAAAACACGATTTAAATAATTTAGGTAGATAATTGAATGTACCTTCATTTTTTCTTTAATCGCGTTCTATGGCTGTAATAAACAATATTTTCAGAAGAAAAATATACGCAGTAACAGCCATAATATGATTAATCACACCTAGATTTTCTTTTATTTTTACACTAATCCAAAATACATACAAAATCGACTCGCGTGCGGGTAGGGGCCCCGCTCAGTGGTCTGACAGTGACTCAAAAGTTGCAGTCAAAAGCTAAAAAGCTAGTAGGTACTTTTAAAGTTTATCTTAGTGTACTTCCCCAGTCGGGATGCTTGGGGGAACCCCGTTATACACTACTTTCAAATCGGGTGTACCTATCGGTTCTTTGGTATGGATACTAACAATAATATTGTTGTGCAAGTAATTATGTAGTTGTTTGATCAAAGTTATGTATTAATAATTTAATTAAGTTGAGTATTATTCAATTACTGAGACATGTCAATAACATTAATTGAATTTACGCACACAATATTCCGTTAGTCTATTGTTTTCAATCCTTACTTAGTAACATAACCTAGTGAACTACATACATAATTTCGAATAGAAAGTAATTCATTACATAGAAATGTAAATAAATAGAAGTGGCATAAAGATATGTCGCTATAGTTGACGCGAAAAATAGCTGCCAAATAAAACCGTTTTTTTTTAAACATCGCGTAAAACTTAAAAAAAAAATTGCCGTATTTAATATGTTAAACTATGGTCAAATTACTCCATTGCTACCTAATTAATATAATATATATTTATCTTATAATGATATATTTGAGTTATGATCATTCTTGTGTCCTTCTGTCTGTGAGATAATAATATTGTTACACAGATGATTGTCAATCGATGGGAATTGAGCTCATGACACAGCATTGCATTGGTAGGTAGGATTTTTACATAAGAAAGCGTGTAAGTTTACTCCTAAAAACAGAGCGTGGACCATGATTACGTATTATTTTTATCTAAATTAAAAAAAAACTTTTTCGCGTACCATAAATCTCTCCAGTAACTTTGTACGATGTAATTAGTAATCGTTTAACATAGGAGATGGAATACTAGTGGCTGTGAGCTGATAATTATGAAATTATTTCAAACAAAAAAATCCACATACTTACCAAACCTGCTCACAAAATTTCACGAGAATCGGTTGAGAAATGCGACCTGTAGAGGAGAACAGCCGGTAATCCGGACATCTGGGCATCTGAGGCCTTACTACGAAAAACGAAACACAATAGTCCGATCATCGTTGTCAATCAATTAGCCAATAGAATTGCATAAAGTTTTAGTCTCGTCAGTTTTGCTGCAATTCTGTGGGTTAATATTTGACAACGATAGTCGGACTATCCTGTATCGTTTTTCGTAGTAGACCGTTTGGATATACGAAAGCATTTTTGACCAAGCTGAAACGGAGACACTTCACTCGCTCGGTCAATTATACAAAAATAGTATGCGGAAAACGTCCTATAAGTAAATAAATATGTTACCTATATTAAGATTTCTATGTAAACATTTACCAATAAAGTGGTACAGTTCTCCTAATTTCTCTTCACTAAAGCCGAGGCAGTCACGCGTGGTGCTGAAGATAATTTAAGCCCAGCCCCCCTAGACAAGATGGTTATCGACAATCGTCATCGTTACTAAACGATCAACCTTTGTATGGGATTGACGTAAGAGATTGTTAAAAGTCACGTGATATTTCGATTTGAAATGTCAATCCCATACAAATGTTGATCGTTTACTAACGATGACGATTGTCGACAACGATCTTGTCTAGGCAACCTGTCCTTTAAATAGTTGAATTGTTTTTGCTGACCCATGTTTCCAAATTCATACAGCCTTGTCGACGCCTATGGTTCTATTGTAGAGCATTAAAAAATACCTTTTCGTACCACTTGCTCAAAAAAGTGACATTATATGCCACAAAAAGCGAACATAACAATAGTCATTTTTAATCTGTTAAAAACAGAGATAGAAAATTGTACTGAATTTCATTCATCCTCTAGGGAGAGAATGTGATTTAAATTTGGAATACTTACCGAAATTTATACTGACCTACATCTGTGTTTACACCATTGAGTTTGTATATAAAGCATCATACATCTTTTTGAAAAAGGAATACGCAAATCAACTCATCAACAATAAATGTACCGAACAAAAATGTAACTCTCTCTATCAATAATTGGACCAATGTTTCGAATGTTAACTTTTACTTTTAATTGTCATTATTTTTAATAAATGCTTATCTCATATTATTATTGTGTAATTTTTTTCGCAAATGGTACGAAAAATAGAGTATTTTCCTCGGTGATAAAGCTGTCTTAGTCTTAGGTGAACTTAAATCCCTCGCTACACTCAGGACTCATCTTAAATCCCTCGCTTCACTCGTGATTTAAGTTTTTAACACCCTCGCTACGCTCGGGAGTAAACCTCGAGTCCTTCGTTACGCTCGCGATTTAAATCGTCACCCGCGACAGAAGACTCTACTTTATCCCCTTGGTTAATAATGTACTATTTTTTGGATGTGTGACATTTTATTACAGGGATTGCTGGTGTTTACTTCTATCGCACCTATTACGATAGAAAAAACCTTTTTATAAAAAGGATCATCAACATTTCTGGATTAAATTGTAAATTTTGATTTTATTTTCGTCAATTTTGAGTTAATCCCGTACTTATAGTTGTTCAGATTGATTCAACTAACTTATGTTTTGAAAAGATGTCATCGGAAAATATTCACCGAATACGTATAGCAGGTTCCTACCGATTCTTTCACCCATCGTTATGTTTGTCCAGTAATCGATATGCAAGCAATAATATACCTGTTTCCAATTACAACTAAGTCCATTATAGGATTTGTGTAGCAACGTTGTACCTCGTAGCCGTTTCGTAGCACGTCGCCACCCCAGCACAAAGAGATTAGCTGCCGAATTTTATCTAAGACCCAAACCTCAAAAAACTTAAAGAGCGTATCCACTCTACCCCTCGGAGTTGTGTCGTAAAACGTGACCATTTTAAGTGGCTCCTCACGTACTTTTAGCACCCGGTGTCGTTGGTACGTTTTAAACTTTGTTACTTTTTAAAGTACTAGAGTTTCATTGTAGACAGTTCGTGATTTTATTATGTCGCGACTACGGTGCGAACGAGTCTTTTGCGAGGCTCCCAAAGCTATTTCGATGTTAATTGTAAATCCTCAGCCTGCTTTTCTAACCAAATGTTATCTGTAGTTTGTGTAGGGAATATTTAAGTACCAACTGAAAATATAATAACATTTTTGCTTTAAAATCTTATTGAGTTAAAAAGAAGGTTCTTCTGAATTTTTTGGATTAGTTAATTTAATATAAACCTACACCTGCAAATACGATATTTTTCCTATAAATATTATTATTTATCCTGACGCTATTTATTATAAAAGTCCTATGAATAGAATGAATACATTTATTTTCAATATAAAACTTGAGTAGGTGTTGTCTTCAATAGCATTTTAAGATGTAAAAATACGACAATACTGTCTAGAAGCTTTCAACGTATTGTGTATAGTTTTTGTATAAGAGATATAAATAGATATCCAATCAAGTAATGAATTTGACAATGAAATAGATAATACTTTATTTACAACAAATATGTACAAAATACAAACAATATATAGAAAATTTCCTCAAGCCTTCCGCTGCTTCCGATTAACGGCAGAGTTCCCAGAAAGCTGGCAGCGTTTCCTCTTTGGATAGCCAAGCTGACGTGTTGGCGGAAAAAGCTCCCCGCCCGCTGGTCTCCGGAAGTCTCGATCAATTTTGATGACAAGGTGCGAGCAAAACAGCGAGCTTCGGACCCCCACGGTCCCATGGTCTCGACCGCAAAAGGCCAAAAATATAATTGGGTCCAATCGATGCGTATTTTTTGAATTTTCCGCACTGGCCGCAGCTGCCCCTGCAGCTTTACAAGTCGCCGGTAAGTGAGATGGCGCGAGTGTATCGACACATGTGGCATCCCACACCAGCGACTTGCCGACACTCCAAGCGATCAAAGACATACCATCCGGTCTCTTGTCATCGCAATGAAATCGTTTGATCAATAGACCAGCTATGTTTTTGAACTTCATTTAGCCCAGTTTTACGACATTTACACCCGGCATGGATTGCTTTATCAGTAATCGTCACTCAATCATAAATGTTTATAGATTATGCTGTAATTTTCCAAATTATTCCTTTTGCTGTATTAACAATTATATTGTATGACAATATCATTGTGCATTAAAGCGTTTTGACATTAATTCGCTTGGAGGTATAGACGGAAAATAAGTGAATTCCCAGAGCGATAGTTTGTCTGTCTGTAGCTATTACACGCAGTAATGATATACGTAATGTTACTTCGTTGCTTAATGTTATGTCTCATGAGTTATGGTGTTCATAATTCGTCCCAAAAGTATGTTTTTTTGTAAAATGAGCTTGCGTTATCTATATATATAAAAATGAAACCCGTTTTCCGTTGTCACGACATAACATGAAAACGGCTTGACCGATTTGGCTTATTTTTTTTTTTGTAGTTTTCTAATACTCTGTACAAGGTTCTTACGGAAACAAATATTAAGAAAATTGCGCAGAAACATAGAAAATTTAAGAAAACTTAACGGTAGGGTGGCTTAGGGTAGGTTAGGTTATAGGGTAGGATATTACGCAAACGAAGTTGCGCCGGGCAGCTAGTAATCTATATAAATAAAAGGTTCTGTCCAGAGTGAGTGACAACGACAAACAAACTACTAGACGTGGAGACTTTATATTTGAATGGTTTATTAATAGAAGAGTGAAAAACGCATATTACGAAAAGGTTTTGGAAAATTTGTGGTTTGTGTTCATAAAGGGGATGAAATGTATAATGAAAATATCATTCTTAAAGTTGAGGTCATAAAATACAGTATTTGGGTTTTCGATTAGAAATTCAGAAATATAATATTTTTATAGTTTTTGGAAATATCTTTAAGGTAGTGAAAGTTTGATTGAAATTGATATTTTATATACAAGGAAAGATATATAAAGAGAAAAAATCCACAAAATAGATTGAAAACTTAGTTCTATACTATGTCATGTGGATTAACTTAAGAAAGCCTTTGTCATAGCATGGAATGGATTTCCGTGTCTGCATTATGTAAGTACAACTTATTTCACTTGCACAGGTCGGGCAATCAGTGGACCGATATTTTGTCGGAGAGAATAGAGCACTGGAATCTCATACTATAAAGTCCAGCAAAAAGTTGGCCCTCTTTAAAAGGCTGGTCTTTAAGTTGGGCCTACGAAATTCTCACGAGATCACCCTACCTTGCTATCTAAGAAGTTGACATTGAGCCATTATTACTACGTATAGAGAAGACGCCACACATCACAACTATGTTTCATTCAAGTGAAGCCATCCGGGCACACCTTTTCTTGTAGAACGATGAACGAAACGCGTAAGCGCCGTGAAAATAACGGCGTTTGCGAGAAAAATACTACTAAAAGCGTTCTGATAGCGCTACATGTTTCTACTGTCTGCTTAGAAGACTAATTATTGTTTCAGCGCTAAAGAGAACTTTAGTTGACTCTAAAAAAATTGGACATAACCATTGCTTATGATAGCTTCTCTATACGTAGTAATAATAGCTCAATGGAAGTTGAGCACATGTTGAACATAATGGTAATTTTTGTCTCACAAGCCTTTAATATTCATAACACCATAAAACATGGAGGTCATCATCACATCTCATCTCGTTTCCAAGTGACTCCCTCGTAATAATAGATAACCGTAAAGTGCTCGTGTGCTCTTCAACGCATGAAAAACATTACCTCACTTATCACAAGTTGGGAGGCTCTATGCTTATTTGTCAATGTAATTATTCGCCTTACCCGGGGAATAAAAGTACTTGCTTTAGATACATACCCGCATTTATAACGGCAAGTTTATTACAACGAAAAAACAAAATGTTGTACGAGTTGACTGTCCTTAGGGTACATGAAAATAATTTGCTAACAAGATTAGACAGTACAATGCTATAGCTTTGTTTATTTGCGCTTTGGGTCACATTTTGAATTTAAACGTTATTTTTTTGCAGTATTTAATACTTTAGATTGCTACACTGAACTTGTTTCTGGTCTCAAGGACTTGTATATCTAAATACCTTCCATTGTTTCCCGTGGTTTTGTCTATGATTACGAGGTACAAAGCATTATAAGTAATATTTTCTGAATGAATTAAACCTACGCATATCTTTTATCACCAAGGACCTATCGGCGTGTTCTAGGAGAATTTAAGGCGGCCCTCTGTGGCCGGTGCAACTTCAACGCAAGCATAGTCTAGTCTTGTTGTTTCATCCAACGTAATGTTTGACTGCGAAAAAAGAGAGACAGCATCAGAGCCGTCGGTTATCAGTCGGTAAATTCCACTGATCACTCGCGGCCGCTTCGCTAGGTCGTCATTCATGATTTCGCATATCATAAAACTTGTTCCATGCGTATACTTCTTGTGAAAAAATCTTACAAGTGTTGAAAAAAAAGTTATTTATTTAGAATCTCCAATACATTTGCAAGCCTGGTATCTAAATGTTTTATTTACTTTTAAAATTTATAGGTACATTAGATATGGCTAAATTTCAGGTAAAATTTGAGCAAAAACGCTGTTTTTCGGAGGCTTTTACTAAATTTGTTTCACCCTTTTTTTCAAATTCGCCTAGATACACGGCTAGATATAGTGCACAAGATACTAATTTGTTCAAAACATCTAACGAAAAATGTTTAACAACGCCTGGAGTTAATAAGTACAGAGGTTTTGTATGAAAAGTATGGCGAATTGAGTGCTCTTAAGAGCAATTTAAGTGTATATTTTGTAAATTGTTCATACACCCAGTAAAATAAGAGTTATTATAACGACTGCTCCTGATTTTTTGGATCTTTATATAACTTAAAGTTGTTATAAGGTATCTTCAGTTATCTTTTTAATTCAATAGGTTATATGACTTTAAATAAGCTGTACGAGGTTTTCCCAATGGAGTACAGCATGGGGTTCTTCAAAAAGGATGTGAAGAGAATTCTACAGGGTCGGCAACGCGCGAGTGATAACCCTGATTTTACAAGCGTCCATAGGCTACGTTAACCGCTTACCATCAAGCGGGTCGTATGCTTGTTTGCCAACTAAGTGGTATAAAAATAGTATATGTGTGTATTTATTAACTACCTGTCCCACGCGGTTTCACCCGTATTCGAGAGACAAAAAGTAATATTTGTACTTTTCCATACCGTAGGCTATCTGTATGCCAAATTTCATGTTGATCGGTTGAGTTGTTAAGGCGTGAAATAGTAACAAACAAACTCACTTTCGCATTTATAATATTAAGTTAGGATGGATTAAAGATACGAATCACAAATTGGATTCTTAGAAATATGATATCAAAACTATTTTATAAAACGGTCTGGAGTTAATAAGAAACCGGCTCTACGTAGACAGTCCATGCAATATAGCAAACGCTGAAAATATTTTCTGAAACATTTTTATGACTCAAACATCAGTGTTTTATTGATTTCTATCATACTAAACTATAAAAGGGGTTTTCAATCTCTATATTCATTCATATATTTTGATACCAACCATTTTGGACTCTATGATTAAAAGCATTTGATTGATTGAAAGCGCGAGTGATATCTGTTACAAGCGTCTTTAGGCTATAGTAACCGCTTCATACGGGCCTTATGTTTGTTTGTCAACTTAAGGTGGGTCTACGCTAGGCGAGCCGAGTACGAGCAGAGCACAAGTGGAGCACGAATTCGCGTACCTAATGGTGCGTCCATGCTTGGCGAACCGAGCCTCGAACGAGCATTCGTAGCATGTTCGACTGCGTTCCACCCGATTGACAGTTTTTTCACGGACACAGAGATTCGCATCGCGCTCGTTGTAGGCTCGTTGAAGGCTCGTTAAGTACGTCCACGCTTGAAATCGCGAGCAACGAACGAATCCTGTTCGTTCGAGTTCGAGTTCACTTTGTCAGCACCGCTCCATCGCAGCAGTGACCTGGCACCGCCTCAACTTAATCCAACCACTAGCTGCCAGCGCGCCGCGAGTGGTCAGCAGGACTAGTGGCTTGTAGCGGCAAGCGCGCTTGCCGCGAGGCGTCCACTATTTTATCTAGTCATTGTAAAATTTACTTTAACGCATACGATTCAAAGGCCTCCCTTGCAGGGCAAGGTAGATGCCGAGGCGTTGCTGCGATGGAGCGGTGCTGACATAGTGGGCGATGACCTTTAGACGGAATTGGGAGCCTCGTACGAGCGTTTGGCTCGCGCTCGACTGCGCTTTGCTAAATTGTCGGTTTTTTTACGAACACATGGATTCGTATTGCTTTCGTGGACAGTGATTATTGTAGCCTAATTGTAAGAAAACGCTTGACGCCGCGACATACTTGAGTGGCTCAGCACGTGCTCGGCTCACTCAGCGTAGGCCCATCTTTAAATAAACCATAATTAAATAACGTTTTTTAATTGTACTTTTCTTTTGAAATACAATGGCCCTGATTCTGTTGTTTATAACTAAACTAATTTTAGTATCACTATGTCTCTTTCTAACAAAGAACATAAGAAAAGGATGTAAGAAATTTAGTCCTGTCAAATTAGTCCAATGCTTGTATTCAATATAAATTTAGTCGCCATCTATCGCGATTACTTCTAGATACCCGCAAATGAAGACGGCAAAGACTAATTTTACAACTTAAAATATGTTCTATCCTTTTTCAATAATATTCGTAAGAAAGAGATGAGATGTGACTAAAATTAGTTTAGTGCGATTTACAACAGAATCGGCACCATTGTCTAGCAAAATTAACATTTAAAACTTCAATTCCAGAATCCAAATTCAATTAAAAATAAAATCCAGTACAACATCAACGTTGGCAGAGAGCGTCTCACAATTCCATACAAAAAGGATGGCAAAACTTTGAACCTTCGATCCAAACACTCTGCAGGGCTAGCTCGGAGCCTCGCAGTTTAAAGACTCTCTTCAGAGAGTAAATATGGTGCTCGTTCCACTTCTAATGAAATTCCACAGTTCAATCGTTGCACAAATAGTGGAGCATCGCTCACTTAGCCGACTGTAGTGTTGCCAGTAATACGATTCAGATGTTAGTTTGCATACGCGAATATTATGATTTAAATTGCTCTTTTGCTCTGCGGTAAAATGTTCGTACTTGGGCTAATAATAAATAAAAATAATAAATATTGTGGGACATTTCTCACCAAACTAAGCAGGACTTGTTCTATCGAAACCAGAAAACTGATATACCTACCTACTTCATATATGTACTACATTAATTTTTTATTCGTAAATACATAGTTTATGCCTATACGTAATTAAGAATAAGAAGAAAAACAACAAAATAACAGAAATAAAAAAATAAAAAACATATCTGACAAATGGTAGCAAATTCAGCATAATGCTAGTGTGCACTGTCGTACATACAAGTGCTGATTTTCTGTTGCCCCAATATATAAATCTAATCTAATAATATATATAAAATGCTTTTGTGGGTACGTAAATACGCAGTTTTCTCAATCACCACCAACCCCAATCAACTTCCCGTTGGGGTGGTAAATACCCCTTGGTCTCCAGGTGGTAGTAAGGGAGTTTGGTCGCGGTGGATGGGAGGGGGTGGTTGTGGGTGGCGAAAATGTTAAAACATATATTGCTGTCCTTTTCTAACGCATGAGGACTTCTGAAAAGATCTCAAAATTTCTGGAATGGAAAGTTCCAAAATGTGTAAAACGGTTATAATCGATCTGGAGTGTTCTAGAAAGTTCAACAAATATCTGGAATGATCTAGAAAATTCTAGAGTGAATGCAAACTATTATAATCGATATAGCTATAGCATGTTTTGAGAAAGTTCTACAAATTTCTGGCTTCATCTAGAAAGTTCCAAAATGTCCAAAACTGTTATTATCGAGTTAGAATGTTCGAGAACGTTCTAGATATTTTCCGAATGTTCTGGAAAATTACAAAATTAGTGCAATTTATTATGATCGATTTAGAATGATCGAGAATGTTCTAGAAATTTTCCGAATGATCTGGAAAGTTCCAAAATGAGTGCAATTGATTATGATCGATTTAGAATATTCGATAAATTTCTTGAATGATCTAGAAAGTTCCAAAATGAGTAAAACGGTTATAATTGGTCTGGCTTCATCTAGAAAGTTCCAAAATGTCCAAAACTGTTATTATCGAATTAGAATGTTCAAGAACGTTCTAGATATTTTCCGAATGTTCTGGAAAAATACAAAATTAGTGCAATTGATTATGATCGATTTAGAATGTTCGAGAAATTTCTTGACTGATCTAGAAAGTTCCAAAATGAGTAAAACGGTTATAATTTATCTGGAGTGTTCTAGAAAGTTCAACAAATTTCTGGAATGATCTAGAAAATTCTAGAATGAATGCAAACTATTATAATCGATATAGAATGTTTGAGAAAGTTCTACAAATTTCTGGCTTCATCTAGAAAGTTCCAAAATGTCCCAAAACTGTTATTATCGAGTTAATAATTATTAAAATAATCTTAATTATTATAAAATTTTCCGAATTATCTGGGAAGTTCATAAATGAGTGCAATTTATTATGATCGAGAATTTTTGGTTTGGTCTGGAAAGTTCCAAAATTTGTACGAGTATTATTATTGATCTATAAAAACCAAATCGAAGTGATGTACATCTAAACATTCTAGAGTGATCAGCAGGGCTATTTTAAAACGCTCGGATTCGATATCGGAAACGGATTCAAAAACTACCGAGGCGATTTTCCGCAATTGCTATTATAATTTCCGAATTCGAATGTTTTTGATGTTTGTTTACGGAAATATCAATTCGATTCATCGAAAAGTTTTCGGAAATTAAAATAGCAATTGCTTAAATTTGCCTCGGAAATTTTTGAATCCGTTTCCGATATTGAATCCGACGTTTTAAAATAGCCCTGCTGGTACTGGAAATTTCGGTATATAAATCGAAATTCAGTGACTTTTTGTCAGTTCAATTGTGATTGCAGTCGAGTAAAAAAAAGAACAAACTATTTGAATGTTCTGGAAAGTCTCTCAATATCGAAAATAGAAATCTATAATATGTTAAAAAATGTATCCTTATATATTTTTTATACCATGCGATGATAACATGCGATGTATTTAAACCCGAGCAACGCCGGGTTTCGCTGCTAGTAAATTATAAAACTAAATTCTGTTATGCTCCGTGCCTACTTCAATATAATTGCAATAAAAACAAGAAGAAAAAATAAAATAAAAATGAAATGTAAAAAACTAAAGCAAGAAAAATTATACTAAATGTAAAATAAAACTATATCTAAAGAAACAAAAACAGTTAGTTAAAAAAAATAACTAAATGTAAAAATATATAAAACAATGCATTGCGAGAATTATTGGCAGTTAAAATCTAAGTTACTGTTGGTACTAAATACACCCAGACTCAGGACATGCAGACATGTTCATGCACACAAATGCATGTCATATGTGGGAATCGACCCCATAACCTGCGGCGTAATAGGTGGAATCGTAACCAACTACGCCAACTGGCCCGTCCAGAAATCGACATAATTTTTGAGCCAAAAAGGGCTCCAACTCAGTTCGCTTCTAGGCCCATCTTTAAATAAACCATAATTAAATAAAGTTTTTTAATTGTACTTTTCTTTTGAAATACAATGGCCCTGATTCTGTTGTTTATAACTAAACTAATTTTAGTATCACTAAATTAGTAGTATTAGTAGGATAATCTACTAACAACTTTGCCCGCTTCATCACTCACCACGACGGGATTGAGAGCAAACACAGCCTTGTGTTTTATTTTATCCCAATACACAAAATTCAATAGATATTAACTGGGTCTAGAAAGCTTATATTATAGGCACTCCAAACCTAATTCGTATTCTGGTAATTCCTTTTATTCTCAATCAAGTGTTCTAGATAATGGAATGTACTACATCAATCGCAAACCGACACATAGCGACAAATTACAGACAGATACCTTTCAGTAGCGACCGAGTGCCTCCATTTAGGTCTTCTGTAGCAGCTAATGAAGAATATATCGATATATTCCTATCATGTAATCCTTATTATAGAAATGAGATGTTTGTGTGTCTGTCTATCTATTATATCCAACTTATGTCGATCGACTATTATACAAAAAAGTTAAAAAAAAGTAATTTAAAAAAAAATATCGTCTTCAAAATACACTAAAAAGTATGAAAAAACTCTAATCTGACACTGATTTGAAGTCAGCGAAAGAGCACGACGTATTCCATTGAAAATATTTTTTTTATTGCGTTTTTTAGTTATTCTTAAATTCGCTAGAATTCGACCAAAGTTTTGAGATGTTTTTCCTTTCACACCACCACACCCGTAGCTCGAATCAATAAGCCAGGCCGTCACACATATTTGTACATATCTTGAAAACTACTGAACCGATTTCGATTAAACTTGCACTGTTCCCTAAGTTGAAGTCAATGTAAACCAATAAAAAATAAAAGTTACAATCCGATTAATATCTTCGGAGATATGCGTGGATAAACATACATACATACAAACACCTATGAAATTTTGTATATTTGTTTGGAAGCTCTAATAGATTATCATAATGTGAATATTTTTATTGCAGTTCCAATAATATTACATACATACGTGTCGAATTGATAATCTCCTTTTTTAATCTTTAAAATTATTTTGATGTCGATTAAAAGCAGTAAGAAATAAACAGGAGCCGTGGGCATCTGCTAGTGTATATAAGTGTAATATTGGGTGGGACAAAACGATCCGATAATCCCCAAAATGACAGATTGTGTCTTACTATCTATAATAGTCTAGTTGTGTGTAATATCTCAGAGTATATAAATACTACGTACAAGTAATATTTAGGAGGGTAGTGGACTGGAATACAATTTTAACACACACAGTTATTTTTAACAAATTCGTAAAAAAAAAGTTTCTTTTATATCTTACTAAGACTATTTTTGGAAATATTTTTGGCAATGAATATGAAAGGTTTTACGAACGATATCCTTGTCAAAGTTCAACACAATTTATAACAGAAATTGACCTTAAATATCTTTTCATGATTAATCTCTGATACTCTGACCCGATCGCGATGAGTACGCAAATAGCCTAGGTTAAGCTACTTTTATCCCGGGAACGTAGGTGAAACTAGGGGATAGGTGTGGTATATCCTACTTATATTATAAATAACTATTATGTAATGAATCTAAGCTTTTTTTGAAAAGAGTCATTGCTGAGTTTATTGCCGGCTCTTCTCATCAAATTTAACCTTCCGAACCGGTATTAGAGTATTAGAGTCAGACTTTTCAATAAATAAGTGCCTGCGAAGGTATATTTGAATAAAGGATTTATAATTTTTTTATGTGAAAGTCTGTATGGATGTCATTTGTAGATATTTGTTACTACACAGATAGACTGGCTACTAGATACGCTCATAAGACACTTTTAATTCCGAAAAATCCGCGGGAAATAGCAAGTAAGTTATAATAATAATAAGTACTAGCAGCGAATCCCGGCGTTGCTCGGGTTAAAATACATCGCATGTTTAATGATATAAAAATATATAAGGATACATTTTTTAACATATTATAGATTTCTATTTTCGATATTGAGAGACTTTCCAGAACATTCAAATAGTTTGTTCTTTTTTTTACTCGACTGCAATCACAATTGAACTGACGAAAAGTCACTGAATTTCGATTTATATACCGAAATTTCCAGTACCAGATCTTTCTAGAATATTTAGATGTACATCACTTCGATTTGGTTTTTATAGATCAATAATAACACTCGTACACATTTTGGAACTTTCCAGACCAATCCAAAAATTCTCGATCATAATAAATTGCACTCATTTATGAACTTCCCAGATAATTCGGAAAATTTATAGAACGTTCTCGAACATTCTAACTCGATAATAACAGTTTTGGGACATTTTGGAACTTTCTAGATGAAGCCAGAAATTTGTAGAACTTTCTCAAACATTCTATATCGGTTATAATAGTTTACATTCATCCTAGAATTTTCTAGATCATTCCAGATATTTGTTGAACTTTCTAGAACACTCCAGATAAATGATAACAGCTTTACTCATTTTGGAACTTTCTAGATCATTCAAGAAATTTCTCGAACATTCTAAATCGATCATAATCAATTGCACTCATTTTGGAACTTTCCAGATCATTCGGAAAATTTCTAGAACATTCTCGATCATTCTAAATCGATCATAACAAATTGCACTCATTTTGGAACTTTCCAGAGCATTCGGAAAATTTCTAGAACGTTCTCGAACATTCTAACTCGATAATAACAGCTTTGGACATTTTGGAACTTTCTAGATGAAGCCAGAAATTTGTAGAACTTTCTCAAAACATGCTATATCGATTATAATAGTTTGCATTCACTCTAGAATTTTCTAGATCATTCCAGATATTTGTTGAACTTTCTAGAACATTCCAGATCGATTATAATCGTTTTACACATTTTGGAACTTTCCATTCCAGAAATTTTGAGATCTTTTCAGAAGTTCTCATGCGTTAGAAAAGGACAGCAATATATGTTTTAACATTTTCGCCACCCACAACCACCCCCAACCACCCACCGCGACCAAACTCCCTTACTACCACCTGGAGCCCAAGGGGTATTTACTACCCCAACGGGAAGTTGATTGGGGTTGGTGGTGATTGAGAAAACTGCGTATTTACGTACCCACAAAAGCATTTTATATATATTATATAGATTAGATTAGATTAGATTTATTGCCAGCAAGATTATTGTAACATGTATATAAAATTAAGACAGACAATATGATATCCTTACAACTAAAGTAGCCCTAAACTAAGCAGAGCTTGTATTTTAGAACCCAGGGAATACGATACATTATATTTTTTACAGGTTAGATAAGATGTTAGGTATTGATGGTATTGATGAAAGAATCTCCTCATCATATTATTATTATCTGAAGCACATCTTTTCTAAATCGGTTTATATTGGACAATAATAACAACAACCAAAGTCCAGTTATATTTCATAGCTAAGAGAAACCAATAAATATTGTCCCACTTTATGACTGGTCCCAAGTTGATGAGCCTCGTAAAACGGGACCACACGGTGCTTGGAAATAGTGCACATTTGTCAGGAGGACAGGTACGTTTTATAACTGTTATACTACTATTCATTACTATGCTGTATGTTTGTGCACGTTACTCAGGTAATAATTTTATTGTTTATCGTTAGCTGGTTAGAAATATCATCAAACTATGTTAATAATGTAATTCTGAACAACATTTACTTTGGTATAAACTTGGATGGAAAAAAATATACGCAAATTATCATCCCTGCTGAAGAAGCCGATAGAAGCACGTGTGGTGTAGCCTGATAAATTTTAATCGATCAACAAAGTTTAGCATCAATGCGGTTTCCGGATGTGTAACCGCCTAGTGGCATTTCAATTTAACCCGTTGGTTCTCGCGAGAGACGCGCGTCCTATTATAACATAGTCATTGTTATATTTTTAACCGCGAGCCAAGCGATAAGCTTGTACCGTGCTCCGTAAGGTACGTAAGCCGTTGGTCCCGGTAGTTATCTAATTGGAGGTCTCTAGGCGGCTTGAAAATACCGACAGTAAGTTGACCACTAGCCTACCTCGACTGATCCGCAGTAGGCATGCGTGGTGGAGTATTTACGGAGAGAGGCCTGTGCTCAGCATTGGCACATTATCGACTGATATAAATACAACATTCCAGCTCGATCAAACGGATACGTTCAAATACCGGTTCAAAGTTTCGTATTAAAGATTAAGTGACTTTGCCCAAATCAGCTAACACATCAGCTTAAATTCTAGGTGTATGGATTTCGCACGTCATATCACTGAAAATAACAGGACAAGCGTCCTTCAACGGATCATGCCATGAAAGTTGAGCAGGGCTTAAACTTGCATCATCAATCATGATCAAGACCCTAAAGTTGTCCCTATTGTGATATCCCCCGGTCTCGCCTCTCGGAGCGATTATACCGGTTATTATTGTTTGGACTCTTTTGTTAACTGCCCGGAGATTTTATCTTGATCTTTTCAGTGGGACAACATAAAGGCTGGATGATTCTGCGTTACAGTTTCCTTAGCTCAAAAATATACAGGTCGTTGTTTTGGTCAGCGACGAGCGACTCAGGGTCGATAATACAAATGATACTGGTGCTAAAAAAAATATAAAAAAATACTTTATTTTTTTTTAATAATAAAAATAAAAAAAATCAAATTTTGAAAATCATGTAATAAGCTAAAATGTAGACATAATACTCAACGGGAGTACGAGGGAGTAAAGGGGTGGGGCGATGGCGGCTTGCGCCTAGCTCTAGTCTGTGCACGTGCCTAGTAACCATACTCTGCAGTAATTTTATTTCAAATTGAATAAGGTATTTCTCAACATATTTACAGTATTTAATGGAATTAAGTCCATTTTTGGGGAATATATATTTTGTACTACCGCTCCTGGGTCGCTTGTCGCCGACCAAAACAACACCCTGTATATTGTATAGTTCAAGATCTAAGAAGCAACTTTTTAAAGCTCCTATCTCTGACGCTATCTATTTATGTTATTTGCCTTTTCTGGTTTTCTTAGTTATGCTTTCAGTTCTGAGAGAAATATTTATTTGTCTCGAGAGTTGTTTAATGGAAGAAAGTAAGCTCTCAGAAACGAAACTATATATTACGTGGTGGTATATGCTATATATTATATAGTGCGTGGACGTGTACCGTGTACTTAAGTGATCGTTAGAGTATTAGAAAGAGAGTTACCCATATATTAAAGCGAGATAGCTATGAATGTGTGAATTAGCCTCAAAGTTACTTAAAATCGCGCTTGCACATCATTGGCGGGCCAACGGAGAACCCCCTCCAGTTCCCGCCACTGCGACACCGAACTGTTGAGCTTACGAACCCGACGGCTTCTGTGTAGGCCTATTTATCTAGGCCTAGAACAACCGAATATGCCACCTTCACCTACAAAATCACCCCTATACGGGTCAGATTCAAACATAGACGTGATGAAGACGGCTGAGGTATCGCCTAAAAACCGAAGCAATGCCAGACAACTCAAAAAGAAGCGCGAAACTGCTGATTCCGATAGTGATTCTTCGATTTCCCAGGAGAAAAGACGGATGAAGTCTTCGTATTCACCAAATTCATTGAATCAAACTATGAGTGCTTTCAAAGAACAAATGGAGGCGATCCATAGTCTTCTTAGCTGTATGAAGGAGGAACAGGACTCGCGCTTCATACGCATGCAGGCAGATGTATCTGATATAAAGAGTGAAATTATGGAGATAAAGAAAAATAATAGGGAAACTGAAAAATATATGAACGAACTGAACCAAAAATTTGAAGAGCTAGAAACTTCTCAAAGCAATTTTACAGAGACATCAAAAAACCAAGAAAATAAAATAAAAGGGTTAATACAAAAGAATGTATATTTAGAAAAATATAATAAGTCTTTGGAAGAAAGGATTGGAGCTTTGGAACAAAAAGAATTAGAATTAAATATTGAAATAGTTAACGTGAACAAACAAGAAGAAGAAAACATAATTGAAAAGGTACAAAAGATTGCCCAAAAACTAAAATTAAATCCTGATGATATTGAAAAAGCGTGGAGGGTGAAAGGTGAAAGTACAGGTCCACGCCCCGTAATAATAAAATTACGCTCGAGCAGTGCTCGTTCAGATTGGTTAAAATGCAGGAAAACTGCATCATTAACTAATCAAGAAGTATTTGGGAATGAAGATAAAACACGTATCTTTATAAACGAACACATTACACGCCAAATGCGTCAGCTCTTTTGGATTACAAAAACTAAGCTTAAAGAAACATATAAATACATATGGATTCAAAGCAGTAAGATATTGGTAAGAAAAAATGATGAACTTAAAAAAGTCTATAATATTCGCTATGAGAGCGACATTGAATCGTTACTAGAAAATAACCAAGAGTAGTTTCTCAATACTGCATAGCATAACAACATCATATACCTAAAAACTTAATTAGTTTAGTTCAAATAAGATTATGCCACTAGACAACGATATCCAACCACACTTACTGGACATAGATTATACGAAGTTCACGGATATTAGTTCCTGGTCTGATTACATAAATGAACAAAAATCATTATTTCATGTAATACATATGAATGTATGCTCTTTGCGTAAACATTTTAATGAGCTGCAGGTATTGCTAAAGTCGTGTCTGTGTAATATAGATCTTATATGCCTAACGGAAATAAATATAAGGGAGGAAGAAGTATACAATTATAAAATAGAAGGATTTCATATACATACCTTAACTAGAGAAGAGAAGAGGGGAGGAGGTGTTATTATATATATAAAGAATAATATACAATTCAATCCATTGCGTAGGCACATAACGTCAACATGTGAGCTAATACACGGAAGGATAACTTTGAGTAACTACACCACTGACTTAATCGTTATCTATAGACCACCGCACACAAACAAGCAAGAGTTTATAACAGAGATTGATAGAATTTTAAGAAGCATTCCTCGAAGGAATGACACAATTTTAATCGGGGATATCAATATAAACATACTAGAAGATGGATTAAGTCCAACTGCCACGATATATTTAAACTTATTATCGGAGATGGGTTTACAATGCGGAATACAGGATACAACGCGAGAGGTTGTGATGGGTGGACGCAGAGTAGCGACCTGCCTCGACCACATCTTCTTCCGGACTGAACGGGCGAGTGAAATCTACGCGTATACACTAACAAGTAAGATCGCAGATCACTATCTAACGGGACTATCGGCTGATATAGGTAAATGCGTAAACCAGGCACGTAAATTTATGGATAGAATAGTACTCGATAACAAACTAATAAGCAACCAAATAAAAAATGTAGACTGGTTAATACTTTTAAATATTCAGGATCCTATTCAATTGTACGATACTATCCGTGAGATCTTTGGCAATATTTATAAATCCGCAGAAAAACTATCAAAATATTCAATTGCAAAAAGAGAAAGCCAAAGTTGGGTCAGTGATAAATTAAAAAATATGATGGAAAAAAGAGATAATTTATTTAGAGAATGGAAAACAAATCCAAATAATAACAGTTTAAGACTAAAATATACAAAACTAAGAAATAAAACAAATAAATTAATAAATATGGCCAAGGATAGGAATAAACGTAAGACAGTTGAGCAATGTAATGGTGACATGCGTAAGATATGGGGTACTATAAACAAATGGCTAGGTAGGAAGAAAATGGATGTGGATAGAGTAATAGAAAAACATTTACAAAGAAAAGAACCACTTAGTACAATTTGCAATAATTTTTGTGAAACCTTTACTCAAGAAATTGATAACATAAAGCACAAATGTGATCAGCAGTTCTTAGACAGGAATAATTACGTTAAGAATTGTGACATTAGTTTTAGATTTAGAAAAGTTACTCCGTCAGAAGTAACAAAGGTAATTGATAACATGGCTTGCAGTAAGTCGCCAGGGTCTGATGGGATCAGGGTAAGGGATTTAAAATATATTAAAATGCAAATAAGTCAGATCATAGCCCATTTCATAAATCTATGCGTGCAACAAGGCCTGTACCCACAAGAACTAAAAGTAGCAGTAATAAGGCCTATCTACAAACAGGGTTCGCACACTGACTACACAAACTATAGGCCAATAGCCATACTAAACACAATAAACAAAATCGTAGAAAAAATAATAGTGACAAAGATAGTACAATTTTTAGAAAATAATAGCATACTTTCGGACGCACAGCATGGATTTAGGCCAAAAAGAAATACAGCTTCGGTACTGGGGAAATTTACAGACGACGTTAATAACTATCTAAATGATCAAAAATTCGTAGTTGCGATATTTATTGACTTTAAGAAGGCCTTTGATACCCTGGACCATGACGGCTTATTGCAGTCAATGAGTGAATGTGGAATTCGGGGACCAATACAGAAATGGTTTCAACAATATCTAAACAAAAGAACTCTCAAAGTTTGCATAGGCGGAGTCACCAGTAAGTACGGTGAAATCAAATACGGTGTGCCAACTGGTTCTATATTCGGTCCTGTGGGATATATTATCCATGTGAATAGTATGTGTAATGTAATAAGAAATTGCCAAACATATATGTACGCTGATGACACTTGTCTTTTATATAGTGGCAAAGACCAAAAAGTGATACAGGAAAAAATGCAAGATGATCTCGACAATATTATACAATGGGCCCATGATAATGGAATAATAATTAACATAAGCAAAACAAAATGTATGACAATTTCTTCACCATATAAACACACCAAAGTTTTGAACCTAACCCTAAAGGGCCATAACTACGAATGTCTCCACACTAATAAAAATAATTGTAAATGTAACAACCTAGAACAAGTAACATCGTATAAGTACCTAGGGCTTACGGTTGATACCAAATTTTCATGGATCACACATATAGATACAGTATGTAAAAAACTACGCTCGATGTTGGGTAGATTATATACTCTAAAACCAGCACTTAGTAGAGGATTAATGTATATATTGTACTATGCACTTGTCGATTCAACGATTAATTACGGGTTGGCTACGTATGGTCTCACGTTCACTACATACCTAAACAAAATTAAAACATTGCAAATAAGAATTTTAAAATTATTAATTAGTCAAAATAAAAAGAAGTCGCTAAATGGAGACTATGAAAAGTTATTCAAAACATGTAACATATTACCCGTGGATTTAAAAGTAAAAATGATGATAATATTGGAACAATTTGAGGTGTATGAAAACAAAAAAGAAAGAGAACATAAGTATCCAACCCGACTGTCAAAACAAAAGAAACTATGTGTACCTAGAATTCATAACTATTTTGGTAAACGCGCAAGGAAATGGATAACACCAACACTCATTAATGAGTTGCCGAAAAACTTAACAAATAATGTAATTACAAAGACTCAATTAAAAAAGGTCCTCAGAAAACACTACCTGTCACTATGTCCTTAAATGATAGATTGCCATTAAAATGTATCATATATAGGGATATCTCTGGGATTTATATTATTATGTACTTAGATTATCTCTAACATACACTTATATAGATAAATGTAACATGAGAACACACTTGCCGACAAACTGCAATGCAGTTTGGCAGATATTTTAAATGTAAAAGTGTATTTTTTATTAAGTAAATAAATAAAATAAAAAAAAAAAAAAAAAAAAAATAATATTTGCAATGGAAGTTGAAGATCTGCATATATCATTTATGATAACAAGACCCCTCTCCCCCCTCATTCCCCATCCACAGTTGAATTCGGTATAAATAAACAAATTGAAATTGTATACTCTAACAATTGGCTTATATTGAGATTTTATAGTAAATAAAGTAAAATACTTTGATTTACTTTTCATTTTCTTTTAAAAAATATAAACCGCTCAGGATAATTTTTCGGGTTTTGTGGTGATAAAGATATGTGCCTCATTTTTAGCGCATTAAATGCCGCAATTGTCAACTTATTTTCAAGTAAAATTATCTCATAAAATTATATACATATCTGAAAGTCACCACTCAACACTATTAAGCAAATTCGTCATCCAATTCGGAAAATCGTTTTACTCTACCTCTCTTATCAAAAAAATAATAAGGTTATAAAATTCTTGATCAATAACGAAGCCGATGAGTTGTTTACATTTTCTCGCTTCATTTAATGTTAAACTGAACTCATCACGAACTAAACCAATTAGCAATCTATTAACCCTAATCTAACGAAGTAGAAACAACCGGGAACATGTTCTAAGTCGTGATACTCAGAATTGCCATCAGCTCAACATGCGAACTGGTCCATTAACAGTCGTCGGGCTGTTCTTAATTGAACCACTCTAAACAGTTAATCTTTCCTCCGTGTCGACTAAATAAGATTTAAAGTTTGGTGGACCCTTATAATGTATTTAACAACTAATACCGACTCTCTGTGGCTTTGATTCAATTTTACCGGATTCGGGATACGTTTTTCCGTAAAATTGAGGACTGTTTTATTGGAATATTGTCACAGTACGTGTAAACGAAACCTTTGTAGAAAATTTCCCCTTGGGATTTTCAGGTTATTGCCGTCCGGGCACTGTTGTGTCGATTCATCAACTTTGTTTGACGTGTCAATGCCGACTGTCTCTAGTTTCCTCAATTACCTACGTGTTTGATTCTAAGATCGAATACCCAATACTTTTTTATCACGGAATAAAATAAGATCGAGATTTTTTACACAGTAGAATCAATAGTTAATTGTTAAAAAACTACTCTAGTTCATTTATCGCTCATTAATTCTCATGTTTTACATAGAAAGATAACAATAAATTATTCATAATCTTTCACTTGTTGACTTCATTTTCTCGAAGGTCCCCCCTAGATTTCCCCCTATATTTGTTTTAAGGGTGTTATCGTTTGCGGCCACTGTCAGCCAGTATCCTTGTACAGAAGGCGACGAGGCGAGAAATCGGGGACTTTCATTACATCGCCGCCTCAGACGGAACACGTTACTTTGTCGTGGGGTAAATCGCTCCCTCTAAAGACAGTTCGAAATATGTATGAGATATACGCTTCGCAAAAGTTATATTTTCCGCTCCGTATGTTGCAGTGATCAACTCGGATGAGCGGTTTTTGTTGCTAATCTTGTTGTTTGTTGTACTTATGTATTATATTGACTCTTTAGGTCTCTACATGTTTTATATCAAGATTATTCAGAGCAGTATTGATGTGCACATCTTTCAAGATACGAACTAATTGGATAGTCTGATATATTTAATGGTTTCATCTATTTAAAATTTTTGGATTAGGCATTCGGTACGTGACTGTGTTGTAGATAAAACGTTCGCAAGTTATAATAAATACTTCTTTATATTCTTACAGATATTCCTACTTGCAGGTACACATTTACGAATTCAGACAATTGAAGAATACACAGAAAAGCCGGCTATATCAACTTCTAATCCACTAATCGTATGCATGTCATTAATTATCACACGAACATCGACATTGCGTGCGTAACAACCAATAATGAAAGGAAGGAAACCAAGCGGCCCTGTTAACTGGCGGGTTATAATGATTTCCTCGTGACAATGGCGCAGGCGGCGGTTTGCCGTTCTAATTATCGTTGTTAAAAGTTTCACAGTCAGTCATAAGCTGGAGTTTCATCCAACAATGGCGACACGTTTCAGTTTCATTGTTCGTTAATACGCTCGCTGAACTTCGGCTTGATTAAGATGGCTCCCGTGTAGAAGGCTCTGACGGGAGAGGAATTTTTGAAACGGAAAAATATGAGGAAAATTCCTCTCGTTTTTTCTGGGGAAATAATCCGAGGTTCCTTAGGTTTTGGTAAAAAATTGAACATGATTGGGAACTGGTCAGTATGATGGTGACCTAAGAATGCGTATTTGATGTTTATCGCATCGGTATCTAAGAAGGAGGTAGGTAATATTATGATGGATTTCGATTAATATAACTTTCATAAACTCATTGCCAAATATTTTAAAGCTATTATTTACTTTCTAAGTTATTAACCTTGTCTGGGGTTTTGATTATTTTTAAGAGTAGCATTTCTTTCGTTTATTCTTAACCGACTTCAAAAAAAGGAGGAGGTTCTCAATTCGAGTTTTTTTTCTTCTTTTTTTATGTTTGTTTCCTCATAACTCCGTCATTTATTAACCGATTTGGAAAATTATTTGAAAGGGTACAGTTCCCGTTTGGTCCCATTGTCATCAGATCAGGATTTGATTACTTCTTAGTTTACTTTGAAGTCGGTTTAAGTTTTTTGTAAAACAGTCCAATTATTAGGGTTGCAAACCATAAAGGGAATCCCGCTATATTTCAGCAACCACTAATGCTATTCATATGAAAGGAATACTTTTAAATATTGCTGACTTAGAGTGTTATTCTACAACAGGCTTTTAATTTTCTTTAATTATGCGTAGTTTTCTACTTACCTATGATGAAAAATTTCGACAAAAACCATTCCCTCTTATCTCCGAAGTTGGCAATGCGAAAAAGCTGAAATAATTACTGTTCCGAAGAACTGTACTGTTACGAAGAATCTAGCTAGATTCTTTTTTCAAAGTTTGAATTTTTTTTAGTTATGGCGTCTGGCTTTGTACAACAGTTATGGCTCAAACCAAGAAATATATATACATCCAAGGGAGGGTAGAATCCTTGGTGAGCAAGTCAGACTCATCCAAGTGGTCATCTCTGACTAGAAAGAAAGAAATTTCGACCATTGTGGATTTCGATTGCTGGTGTAAATGAGGCCATATTTAGTGAAGTGTCGCGTGGGCGTAACTATTCATCGTTATATGAACAATACATTTATTTTTGTATTTTTCACCGGTCTTGTGTCTCTGGTAGGTATTATAATTTAGAATACTCATCTTCAAAAATAATGAGACCATATTTTGACCGTAGATTTTATTACAAAAAAAGGCTTAAAGTACCATAAGCCTTTATTCACACGTACCGTAACCACACCACAAAATGTTTTTACCGCTAGTTAACGGTGTCGCTGGTGGTTGCGTTGTGGCTGCGGTGTGGTCGGTATCACACACGAAAATGTGGTCTGTGGGAATTCAACTGTTAATTTTCATACAAATTAATGTCCGCCCACGTGTGTGGTTGTGGTACGTGCGAATATAGCATAATTCTTGTAAAATCTAGGTTTTAAAATACCCCGTGTTTTTATGTTATAATGCGTTATAAAGTGACGTATTTTTTGAAAACATGGGATTGACTATAATCTGTAACTAGGTAGGTACCGCCTACTCATGTGAATATACAGACCTTTTAATGTATTGTTCCACTACCTAGATTGTTTCTAATAAGAAAACGTATTTGTGATTTTATAAAAGGTATTTTCTTTTAATCTTTCTTCTACTTTTTGTGTGAAGTCTTAAGTTTTTAGGTTATATATAAGAACTTTCAAATGGCCTTCTTTTCTATATCTATTTACATTTCTATGAGTTTTTTTTGTACCACTAATGTGGCAAACAAGTATACGGCCCGCCTGATGGTAAGCAGTTACCGTAGCCTATGGACGCTTGCAACACCAGGGGTATCACTCGCGCGTTGCCGACCCTGGCGAAATCTCTTCACACCCTTTTTGAAGAACCCCATGCTGTGATATTTTATTTATTTATTAGCCCCCGGTTTATTTTAGCTGTACGTTTTCCTAAAAAAATAAAATAAACATTTTACGGTTTAGTATAATAATAATATAATATTATCCTGGGAAATTCCTCACACACTGACATCAGGGACCCAAGTCTGCTATTACAATTGTGTTCCAATGAACTTTCAGTAGTGTTAAAATTGTGACATTTTATAGTTTTGGTATGGCGTCATTATGGCGCTATTATGTTAGTAGACTACAAAGTATCAAAAGTGTTAAATTTTTAATACGTGTCGAAGTGTCAAAAAAAAGGAGATTAAAAGTCGATTTAAAAATAACTGTCCATCTCCTTATTTAATCACTAATCAACCGATAAGCTACCTTAGTACATCAATCACATGGTCCAATCACGTAGTCGCTCGATCTCGTTTTACCTGACATTGACAGATTCCTACTTTTTTACGTTTAGCTAGGTTACCAATCAGATTAATAGGATTCAAGGTGCCTATTCCAAATGAATAATGCGTTTCTTTATCTCGGCACTTTCTGAATTACTTCCTGTAACATTTACAGCGGATTTGTGTACGTACGAACGAACGATAATGGATTTTGGAGGTGTAGTTGTTACTTTTTTGGATACGTTGAATCCTGTTTCGAGCTGTCTATGTTAGAAATATACAGCTGGTGTATTTTAAGCGGCTTTATTCTGGAGTAAAGATTTTGATATATACAAGTTTCGTCAAAAAATAAAATAACCGGTGGTTTCTTGATATCACTTAACTAGCTGTATCTCGTGGTTTAACCCGTGTTCCTAATATAAAAAGTGTCCCTTGTTTATCTCCGTGGTCCATAACTACAGATTAGCTGTAAAATTCTAATAAGACAGATAGATAGACAGAATCACCTTCGCTTTTATATTACTTACTGTTCCACGCGGATTAACTTGCGTTCGCGGATTATAAAGTAATCTATGACATAACTACTTGACATAACATCCAAACCATTGAATTATGATACAAATTCAATGATCCAAACATTTCCACACACTGTAACTCCGAAGAAATGAAACCAAAACTAATAACTTTCCCCAATTATCATTATTACTCAGCGTTGCGTGCGAGAATTATATGTTGAATGGTGTTTGCAATTTGGTAAGATTGCCTTAATCCCGACATTGTCTTGATTGATACCAGCGCTGCCCAGCGCTGTCGGCTTGCGAGCACATCTCGGCCTCGTTGCAGAATAAAGATAACTGTGATTTATGTCACTTGTTTCATATATCTCCTTTATAATTATCAAATTATCTTGTGAACGCGATGGGTGACTGACGTGTTTCACGCGATCTTGTATTTTAGAATTCTTTCAAATTTTTATTGTACCATGCCTGCGTTATAGGTATAAAGTTATTTATTCAATATCACTCATATTCAAGAAATCAGTTTCAAAGAAAGATAGAAAGAAATAATATTTATTTGCCACACACCTTTTAATTAACAACATAATATGTTCAAAATTCAAATCCAAAAAGTATTAATTCAATTTAGGCCCTTATAAGACACTTTAACAAAATGACTCTACACCGGTTCCAAATACAACTTAAACTGAGAAGACTCCGGCAGGAAAAAATATGAAAAAAAAAGTAAAAAAAAAACGGGAACTTGTGTGCAGTGAAATTGTCCACCAACTCAGCATAATACTTTGCACAGTCAGCACACAGCGCTGATTTTCAGCCGGCGCCTGTGGGATTTTTTGATCATACGTCTGGGCAAGTAATGGTCAACAAAGCAAATTGCTCAGTGTTACTTCTATTTGTAAAGTGATATTATTTGTTACCTCATAACTCCGTCATTTAGTAACCGATTTGGAAAATTCCCGTTTGGTCCCATTGTCATCAGATCAGGATTTGATTACTTCTTAGTGTACTTTGAAGTCGGTTTGAGTTTTTGTAAAACAGTCCAATTATGTAAATACATAAACTTGTTGGAGTATTATTGGTTCTCTGGTAAACACACCTTATAATATTACATTACGTTTTTTTATAGACCCTGTGCGTAAAATGTCTAGTTCGCAGACGCTGCAATTTGTACTATGCGTGGATCTGTCATTGTACAGTACCTATCTCTTTACATGAAAGTAAACTGAATTGATTGTATGTTTAATCGGATACAACACACATTCAATACACCAAAATTCGCACTTCCTGCTCCCTTCGTACCTACTAAGGATGGGTATCTGTCAGCACAAGAGACCATTCCTCAAGTGACCCAGCGCAGTCGAGCGGAACCACGAGATAATGTACCCCTTGAGTGCTTTTATTTATGGCCTTGCTTACGGTTAGCCGATTACAAGTGATACACGGATTGGAGAGGAAAAGGGTGTTTTAGTGGATTTATTTGGGGAATTAGTTGCCGATTGATTAATTTGTTGATTGTAAATTTAGGTAAGTGATCTAAAAGAAATTTTTGTATTATTAAACATAGATCACTGTAAAAGATTTTTTTGCACACCATATTATAATACATAATGCGAAGTAACATGAGAATGAGTTCTTATCTTCTGATTTGAGAAGATTGTATTTATAATTATGTATATTATTATCATCAAGCTACTACATTTATATTTTCTGAAGATATTTTAACTCCGAAACACGATTCCCGACAATTGCTGTAATTCAGCGTATGACTCGCCTGATGGTAAGCGGTTACCGTAGCGATATTGACGCTTCTAACACTCAGGGCATTACTCACGCGTTACCCCCTCCCCAATGAGTACCGGCGACCTTACTCACTCTCATAAACACAACATAAAGTTATTTGGCTGCGGTATTCTGTAAGGTGGAGGAACTTCCCCAGTCGAGCTAAAACCAAAAACACGTCCCATTATATTATTTATTATTTCCTCGCATTTTAACAGGCAGACAGTAACGAATTTAAAATTAAGGAATGACATCCACCAATCACTTAAAATACATCTCGTTACAATATTTTTTGGAATAATAAAAACGCCATCAAAATAATATGTAGCACGAAATGGAATCTCAGTGGTACGCCAAACATTAACAAAATAAATAATCATGGCGGGCTGAGTTTACGCGTATCACATTTCACTAATGCCTCTATATTATTCTTTATTTATCTTTGATTCGGCAGAAGATTCTATTACTATGAGTTTCAGAGCGAGTGTTCCTATGAGGAGGTTTTTTTTTGCATAACTTTACGTTAGTAGTTTTATGCTTATGTATTTTACTTGGTAAAACAACACATATATCTACTTTGGAAAAAAAAACAGATTGTCAAAAAAAAAGTTTTTGTTATAAAAATCATTTTTAATACAAGCTTTTTTTGGTGACTGTACTTTTTGGTCACTGTACTTGCATTGTCTTCCAATATACTAATGTATACCAAATATCAAGTCAATCCAACCACTGGAGGTGGGTGAAATTCGAGTTGCCAGATTCCACCCGAACGAACAAACAAAAAATACATACATTGCAAGTTAAATAAAAGTTTGTAAAAAATGTAACCTTGCTGAGATTTTTGCGTGTTCTTCTCAGTTGAAGGCCGACTTATGAACTGGTGGTAACTTCAGTAGCTTTGTCCTTCATAAGTGCCCTACTAGGGCCCAAATTGAATAAATGGCTTTGACTTTGACCTAGTTGTTTTAGTAAGAATCACCTGGGTGACGGAGCTTTGCTCGAAAATACGGAAAAACGCGTTTCCCAGAGATGAGATCTAGCTAGATCGATTTTTCGCCCCATAAACCACGACATAGTAAATTTCATCGAAATCGTTAGTTTCGAGATCTCTAGGATAGGATAGAATAGAATTGATAACAAGTTTCCTTATGTTGTTGGTCCTACAAGAAATGGCTTTTTTTCTGCATAAATGATCGATTATAAATAACTATACGTAATTATAGCATTTGATTGATCTAATTTTATCTCAGTTGATTTTTTACCAAATTAAAAAAAGAGGAGATCTTACTTCATCGAATTCTTCCATAAATACATTTACTGCAATAATAAACTCAATATTGCGGAGAATAAAGGCTATAAATGTAACATTAACTCATGGTAGGGGCGTCCAATATTACACATGGTCCGTCAGAATAATTTTATTACCGTGTTTCATTAGTGAAATGTTGCAAAAAGCGAAAACTGCCTCCCATAATTTATGAGATTGTATTCGTCATAATTGCGTATTTTGAGAAGAAAATATGAATATTTTTCTTGTTATGATTTATTTTTTAGATGGAGACATTATATATTTGAAGATTATTAGATAACTTTTAATACAAATTAATAGGAGTTGTACTGTCAAGAGGAAAAAGGGACAATAATCCTTATCGATAATACCACGGATAGATAGGTCCCCTAAGA
Organism: Polyploca ridens; assembly: GCA_951394255.1. Classification (NCBI taxonomy): domain Eukaryota; kingdom Metazoa; phylum Arthropoda; class Insecta; order Lepidoptera; family Drepanidae; genus Polyploca; species Polyploca ridens. The sequence continues at coordinate 16,352,631 of OX596247.1, read as the reverse complement.
GGCTTTTAGCCACTACAAAAATCACTGGCATACCCATTGAGCTATTATTACTACATATAGAGAAGCATTTTTTTTTGTAGGGCCGTTGTTTAGGCCAAAATACCTATGATAATATTTATAGTAGAAACCTACTCATATTGAGTATCAATGACGAGCCTCTACTTCCCGATTCCTCTCCTTTTCCCACATCATATGTGAAAGCGAGAAAAGAGCTTCGGGAATCTTCTACATACTTCGGCGACGCATCGCCAAACGCGTGTGTGCGAGTGAAACGAAACGCGCGCGCCCCGCAACATTCAGTACGAAAGACGCTACAGACAGAGAAGCAGTGAACTTTGTGATTTGTGAATTGATATGAAGAAAAATAGTGCTTATCACTGTGCTGGATTACAATAGGAGTTCCTGGAGTTCCTGGTAAGTCCTTACCTTTATCCTAGGAGGCTCCTCGTTTTCCATATTAATATTTTACGCAAAAACCCATCATTTTTCTGGTACGCCTTCGAGCGGATTCATTTTGAGTCAGCCATTACAGTAATTTAATTTCATATCAAATCACGTATAATTTCCCGCTTTCTATAGGTTTTATGCCTCTAAATAGGTATATACCTCATAATACGCAAGTCTTATACCTTATAAATAGGTTTTAGACTATATAAATACGATATTTCGTACTCCCGCCATTTTTACCACGCCAATCGTGATAAAAAGTAGTTAGGTATTCAATACCGCCGCCGCTCCTCCATATTTTTAGGACTTAGATTTTATAGGTACCGATTCGTATCTTATTATACGAAATCATATGGTGTACTAATAACCGCAATACGTACTTACTATTTGTACTATTACTACGCATATAATTGCATTCTATGAGCCTTGTCTGTCGACTTGAAATAAACTTTCATGCCTATAGGTAGGTGCCTAAACTGTTGGATATACCTACTTACCTACAACATTTTACTTTAATTAGGTAATTTTGCAATTTATTATTACGCAATCTTTCACAATGGAAGCTATTGAAACTAAAATTAAAATATTGGAAGCTAAAAATGAAGCTATTTTTGAACAATTATCGTACTTATATGATTCTTCTAAGAATATTTCCACGTCCGCGAGTGCAGACCTTCGTTCCTCAGAGACATTCATGGCGGACACTGAAATTATTAGTACAATTCGTCATGAATTTAGTGCCAATTTAGATACAATTAACGCGTTAAATATGCAACTTGATCCAGAATATAAGATTGATTATAAAAAAATGATTTCCTTTGATACAGTGTACACCCGAATAGAAAGGGTTCGTTCTCTTATCGTCAATAAGACAAATACTACGTCGAATGTGTCTGCGCAGAATACTATTCCGTCCCAATATAAAGGTCGTATCAAACTACCACCAATTCAAATTCCGTCATTTGATGGAAAAATAGAAAATTGGCCCGTCTTCTTTGAATCTTTTAAATCTAATATACATTCAAATCCTGATCTTTCGAATTCTCAAAGAGTACAATATCTTGTAGGTAAATTAACAGGAAATGCTTTAAAAATCACGGCAGGTATTATACCGTCCGGTGATAATTATAATTCTATTTGGGACAGCTTAGTTCAAAAATATCAAGATAAAAGAGCATTAGGCTCACACTACATGTCAAATTTATTCAATATTAAAGCCGCATTAAATAATTCCGTGTCTTTAAATACGTTCATTGAAACTTTCCACGCTTCTGTATCTGCTTTGGAACAGTTAGGTATTGAAGATATGAAAGATTTTATCTTACTTTCTTTAGCTTTAAAGAAGTTAGATCCCGCAACCGCTATTTCCTTTGAAATGTTTATGAGGAATAAAGAAATTCCTTCTTATAAGGATTTTGTTGATTTTATTAAATCGCAAGTAAAAATATTAGATCGCACTTCTACGCCAATTGCTGGCTCCGCGCGAACCGCCCCAGTCGGTAGCAACCTTAATAATCCGCCCGCTTCTCGGTCTCAACCGCGTAATTCAAACACAGTCCACCATGCTTTCCTTGCACGCGATAATAATAATAAAAGCACTTGCTTATTTTGTAATAAATCTGATCACTATCAGATTTTTAATTGTTCCTCTTTTAAAGCACTTAATACTAAAGATCGTTTAGATTTTGTTAAATCTAAAAGAGGCTGTGTAAACTGCCTCAGCCTTACGCATACTGCTTCTCAGTGTAAGTCGTCGTATAGTTGTAAAACTTGTAATAAACACCATCATTCTCTTTTGCATTTGGATAGCAATTCGCAATCGCAACAAATAGTTTCTGACTCGCGTCCCTCTCACTCGGCGCGTCTTGATAATAGCGATAATCGCATCGCGCCGTCTCCACACGCGCAGGACGCGCAGCTTTGCGCGCAGCCGTCCGCCGCCGCCCGCGCCGCGCCGCGACCGCTCCCGTGCGCAGCCTCGCCCGCGCATCCGACCGCGTCTCCTTCTAACGCTACGGACGCTCCACAACCGGTGTCGCTATGCACCCGAGCGCGAGTTGATAAGAATAATGATAACGAACGCGATTCTTTTAATAAATTAAATCCTTCCCATACTACTGTACTTTTATCAACCGCTCAAGTTTATGCGTCTAATAAGGACAATAAATATATTTCAGTTAGATGTTTAATAGATAACGCGTCTCAAAACAACATAATTACAACTGCCTGTTGTAAACAACTAAATTTAAATATAATACCGCTTAGCAATTCTTTTATAAAGGGTGTAGGATCCACTTCGCGTCCTATTCACGGCTACGTTCAACTTAAAATAACCGCGAAAAATAAAAAATATTTTTATAATATTACCGCTCTTGTCGTTGATTGCATTACTGACAGGTTACCGACTGAATATGTTGAGACTTCTATAGTGCAACATTTAGGTAACTTACCGCTCGCTGACCCTCTGTGGCACATCCCCGGAGAGGTCGAAGTAGTTCTCGGGGCACAATTGTTCCCATTTTTATTATTAGGTCAAAAAATTATTGCACCTCCCGCTCCTTCTGCCCTTGAGACCGTGTTCGGTTATATTCTTATGGGCGACGTTCCCGCTAACTCTAATATTAATAAAAATGCATCCACTTATTTTAATACCGCGACTTTTTTCATTTCTGGTCCCAATGACCTTACTATTTCTTTAGATGATTCCCTACTTAAGTTTTGGGAGCTCGAAGAAATTCCCGCGCAAAAATTTATGAGCTCGGCCGAAAAGGAGTGTGAACAGCTGTTCTCTCGTAACTTCTCACGGGACTCCGCAGGCAGATATTGCACCGCGTTACCTTTTCGTGAGGATCCTGACGTGTTAGGTGATTCCCGTTCCGTTGCTCACCGCCGTTTACTTGCTTTGGAGCGTACCAAGCTACGCGATCCACAGCTACGCGCTAGTTATAATGAGGTTATACAGGAGTACTTAGATAAAAAATACTTATCTGAAATATTGCCTTCCGATTCTGACGACCATGATAAAGGGTACTTCATACCGCACCATCCCGTCGTACGGCAAGACAAAGAAACAACAAAAGTTCGTATAGTACTCGATGCTAGTGCTAAATGTCACAATGGCATATCACTAAACGATATTTTACATACGGGACCCAATTTACAATCTGACTTGTTTATTGTATTACTGAACTTCCGCTTATTTCCCATTGCTATTACAGCAGATATAAAACAAATGTACCTACAAATTGCTGTTATTGATGAGCATAGAAAATATCAAAAAATATTATTCCGCTTTGATCCCAATGATCCGATCCGCGTATTTCAATTTAACCGAGTTGCATTCGGTCTTAAGTCCAGTCCGTTTTTAGCCATGCGCACTGTGCGCCAGTTATGCTCGGATGAGAAAAACCTATTCACTCGCGCTGCTGAAGTAGCTTCGCGTGAACTATATATGGATGACTTAGCCACTTCCATTCCTTCTTTAGAAGAAGCTAAAGTCTTATCTCAAGAGCTCATCTCTCTTTTTAAAGCTGGTGGTTTTGATCTCACCAAATGGGCGAGTAACTCAAAGGATTTGCTTGTCTCTGTGCCGCAATCCAATCGGGCTGCTATAGATTTTTCAGACAATGATAACCTCAAAATTCTAGGCCTCAAATGGATTCCTGCAGATGATAGCTTCACTTTTACTACATCTGATTTACACGACAAGTGCACCAAAAGATTCATACTGTCAACAATTGCCCGCTTGTGGGATGTACTCGGATTTGCTGCCCCAGTGGTATTGTTTGCCAAATTATTAATTAAAGATTTATGGAATCTTCATATTGATTGGGATGAAACACCCCCAGACTCTATCGTTTCTCTCTTTAATAAATTCAAAGAGCAATTGCCTCTTCTTTCTACATTAAAAATACCGCGTCATTTAGCCGTTTCTATGGGCTGCAAAACAAATATTGTTGGATTTGCTGATGCCAGTCTTAAAGCATATGGCTGCGTCATATATTTACATGTGACCGATCCTGATGGGAACATACACGTACGGTTGGTGTGTGCGAAATCAAAGGTTGCACCTGTAAAGGTAGTTTCGCTTGCTCGTTTAGAATTATGCGCCGCTGTTCTTCTGTCAAAACTTATTAAATTAATTAATGAGACTTATAGTGCTCGAACCGCTATTGATAATATATTCGCAGTCTCCGATTCTAAAATTACTCTGTCATGGATACATTCATCTCCACATAGATGGAATGTTTTCGTTAGTAACCGCATTGCTAAATGTCAAGAAAATCTTGACCCAAAACATTTCTACCACGTTAGTGGTATAGAAAATCCTAGCGACTGTCTCTCTAGAGGTATTTTACCTGAGCAGCTAGTGTCACATCACTTATGGTGGCACGGCCCGAAATGGTTAAAAGATCCAGTTTCAGAATGGCCTATCACTCCATTTAGTCCCGAATGCTGTGAGGACCTACCTGAATTTAATAGTAAAACGCTTGTTACTTGTACCGCGTCCGCTTCTGTTGAGCCTAATTTAATTTACGAGCTTGCTCTGAAATACTCATCATGGAATAAAATATTACGTATAATAGTATACATACTTAGATTTTCTCGCATAATTTCTCGTGATCAAGGTCACAGCCGCATCACAGCTTCTGAGCTAAATAAAGCTGAAGTATATTTAATACGCTCTGTATAACAAGTTCATTTTCAAAATTTATTTAATAATATTCAAAAAGTTAAATTATCTTCACCGCTTAAAAAACTTGACCTCTTTATAGATCAAGATAAAATTATTAGAATTGGAGGTAGACTTTCAAATGCAAATCTTCCGTATGAAGCTCAGCATCCCGCTCTTTTACCTAAACATGACCACGTTACTCATCTTATTATAGACTATTTTCACCGTGCTCATTGCCATACTGGTGCCAATCTTCTGAGCTCACTGTTGCGCCAGAAATATTGGATACTGTCCGCTAGAAGTGTCATTAGACACAGAGTACATTCATGTAACTTTTGTTTTAAAAATTCCCCTTCATTTCTCAGCCAAAAATGGCTGATTTACCCTCTTGCCGCGTTCAGGAGACCAAAGCGTTTGTGCATACGGGCGTTGACTATGCTGGACCCATTAAAGTAACATTATGTAGACGCAGAGGTCAAAAGAGCCAAAAGGCATATATTTGTTTGTTTATATGCTTAGTAACCAAAGCTGTACACATCGAATTGGCAACTGATGTGTCATCAGATACTTTTATTTCCGCTTTTAAGCGATTCATTTCCCGTCGAGGACCTGTTTCTTTTCTTTACTCCGATAACGGAACTAACTTTGTCGGAGCTAAAGCTCAATTACAAGAACTACTTACCGATCAGTACCGCATTGAATGGAAAATGATTCCACCCCGCGCCCCACATTTCGGAGGATTGTGGGAATCTAATATAAAATCGATTAAAACTCATTTATACCGTGTTATCGGTTCGCAGCTCCTCACATATGAAGAGCTCCTCACTGTTCTTACCCAAATTGAAACAGTCTTAAATTCTAGACCGCTTTGCATTTTATCTGAGGATCCCTACCCGGAGCCTCTTACTCCCGCTCACTTTATAATGGCTTCACCATTGACTTCATTGCCGCTTCAGAATGTGTCCGAGGAAACCATATCTTTACGTTGTCGGAAACAATTATTAGATCAGATGGTGTGTAGCTATTGGAAAAGATGGCGTATAGAATATTTACATAATCTTCAAGTTAGACAGAAATGGCTCATTGATAAAGATAACATTAAGATTGGTACTGTGGTTCTTATACACCAAGATGATATTCCCCCTTTACGTTGGCCGTTGGGCATAATATCACAAGTTTATCCTGGCAAGGATGGAAATATCCGCGTCGCTTTAGTAAAAACTTCAAATGGATCATTCAAAAGACCCATTGTCAAGTTATGTCCATTACCCTCACAATAAAAATTAATCATACCGCATCTTATATTCAGTACTTTATTTAGTAATTATTATAATCTGTAATTAGTTCTTATAATTAATTATTTTTTCTTTCTTTTGAGAACACTACGTATTCTCAAGGCGGCGGAGGATGTTTAGGCCAAAATACCTATGATAATATTTATAGTAGAAACCTACTCATATTGAGTATCAATGACGAGCCTCTACTTCCCGATTCCTCTCCTTTTCCCACATCATATGTGAAAGCGAGAAAAGAGCTTCGGGAATCTTCTACATACTTCGGCGACGCATCGCCAAACGCGTGTGTGCGAGTGAAACGAAACGCGCGCGCCCCGCAACATTCAGTACGAAAGACGCTACAGACAGAGAAGCAGTGAACTTTGTGATTTGTGAATTGATATGAAGAAAAATAGTGCTTATCACTGTGCTGGATTACAATAGGAGTTCCTGGAGTTCCTGGTAAGTCCTTACCTTTATCCTAGGAGGCTCCTCGTTTTCCATATTAATATTTTACGCAAAAACCCATCAGCCGTGTTTGACCGCAATCTCACCATGGTAAGTGATGATGCGGCCGAAGGAACTGGCTCTCAAGTGCAGCTATCCGGAACACACCGAAAGGTGCTTGGCGACAGGTGTTCAACTTGAGGGTGGTAGCCAGCCAGGCGGGTGCTATGGTTTCCTCACGATGTTTTCCTTCACCGAAAGCTCAAGCTCATTGTAGGATTCGAACCCAGGACCTTCATCTCGGTATCCGACGTCACTACCACTGAGCTATCATCGCCTTCAAATAATATGTAGCTATCATAAGCAAAGGGTATGTCCCATTTTTTTAGAGTCAACTAAAGTTCTCTTTAGCGCTGAAATAATAAATTAGTCGTCCAAGCAAACAGTAGAAACACGTAGCGCTTTTAGGAGAATTTTTCTCGCAAACACCGTGATTTTCACGGCGCTTACGCGTTTCGTTCATCTTTCTACAACAACATGTGTGGCCGGATGGCCTCACTCGAACGGAACATAGTTTTTGATGTGTGGCGTCTTCTCTATACGTAATAGTAATAGCTCAATGGGCATACCCTAAAAATATTAATCACCACCGAGGAAGTTCATCGAAAACATTTTACTTATAAAAATCATGAAGCCGGGTTTATAGATAAAAGAAAACAACGTCAAAAGTCAATTTAGGAGTGCTGAATTCGATTTGCAAACTGAAAGGTAAGTTATACAAATTCCAACCATTCCTTTATCACGATTATACACGGTGAATTTTAAATCGTTTTAACGCTAGAACAAACGTTGTTCAGACCATGGTATACTAACATTCTATAACATCAAATGAAAAAAATAAAGTAATTTTTTTTTGTTGAAAAAACACAAAATAAAGTTAAAAACGTCGGGATTATCGTTACTCTTTTATAGTGTAGAAGAATATATGGTAGAAGAATATATACCGTTAAAACGATTTAAAAGTCACCGTGTATAAGCCCTTGCTGTCAAACTGTTATATGATTTTAGTGGCTGAATAATATACAACATACACATTTAATTAATTACCTTAATAAAAAGCTATGAATATCAGTTTTTATTTGATTGAGTATCAAAATAAGTCAAAACTACATCTAGTTCAGTGGCCAGCTACAGTAAAATGTACCTGAATTTTGTTTTACTAACTGAATTTCAATCTCGTGAACTTTTTTTGTTTCATCTGTCGTTTCGTGGAATCCATCGGCGAAGGACAAACTCAGCACTCGTCTCTACTTAGGTTTTTGTTTATGTTGGGACAACACGTCGCTTTTTCTGCAAGATAGATCGACATTATTGTGGCTATGTTTTCTTTTATTTATTTTAGGATTTTTTATTGAATCTGTGGAAATTTTTTAGGGATGTAAAATGGATATTTATTTACGGTATATTTTCGTGATTGATATTATGATTTCGACCAGGGTCGTTGTCGTAAACTAATTCTGGGTAGTAGGAACAAATTAACTATTTATAATAATTCATTCGAGTAACTAATATTTATTCGGCGAACGAGATATTGCTGTTCCTTTCCCGTAACCTAATTTAGTAATTCAAAGCATATATAAATAACATATGGACACCAAAACAGGGCAGAGCGAGCACGTTCGCCAAGTCCATGATAAACAGTTGTCATGTTTTAATAAATGGTAGACATAATCTACCGGCTCATTTCTGCTCCGTACGACTCACGTACGACATAGTTGGTAATTTACCTAGCAAATGTTTGAGACTTTGCTGTCTTGAAGAATATTTATAACCGACTTCAAAAAAGGAGGAGGTTCTCAATACGGTTGTATGTTTTTTTAAATTATTTGTTACCTCATAACTCCGTCATTTATTACCCGATTTGGAAAATTCTTTTTTTGTTTGGAAGGGTACACTTCCCGTTTGGTCCCATTGTCATCAGGTTAGGATTTGATTACTTTTAAGTCCACTTTGAAGTCGGTTTAAGTTTTTTGTAAAACATTTTTCAATTATTTCGTAGTCATGATATACTTGCTACGGTTTTTGGTGGAGTGATTTTGTTTAATAATATACCATACAAAAAATGGTTAGGCATATTAAAATAATACAAACAATATACAGAGATACATGGATTTCGTGAGATAGAATCATATAGCAACCTAGTCCGCCGGTAGCCCGTGTTGGTCTATGGATAGATTATGTGTAACAAAATAAGTGACGATAGAAATATCTTTTGTTTCACTTTTAGGGCCCGATCCCACAGAGAGAGTTCTACGTTTAAAGTTCTGCGTTCTGCATTCGCTATTGTACAAGGCAAGATTATAGTGAACGCGAAACGCAAAACTCAGAATGCAGAACTCTATAACTCTCTCTGTGAGATCGGCGCCTAAATAGTATGTAGTTAAATAAATGTTTGAAATTGTGAACCTTTTTACTAGCATATAGCAATTAGCTTAGTTTTTTTGTAAATACCTACGAATATAGGGTTTTCCTCAGCGCTACGATATGGGGTTGTTCAAAAAAGCGTAAAAGGGCTCTACAAGATCGGCAACACATTGGCAAACCCCCTAGTATTGCAAATGTCTATAGGCGGCGGTGACCACTTACCATTAGGTGGCCCGTCTGCCTACTTGCCAACTTAAAAAAAAACTTTCAATCATTATTAAAGAGTATGTTTTTAGTACATAAAAAATTGCATCCATTTCCAAAAAAACTCTACAGAGATAACGTAATTAATTCAAAAAGACGTTATAATGGTTCCTAATACTGCCCTTCGTAATCAAAAAACTCTTCGAAACAGCACATGTAATTTAATTTATATAATCGCATGCTAAAGTAGCACGTACGCAACATTTTGTATTCTAGTCACATAGCCACCCAGTTACCGCAATTCAAAAAACCTACCAGCCACTAATTTAAGTTTTTCGCTCGAACATGCCACCTATGTAATTCAGAGCCAGAATTAAATGAACCTCTTCGCAATATGGAATACTTAGATTTTACGAAGAAGAAAAGTAGTGTTGAATGGACGACCAGAGGTCACGAAATCTTGGTCGCAGAGAGAGGGAACTCATCTGGCGTAACCGCTAAACGGTGCCGTGGTACCTTCAAATTTTAGAGCTGGCTAAAGTAGAATTTTGAGCACCTCATTAATTAAAAGATTCTTTTAGAACATTTTCGTCAACCTATTCGTGGCAACACTCAATTAATTTAAGTTTGAGAGGACTTTTTGGCGGGACCTGGCAGAGTGACGTTGCCTTTTCATTTTTATTTTCATAAATTCGTGTATTTTGAGTTTTATTGCATACTATCGGTGGTATTTTATCCAATAAAGATCAATCCATGTGCACCGTGAAGTGAAATGAAATGAATTATGTTTATCGTGACTTAACAAGTTGTCTCAAAAAGTCCGTGAAAAGTTTTAGTGCAATTTACTAAAACATGACTGGATGGTGACTGATCATAAGGACTATGTGAAAGTTAATGTGCGGACTATTATAAAGTGATATTATAAATAAAATGTATGCGACTGAAGGACTTATCCAAGGTAATGAACAAATTAACAAAAAAAAATATGTTTGAGAGAGTTGGATAAAAAACTATTTACTAGTTTTGATAATCGGTGGCTTAGGTATAAAGTGACGTCACGGGATCTCGGAAACGAGAAAGTTATTGTTACGAAAGTATAATTTACACCTCATTATGAAATACTTATTGAAAATAAGTTCTTAAGTTCATTTCATAAAGAAACTATGAATTTCAATTTATTGGACATAAAGACAGTCCCGAGTCTTCTTTGAAAATCTATATATATAAAATTCAAAGTCCTGACTGACTGATTGACTGATATATCAACGCACAGCCTAAACCATTAATCCTAGAGACATGAAATTTAGAGGGTATATTCTTTGTGAAGAGTAGGAATCCACTAAGAAAGGGTTTTTCGAAATTCCACCCCTCAGGGGGTAAAATAGGGGATGAAAGTTTATATGAAAGTCCGTCAGTTTCGAAGTTAGAATCTTCAAATTTTGTGTTTAGGCTGAAGATACAAAATTAGTGTATACGTTTCTCAGCGTTTTTAATAATTCCACCCTCGAAGTGGGATGAAGTTGTTTTGTTTTGTTTTATTTTGTAGAAAAATATGTCATTTGATTCCTGTAGTCCACGCGGGCGAAGCCGCGAGCAGAAGCTAGTATATACATATTTTAACTACATTTTGAAACACACGTACTCGGGTATCAGAAACTATTTTCATCACCCCGTCTCTTATTATTCATGACTGTGACACTATGATATTGCCGAATCATATCCGGTTATAGCATACGCGATAGGTACTCATAAATTTCGCTTATGTTACCAATATATTATGTTACTTTCACACAGTATACCTAAACGTCTAACAGTAGTTCAAATAAAATTGCATTGAAAAATTATTTGAAATTCGAACACAAAGCTTCAATATAAAAAAAAAACGGTCCATGGTATGAACCTGTGATTGTTGCGTCGTTAGTCCATTTGCAAATTTAGATTTTTTTATTGCAAATAGTCGATTCCTGATTGTGGCTCACGATATGACATAAAAATGTTGTTTGTTTGTGCAACAATTGAAAAATTGGCTAGTAATAAAACTTTTATAAGCTTTTGACGAATAGTCATAGTAGAATAAACATGAGCAGTGTTTTTTTTATTTAGGTCTACGTCACATAACCGCTAGAAATCTCAGATTGTTGGTTATCTAAATTGACTTTTAAAACTAAAGATTTTTTTGGCACATGAAGCCCAGAAGTAACTAACTGACATTATTTTTGCTGTGACAAAAAGAGCGCTTTTACCTTAGCATACCTTTGCAGGATACGAAGTAATTGGATCTACGTAGCGTATCTAGAGGTTAGCAATATAGACTGTAAACAATGAACATCGATACATCGGGTCGTCCTTAGAAATTCAAAGTTTCAGTAAGGTCACACCTAAATGAATTTAATGGATCACTTAACCCACTAGGGTTGCCCGACTACGAGATTATGTCAGGGTTGTCGATACATATTGTTGATAGAAAACTTACAGGCAATATATCAGTAACATAAAAGCTCGTGTTACAATAAGCTCTTGTGAACTTACAAAGTTTCAGTGAAGTTCGTTGCAGCCCTCGTGTGTTGTTGAGGTTTTTATTTACTTTCCCTTGGGTTATTTATATGGATATTTGGTTTGGGTTTGAGAATGTTTCTACTATTTGTGTTCGGCAAGTTGGAAAAGTAAATCTGAGAATAGTTTGAGTTTCTTTTATTTCTAAAATTGTTGTATTTTCCCCGTTTATAAAACCTGCGCATCATAAATAAATAAATGAGTTAGAAACACCAAAATAAATTAAGCAATTGCAGTATTGAGTCGTGATTCATTTATTATTTCTGAAAAATGATATATTCTGTAGGTAACAGATTAAAAAGGATTTTGGAAAAGGAGGACGTGTTTTTGACTTAGCCAATGAGAGCGCATTGTCGGCGGTGGGAAATTGGCGGAATATAATTCCACCAAAATGAACGTCAACACGCTTCTTTGGGTTAATTGTTCGATGTACTGGGTGTAACAGAAAGTACACCACATAAAAAGAAAGAAAGTACAGGATCCATTACAGTAATCCATTTTTTTGGTACTACGCACAGATCGCGGCGCGGACTGACTACGATTTTGACAGGACTCGTTCTTCATTGGAATAGGGTTGAAAATGGTAAATCATAAATGTGTCGACTCTATGAAATGGACTGTTATTTACGGGTTTTCTTTAGATTATACAGAATATACGCATTAAATTTAATAAGTGTCCGGTTAACATTCTAATATAATTCTGTATCTTATATATTCTTAAAAATAAAATTGTTGTCATCGCTGAAAATACGGAGAATTTCGACGCGAAAGATTTTTTTAGACGTAACTTAGAATTTTTTTATTGGGAAATTCAAAGCACTTTTTAATATTCTATTCGGTTAACATTTTTCTCAAAACCCTCTTCTATCCACAGTATTTTTTTGTGTTAGGTATTTCATTGCGTTACGTCATACTCGACTCTCAAAGAAACCCATTTTTGAGTTTTGAGCTTAGACCCGGCCTTAATTTTAGCAAGTGTCGCAAAATGAATCATTGATCGGTGATATGTTGGTTATGATTTGGTTATGATTAGATGAATTCAATAAACTTAGTTGCAAAAATTAGGTATGAATTTTTGAGTAATTTATTTTGAGCTGAAACTTTTTATAGAGAGTCTACCCTTTGTGTTACACCTTATATAACAGATCTAGGGTCATATGAAACGTTAGAACTTTTCACAGATCTCATGAACTCTAGACTTATCTTCCTCAATAATAGGAACGCAATTTGAGTATCATTTAGATATCCAGTCTTTGTAATGTTCCCGTCATACATTTTGGCATCCATACTAATATTATAATGCGAAAGTAAATGTTTGCCTGTTACCTTTTCACATTTAAACTGCTAAGCCTATCAAACGACCCCAATGAAGTCACCAACACTTTAGTAAATGTTGTTTCCACGATAATAAAGAAACATAGTAATAATGTTCCTATATCTAGCCGAAAACGTATTATCAAGCCTTGGATCACACCTGGTCTTCTGAAGTGTATCCGTCATAGAGATAAACTATACCGTAAATTTAAAAATAACCTTGAAAATGACACTCACAAAATTATTTACTTTCGTTACCGTAAATACTGTAACAATCTCTTAAAAAAAGTTAAACAGGAATATCAACAGGGAGAAATCCAGAAGGCCAAGAAAAACCCAAAAGCAACCTGGAACATTATCAAACAAATTGCAAAACTTCAAAAAACTAAACCTGCTGCATCGCATCTTTTAAAACTTCACGACAACCCTCTAACTGCCATTAACTCTGTAAACTCATATTTTGCTAATGTGGGAAAAACCCTTGCTTCAAAAATAGAAAACAACGCGGGCTCAAAAACATCAAATGTTCTAGTACCTTCCCAGTTGGCCCAAGCTGTTGGTCCTCCTTCTCGAAACTCGATGGTCCTTTTCGGTGTGGACAACAAAGAGATTGAAAACATAATTTTAAATCTTAAAGACAAGTGTGCGGTCGGCTGGGACGGCATCTCTACTACTGTTATTAAATCAGCCAGACATATTCTTATCCCCATTCTAAAACATGTTTTTAATGTTGCACTCTCTTCAGATATTTTTCCCAGTGCCTTTAAAACAGCTGTTGTGCATCCAATTTACAAAAGTGGAGACCGAGACAGAGTTACTAACTATAGACCTATCTCGGTACTTACTGCTTTATCGAAGATCTTTGAAAAGATCCTGAATAAGAGATTAATGAATTTCATCAACAAAAACAGTGTTCTGTCTTCAAATCAATTTGGTTTCAGAAGCGGAAGATCCACAGAGGACGCTGTACTAGAACTGACGGACACTGTTGTAAGAAATCTCGATAAAAAACTTAAAACCATAGGTATTTTTCTGGATCTTTCCAAAGCTTTCGACACTGTCTCGGTCCCTATTCTCCTAAGCAAGCTGGAATATGTAGGTATTCGAGGTGTTGCACTCAATATGTTCCGAAGCTATCTTGAAAATCGCTCCCAGTTCGTTGTAGTAGATAATCTAAAAAGTGGTGTAGAATCTGTAGGTTTTGGTGTTCCCCAAGGTAGCGTCCTCGGGCCTACCTTATTTTTAATCTACATAAATCAATTATGTAACCTACGTCTCCCAAACTGTAAGATTATAACCTACGCCGACGACACAGCTCTGTTGGTACATGGCCGGAACTGGCAAGAAGCTCGTGACCACTCCGAATATGTACTAAACATTGTTATGACTTGGTTACGATTGAACTTCCTAACTCTTAACCTATCAAAAAGTAAATTCATCCCTTTCACATCTAATCTTTCTTCTCAGCCTGCCCCTAACTTCTCAGTCTGTGCACACACCTGTACCAAAAATGTTGTCTCAGTCTCCTGCAATTGCTTGAATATAGAACGGGCCTCTTCTATCAAATATCTTGGTGTGATGGTAGACAGTACACTCACTTGGAAAGAGCATATAGATTCCATGGTTTGTCGCCTAAGAAAGCTGATTTTCGTCTTTAAAAACCTAAGAGCAGTTATTAGTTTCAATCTCTTAAAAACTATCTATTATGCTTTAGCACAGTCTATTATAACCTACTGCATCCCCGTCTGGAGAGGTTCAGTCAAAACTAAGATGCTAAGACTCGAACGCGCTCAGAGGGCTGTCCTTAAGGTGTTGACCGGTAGGCCTATCTGGTTTCCCACTAACGAATTATACTCGATCTGTCTGGTTCCTACGGTGCGGCAAATTTTTATCTTGCAAACCATTCTACGAAAACATTCTACGCTTAACTATGATCCTAATATAAAAAAAACAAAACGTAGATCAGATAAAATTTGCAGAATAGAACGGCGCCGTACTGCATTAGCGAGCAGGCATTTCTATCACATTCGCTCTACTCTATACAAAAGAGTTAATAAAGAAATTAATATTTACCCTTTGCCGAACTATAAGTGTAAAATGAAATGTCTAAAGTGGTTACAACCACTCAAAGTCAAAGTCAAAGTCAAAGTCAAAGCCATTTATTCAATTTAGGCCCCAGAAGGGCACTTATGAAGGTCAAATTTACTGAAGTTACCACCGGTTCGGAACTCGGCCTTCAACTGAGAAGAATCCGGCAAGAAACTCAGCAAGGTTACTATGAAGAGTTACCTATGAAGAGACTGAGGATCTACTTGTAGTTGAATAATTATGTACACTAACCTACATACACACTTACACACACAACACTTACTCACACAACACTTACACCTCTCACACTCACACACATACACAACATTTTAAACACACACACCACACTCTTACCCACACATATACTAACACGCATTTTTCTTTAAATTTGTTTAAATTTTAACCTTTATTATTTTGTATTCCTATTGTTTGTTTGGAACTTAATAGATGTATGTAACGGAGGAGGGCGTTGGTGTCTGCGACACAGTTTTCAAACTTCTGCAGACACCATCGTTGTTTGTATGATTGTACCTTTTGTGTTGTTCCAAATAAATATTTGAATTTGAAAATAAATATTTGAATTTGAAGCCGATCGCGATGAAATTTAGCACGCAGATAACCTGAAGTATGGAGAAGTTTTATCCTAGGAAAAAGTGAGTGAATCGTACGGGACAGCTATTAGTTTAACATACGCGTCGACTCTTCTCGTCTGTGAAATGTATGGCGGAAACTTACTTTTGATATTCGTATGATGCTCGAATTGCGTATTTATCGACGAAAGGAAAAGAGCCTTATTACTCATGAACACTTGATCTCTATTAGTTATCAAAGGGCGTCCTTGGACGGGCGCTTTGTCTTCTCGATTTGGTTTCGCATAGCAACCAATTTTTTGTACGCAACAAAAGTAGAGGTCATGATGTGCTCAGCTCCTACCTTTTCTTTGAGATTCAGCTTAAACTAAACTGAACCGTCTTCGTCAGAATGTTATTTAATTTTTTTTTGATTGCATACAAGCATACGGTCCGCCTGATGGTAAGCAGTTACTGTACCCTATGGACGGTTGCAATACAAGGGGCATCACTCGCGCGTTGCCAATCCTGCCGAAATTTCTTTACACTCGTTTTGAAGAACCCCATGCTGTATTCCATTGGGAAAACTATGGCGGGAAGCTCTTTCCACAGTCTGGGCATCCGCGGAAGGAAGCTCTTTTGAGACCGCACAGTTCAAAACTATTCTGGTTCCAATATGTGAGGATGTACTCCCCGTCGATGGCGAGAGTTGCGATGGTAGAAGGTAGCCGTGGGCATCAGGTCAAACAATTCTACAGAACACTGTCCTTTGTACAAGCGGTAGAACACACATAAGGAGAGAGAGTAGAGTTTAGCGTTTATTCGCTCAAAGAGCAGCTCTACTGGGAAAGTACCTCCACCTCACAGAATTCCGCAGCCTGATAAATTTATGTTGTGTTCCTGCGTGTGAATAAGGAAGGTCCCCAGAGGACATAAGGGATTTCGTAGTTTAAAAAAAGAGAAAAAAAATAGACCGTAACAAAATACGTTTCGCACGTTGCCATTTTGCCTTCAGTGTCTATAATGGTAGATATCGTTACATTATACCACACTATTACAGACGATTCGGTCTAATTACCCACATTCAGTTATTTATTATAGTGATTACTTTAATGACGTGTAGGATATGGACCGCGTCCAATCGTCCGGTGACGAGGAACTGTTGTGACTGGAGCAATCAATCATTAGCAGGTAAATAATATACTAGTTAGTAGAAATTAGCTAAACATACGAAAAGCATTGATATAGGTAGTAATTATTTGTTGATAGACAATGGGGAATTATTTATTTATGTTTACCGGGATAAAAAGTACACTAGATATATGTTAATCTAGGTTACAATCGCAGCAGGATAAATAGCAGGGTAAACACCTAAGGGTCATCGCTCACTACAACAGCACGGCTACGCCTCGGTATTTATCTTGCTATGCAAGTGAGGCCTTTAAATCGTATCCTTTAAAGTAAATTTTACAATGACTAGATAAAATAGTTGACGCCTCGCGGCAAGCACGCTTGCCGCTACGAGTCACTAGTCCAGCTGACCAGCTTCCAGCGAGCGGTCCACTCCCTCGCTGCGTGACGCCAGCGAGCGGTATCTTTCCAAAGCCGCGCCACCAATTTCACCGGGCGGAGCCGCGCCGCTCGCGAGCTGCCACCTCGCAGGCGGCGCGCTGGCAGCTAGTGGTTTGATTGAGTTGAGGCGGTGCCGGGTCGCTGCTGCGATGGAGCGGTGCTTACATAATGAGCGATGACCCTTACACATTATGTAGTTCAAACTGTTCCGTTTCTGTCATTGTAAATTATAAAAGTAATGTCAATTAAGTAACATAATTAAGTACTTCACGGTTTTTACCTAACAAGTAATTTAGCTCTAAATACAAAGAAAATTATTTTATCTGAAAGAAAATCTGTATGGGTGCTGAATTCAATGTTATTGTAAATATGACTGTAATGTAGGCGTCGTACCAATAATTATTATCAACACGTTGATAC
Source organism: Polyploca ridens (assembly GCA_951394255.1). Classification (NCBI taxonomy): domain Eukaryota; kingdom Metazoa; phylum Arthropoda; class Insecta; order Lepidoptera; family Drepanidae; genus Polyploca; species Polyploca ridens. The sequence goes on along the minus strand of OX596247.1, from coordinate 16,334,644 downwards.
TAACCTGATCAACATACTGCCACAGATGTCTTTGAACTTGCAATATCAAGTTGCTCAATGCTTTGTGATACTCAAGACCCGTCAGTTGTCACGCTAAATGATAATGCTAACACGCTTGAACTAGAGTGAGCAGTCTCCATTCATCAATCAATATCTGTTGAATCAAACAAGTTTTTGAATGAAAATCTTGAGTGATAAGAATGGTAATTTACGTGAAAATGTTGGAAAGCTAACATGCAATAATACAACAAAAGTAAAATCGAAGACATATAAATTGAACCGTATATAAAAGTATTATGGTTCTTTTGATGGATTAACTTTATTCATGGAAATGCCGAAGTATTTTACATGCCAATGCTTTCCCTATATGAATATTTCCCTATAAGAATTCATTTCAAAAGTTTCTTACGTGTGTCGCGTATGGTGGTTTATTTATAAGTTTACTTTCTATACTTTTTCGGGCCAGTTGGCGTATTCGGTTAAGATTCTACCTATCCCGCCGCAGGTTTTGTGGGTTCGATTCCCACCCAGGACATGCATTTGTGTGTATGAACATATCGTGCCTGAGTCTGGTTGTAATTATATATTCAGTATTTATTTATAAACAAAAAGTATTATATTAAGTAGTATATCAATAGGTTTCCATAGTAAAAGCTCTGTTTAGTTTGAGATCAGAAAGCCGTGTGTGATGAATGTCCCAGGATATTACTGATATCATTGTTATGGTTATTATTTTATTTTGTCTCTATAACCATAATTTCATATGGCATGTTATGGGATGTAACATGTTGTTTCCGCTGGTAACATTTATGCTCTCGAATTGTGTGTCACTTCTGTGCACCTCAGTGTAGAGATAATTTAATTGTAAAAACCTATCGGGCCCATGAGAAGTTTCTTGCGTCGCTTCTTCTCCTCATACGGAACTTTTAAGCAGAAGCGATAGTATAACGTTGTTTCATTGCCTACATACCTACGTCCATTGAATCCTGATACCACCGAACCCTAATCATGGTATTCGTATATCTATGCTGTGGCTGACCGCCACACATACATTGTTTCTTGTTTACAATCACTTTACAATTATTGTTGAAGCTCCAAAATGGTTTAAATGAAACTCTTGAATTATTAAGGAATATTGTTGAAGCTCCAGAATAGTTCTAAATGAAACTCCTTTGTTAGAACAAAATAAAGTGATTTAATGGCGGTGGTACCAAAAAAAAGTCAATAAAAAAATAATGTTACTCCTGTTGTTTAGAGCATAGCAATAACACTCGAAGGTACAATCACACGAGCGTAAACATCCTCCCCCCGTTGAAAGGCATCCTCGTAGGCTTTCAACCCTCTAATTCCTCTTCAGTAGGCAAGGGGCAGATGCGAACCAATGGGCGTCGTACACATCCTCTGGTGGTATTAACGTCAGCGACACGGGATATCCCATCTGGTCCAGGGAATAGTCTTGATATGCGTCCAAGTCTCCAGCATAGGGGTGGAACATCATCTTCTTCCAATAGAATTAGATCGCCAACTTTAACGGTTGAAGAATTTGTCTTCCATTTGCGGCGTTGCTGAAGTTCAGCGATGTATTCGCGCTGCCAGCGACGCCAAAAATGTTGGTGAATTTGCTGCAGTCTAGCGTAGCGTTGCAAATTTGTTGCGTTGCAGTCCTCCAGAGCAGGTGAAGGCAACGTGGTGAGAGCCCGACCAATAACAAAGTGCCCAGGAGTAAGGCAGTGGAAATCGTCAGGAGAGGTTGATAATGGACATAAAGGACGGCTATTTAAAATAGCCTCTACTTGTGCGAAAAGAGTTGAAATTTCTTCGAAAGTTAAATGAGAATTTCCTATCACTCGTTTAACGTGGAATTTGGCGGATTTTATGCCAGCTTCCCAGATACCGCCAAAGTGAGGAGCGTAAGACGGAGAAAAAATAAATTTTATGCCTTCCTCACATGCAAAATCAGATAGATAATCGATATTAGTTTTAAAAAATATATTTATTTCCTTTGCGCCTGCCACAAAATTGCGCCCATTGTCACAAAACACTTCCGTAGGCCTGCCTCTTCGTGACACAAATCTACGAAATGTCATAATAAAAGCATCCTTGGACATGTCACTAACGGCTTCGAGATGTGAGATTTTATACCGTAGACATATGAAATAGCACAAATAGCATTTAATCAATACGGAACCACGTCCCTTTCTATTTAAAATTAGGAATGGACCGGCAAGGTCAATTCCTACTGATTGAAATGGATAGTTTGGCGTGACGCGCTGTGCAGGCAAGTGTCCCATTATAGGCTGTATAGTCTTCCCTTGTAAACGTCTACATCTACAACAATTATGAGCAGTGCGTCGCGCTAAATACCTACCGTTGATCGGCCACACATAATCCCTGACAACAGCTAGTAATAATTGTGGACCAGCGTGCAAATTACGTTTATGTTCGTATTCAAAGATTAATTTTGTAAAATGATGAGAAGCATGTAATAGAATCGGGTGTTTCTTGTCAAAATTATATTCAGATAAATGTAAACGTCCACCAACACGAATTACTTTGTCATCGCCTAAAAATGGAGTCAGTGATAAAATATTTGATTTAGTACTTAAAGCTTTATTGTTGAGTAACAGATTATATTCATCTAAGAATGATTCCTGCTGTGACATACGGCACAAACAAAGAAATGAATTATTTATCTCATCAATAGTTAAAGAACCAGAAATTTTATTATTTTTATTTCTTAAATTATTTAAAAATCGTAGTACATAAGCAAAAGATCGTTTTAATTTAGTTAAGCTAGAATAGTTTTTAAAATGTACTATAGGAAAAACGTTTTTAATCGCAACCATAGTAGATGTTGTCGCATTAGGTTTAGTTTCGGATAGGTTTGTAAAATCAATTTTATTATTTAGCATAGGCCACATACTTTCAGGTTCCATGAGAAATGAGGGGCCTGACCACCACAGCTTGTTATCGCTGAGTTGATTTGGACTGATTCCTCTGGATATGAGGTCTGCTGGATTGACAGATGTGGGCACATAGCGCCACGACAAAGGATCTGTCAACTCACAAATCTCAGAAATTCTGTTGGCTACAAAAGTTTTCAGATTTTGAAAACTAGTATGGAGCCATCCAAGTACAACAGATGAGTCACACCAATGTACTTGATAGTGTACTTGACATCGCAGCGATTCCCTTACAGCCTTACATAGCTTGGCAGCCAGTAAAGCGGCACATAGCTCGAGTCGGGGAATCGTCGTATTTTTTATTGGAGCTACTTTGGATTTAGAACAAAGCAGTTTGACAGTGACCTCATTTGCAGCATTTACAGAGCGCATGTACACACAAGCTCCGTATGCCTTTTGGGATGAGTCACTAAATGAATGTAGTTCGACAGTAGTAGGTTCATCGCAGAGAACGCGTCGGGGAACTTCTAGCGTTACAAGTGACGGTAGGGCTTGAGAGAATCCATTCCAGTCTCTTTGAATTTCAGGTGGAACAGGAGAATCCCAAGTCAAATTTTGTAGCCACAATTGTTGTAACAAAATTTTCATTTTAATTACGCATGGACTGATCAATCCCAAGGGATCGAAAATTTTAAATAGGGAAGATAGTATAGATCGTTTTGTAAGCTGATTATTGTTAGACAAGAGTGGAACTTTAATAGGGAAATGCAATTGATCAGTAGATGGGTTCCATCCCATACCTAAAGTGCTCGTAGATTCGCTAACTACTAGATTGTCTTTTGTGTTTGAAATTGTATCAAATATAGATGGTAAGTTCGTTTTGAACTTACGGAGATTGAAACATCCTTGTTTCAATGCTTCGGTTACAGCTTGGTGAATATAGTGTAGTGCATTCTCACTTTCAGACCCGGTGATCAAGTCATCAACGAAAAAATCATGCTGTATAATGTTCTTGATCATCGGATCCGAGCATTCTTCACCAATCTGCCAAAGACAACGCGTGCTCAAATAGCTGGAACTTGCCATGCCGTAAGTTACAGTATTCAGCCGAAGAGTTTTGATAGGCAGGGACTCATCTTCTCTCCACAAAATGAGTTGAAGATTTTGATCCTCCTTATTGATTAGGACCTGGCGATACATCTTTTCGATGTCACCGGTCAGGAGGTACTTGTACTGTCGAGATCTAATTAGTATGGAGAAAAGTGAGTCCTGCATATTTGGGCCTACCAGGAGAAGGTCGTTGACCGATTTGCCCGAAGATGTAGGAGCAGATCCGTCAAACACGACCCTTATCTTCGTAGATTCACTACTATCCTTGAAGACTGCGTGATGACAGAGAAAATAGGATGGATTAGGCTTATGTATAGGGGACTCTGAAAGATGACCCAAGTCAGCGTACTCACGCATGAACTCAATATATTGCAACTTGACTTGGGGTTGTTTAAGAAAGCGTTTTTCTAAGTTAAGAAGTCGTTTCTTAGCTAACGAATAGGATTCACCGAGACAATCAGGTGTATCTTTTAGCGGTAAACTAGCTGAGAATCTACCAGTTTCTAGGCGGAAGGTGTGAGATAAGAAATGGCTTTCACATGCCTTCTCGCTATGACTCATCAGGGGCTTTAGGGGAACATTCTCAAGGTCCCAGAACTTGGTGAGTTCTTGATGAATATTGGCATCGGATGATGCATTAGAAATAGTGGTGTGATTGCATTGTATAGTATTAGTATTTTTTTGTTTATTATTTAAATTAAAATTTGAATTTATAGGACCTGAAATCAGCCAACCAAACTGTGAACTTCTTAATTGAGGAGAATTGGGACCGAGAGAAAGTTGCTCGCGGCCAAGAATGTCCTAGAAAATATCGGCACCGATAAGGATGTCTATCGGCGCTGGTTGGTGAAAATGAGGGTCTGCAAGAAATATATCGCTTGAAATATTGAGTTGTTTTACATCAATTGGTAGTTTAGGTAGGTTACCGGTTATAGTAGGTAACAGTAAAAAGGTAGATGTGACGTTGAAGTGCTTCATTAAAGACTTCAATTGCGCCACGCAGGTTTCTGTGACCAGACTGGATGTATTGTTTCCTATTCCAATCACATTAACCCGGAAATTCGAAACAGGTTGCAAACATAGTTTTGTTTTGAGAGATTGAGTCATAAATGAAGACTGGCTGCCGCAGTCTAATAGGGCGCGAGCCTTCACAGTTCGGTTTGTTGAAGGGTTCGATACTTCGATTAAAGCGGTAGACAGTAAAACTTGGCTAATATTCTGTTTCGAGAAATTTGCAATAGTGTCGTCAGTGTTGTCGGGACAACAGTTGTCAATACTGGCCATATTATTATTAGTAGTCTGTTTGTGTAGGAGGGTATTGTGCCTTGCCTTGCATATACGACATGGACCCATACGACAATCACGTAAAGTGTGGCCAAGCCTTAAACAGTTAGAACATAGCTTGATTTTGTTTACTTCAGTAATACGATCATCTACGCTCATAGCATTGAATGTGGGACAATCGTAGATGCGATGCTCACCTTTACAAAGAACACACAACATATAAAAGTTTATAGGCTTGTCTTCACTAGTAGAAGCAAGCGATTTAGTATAGGGTTGACTTGACCTAGTACTTGAAGCTGTAGGCTTTGAAGTTGTATATGATTTACTACTGGGGGATGAATGATTTCGATTTATTGATTCGAGAACGTCGGCGCGATCGATAAGAAATTTATAGAATTGTTGTAAATTGGGAATGTCATCCAACGCGCCACGCCATTCCCCCCATTTTGTGAGAGTGTGGTTATCAAGCTTGGAACTCATTATGTGGATTATAAGAATATCCCACTGAGTAGTAGGTTGTCCAAGACTGGATAAAGCACGTAAGTTTTTTGTAATGTGATCGACCAAGAATCGTAACGATCTATCCGTCTCGCGTGTGACTTGTTGTACGTTTAACAAAGAATTTAAATGGTGACTAATTAATTGTCGTTTGTTGTCATACCGATCACATAATAACTTCCAAGCATTATCATAATTAGAGCTAGAGACTTCCAAGTTAGCAATAATGCGTGCCGCATCGCCCGCCAGGTACGAACTCAGGTAATGGAATTTATGAATTGAGGCGATACGGTCTTTATTATGCACCAGAGATGAGAATGTGTCACGAAACTCAAGCCACCGAAAGAATGAACCATCGAACTTTGCAATTTGTATTTGAGGCAATTTAAAACCTACATTGTGATGTTCAGTATTATTGCAAAGACCTGTGGACAGCTGACTTGAATTTAAATCTTTATTGGTGCTTTCATCGTTACGAATGGAGTTGTATTTTTGAATAATACTCTGAGCAGAGGCAATATTGGAAATAAATGATTGTTCGATAGCATCACGTTCATCAATTTCACTGGACAAATTATCACAATTTAAGACTTCTATTTGATTTTGCAAGTCATCAAACCGATTGTAAATTGATTCAAATTTATTTAGTTTCAATGTTAATTCGGCTAACTCAATTTGAGATAACGTATCTTTAGAAATATTTGTTAAATGTTTTTTAAATTTGGTAATTTGACCTTTTATCGAACTACGTTTGACCATAAGATCCTGTAAATCTTGAGGATCCTTTGCGCTAGTTTCAGCTCCATAATCTTTACCCACGATGAATTCAGATAACTTGTAAATACTGTATGAATTTTATCTAATTTTAAATGAATTTATGCACTTAATGAAATGGCTCAAAATAAAAAAAATAAGATAATACTGATTATGAAACTAAAACACGCACAAATAAAATGATAGTTAAAAATGAAAGTAAAGTTTAGCTCACGCTCCTCGCCTAGCGTCACCTGAAGCCGGCCCTGTACGCCTGGGTAGCAGGCACGGCACAGCACGTGTCTCGCGGCTGCCGAGTGACGGGCCGCCACGTACCGGCACTTTGATGCACGAAAACCGCACAGGTTAGGGATCGCCGAAATGCAGTGACGATATTTGCCTGAAATTATCGGCGAAGTAGGTGAAATATTTGCCTGAGTAATTGCTTTATTTAGCCTGTAGAATTGTCAAGAATAGCCTAATTACACGGCTATGATGTCTTTTTTTAAATAAAAAATGTGGGTGAAATCGAATGAACAAAGAAATATGCAAATAGTGGTTTTATAAATTTTAGAGATAGAATTATAGATGGATTGATTGTGAAACGATTTTATAGCACTGTATGGATACTGTAGCACAAGTAAAGACTATAATAATTGGATATTTTTGTGGATTTGGGTAGATTTTGATAGGTTATAGGTATTGTGGGAAATCACAAGGAAAGGGCACTTAGCTGCATTGGCCTAGGCTGCGGCACGATGCTGGATGCTGATCGCTGACCGGCGGTGGCTGCAATGGCTGGTACACCTCCAGGGAACCCGTCAATATTGTTTTATTGTGACGAAAGCTGGCTGCGGCGCAATGGCTAGACCGGCGGCTTGCCGTCCCAATAATTTGGACTTGTTTTCTTCGAAAATTGCAGTCCTGTCACGGTCGCCAGATGTTGAAGCTCCAAAATGGTTTAAATGAAACTCTTGAATTATTAAGGAATATTGTTGAAGCTCCAGAATAGTTCTAAATGAAACTCCTTTGTTAGAACAAAATAAAGTGATTTAATGGCGGTGGTACCAAAAAAAAGTCAATAAAAAAATAATGTTACTCCTGTTGTTTAGAGCATAGCAATAACACTCGAAGGTACAATCACACGAGCGTAAACAATTATTGTACAAATAACATTCAATTCGTTACAAGAATAAAGATGATTAGATCACACAACAATCAATACACTATAATGAAATTAAAAGCTGTACTGTTACTGTTTTATAAACAATAGTGTCATTTATTATATCACACAGTTCACAAGTAACAATGTCCGTGGTATCGTTGTTGAATATATTGATAACATGTGAAAACTTCATGTGCATTTACCGAAATTACGACAAAAAGAATACCAGAACAAAGATACTTATATGCGTGCATATACTTGCAGAAGTATTTCTGTCTTTGTCAATTTCTCTTGTAGCCTTATATTTTATACTGTCTCGTAGTGATATTGATATTCCAATTGCAATGTTTTCCATCCAAATTATATTTGTATTCAATAACATAGTTACTATCTACCTCAGTATTTGCTACACGAAAAGTTTCAGCATTTTCTTCGATAACATAATTAGTGCTGATCTTCACTATCGCGATGACCTCATCTACAAAAAAACATTCAAGAAAGAAATATATATATCTTTAATTAATATAGTTGGATTAAATACCATGCGAGTATTATTATCTGTATGGTATACCGTAGAACAGCTAACTGAATATGCTTTTGATGGTATATTCTGTTTTACTTACGTCCTGTACAGAATAATTCAAAACGTAACGATTTTTCGATATGTTACCGAATTAGCTGTATTTTATGCATTTTTAAAAGTTATATACCATTTGCTGCATAATGTGAAGAAATCTGTATTAACAAAAATGAAACTGATGGTCCGAAATAAGGAACGCGAAGTTATTTTAAAAATTGAAGAAATTGAGAAGTGGTCAATGATTTACAATCAATTGAGTATATGTGCTAAAAACTTGAATAACTGTTTCATGTATCAAGTAAATATATTGTTTATTTTATAAAATATTTATTAAATATTATTGATCATAACTTAGTAGGTATAATTTCATGTTTCAGAATCTATCATCCATAGGAGTCATATTAATACGTTTGATATATTTAATGTATATCGTCCTAAATATATTAATAAAAAATGTAAGAATTTTCATACTTTTGCTTCCATTAGCTATATTTGCGACATGTTGAACTGCTAAGTCTAATGTCTAAATATTTTCAGAATGATTATGGTCATTATGGTCTCAGGAATATCATCGTAGTACTAATACATATAACAATCATGTTATTGACTATTCTTTACACTGGACAGAGTATAAAAACTGAAGCACAGGCATTGCAAAGGGCATTGGCTAAGATGTACGGCATATTGTGTACTAGTAAGTACTTAACCTAGTTAATTTTTCTCTCTTTTAATGTCGCCATTATGATAACACTTAATTGTATTACTATTTCAATTGAAAATCCTGACATTTTCAGGTTCTGACGAATCTAAAAAGAAGTTAGTGAAAGATCTCCTGAGATTAGTGACGATAAAACCGCTACAGATCTATGTTCTACCCACAGCTTCACTAGGAATGTATCTTTTGCCAATAGCTTTGTCTCTGGTCATTACATACGTTATTGTTATGTTACAATTTAATCACGTTGTGTAAAACGTGTTTTATTTCTTATTATATATAATTTATTTACTAAGTTACTATAATACTTATATACACACCGGCACAATTAGCGGAACACAAAAAAAGCACGATTTTAAAATCTTTTACTTGAGGAACTGGGCAGTTATGATATTTTTTAAATTTATTGTCAAATTTGAAAATAGAAAATTAGATGACATACACTTTTTTCATTCATTTGTTTTATTTTCCCGAACAATACGTTTTGTCAACTTGTTCGAGTAATAACTACGTAATTGTAATTTTTTTGAAAAATTGCACTTAAGAGGACTCAATTCGTCATACTTTTCATACAAAACCTCTGTACTTATTATGGCCTTGTTAAACATTTTTCGTTAGATGTTTTGAACAAATTAGTATCTTGTGCACTATATCTAGTCGTGTATCTAGGCGTAATTTAAAAAAAGTGTGAAACAAATTCAGTTAAAGCCTCCGAAAAACAGAAGTTTTTGCCTGAACTTTGGCCATATCTAATGTTCCTATACATTGTAAAAGTAAAGAAAACATTTAGATACCAGGCTTGCAAATGTATTGGAGATTCTAAATAACTAACTTTTTTTTCACAAACTTATAAGATTTTTTCACAAGAAGTATATTCCTGGAACAAGTTTTATGAATGCGAAATCATGAATAACGACCTAGCGAAGCGGCCGCGAGTGATCAGCGGAATTTACCGACTGATAACCGACGGCTCTGATGCTGTCTCTCTTTTTTCGCAGTCAAACATTACGTTGGATGAAACAACAAGCTTTTAGACTATGCTTGCGTTGAAGTTGCGCCGGCCACAGAGGGCCGCCTTAATTGTTTTTTATAAATTTGTTATTCTATAGGCAATTTTGTTTATTAAAAGCTCTTTATTATGCCTGACTTAACATCACTGGAAATCATTAGGGCTGATGAAATAAGAAGAAATGGCCATACCTACAGATCGATTGCCTCAAGGCTTCGTCGACCAGTATCAACGATTCATCGCAGCATCCAGCGGTACAGATCGTCTAATTCTCTTGTGAGGAGGAGGGGTCAAGGTAGAAAAAGATGTACATCGAGGCGAGATGACAGTTTTTTACAACTTGGAGTTCGTAGGAATACGCGATTAACGGCTGTACAAGCTCGAAATGAACTGGAAGACGTTCGAGGAGTACGAGTAAGTGAGCGTACAGTTCGCAGGAGATTTGAAGAAGTTGGTTTAGGGTCGTATATACCACCCAAAGGCCCAAAACTTGAGAGACGTCCCCGCGCAAACCGATTAAGCTATGCGCGAGAACATCGTCATTGGGATTTGAACGAATGGCAGCAGGTTCTCTTTACTGATGAGTGCAGAGTTCTTTTAAAACAGATCGATGGGAGACAGCGAATATGGAGACGCAAAGGAGAACGCCACATACAGTCTAATTTTGAACACACAGTGGCTTATGGTGGCGGCTCGATTATGGTTTGGGGAGGGATATGTTTGGGAGCTCGCACGGTGTTAGTGATAGTCACAGGAGGGACCATGACAGCAGATCGATACATCAGAGACATTTTAGAAGAACATGTACCATTTGCCCCATTTATTGGTGACGACTTTATTCTAATGCAAGATAATGCTCGTGCTCATAGTGCACAATCGGTACAGGCATATCTGAGCCACGTAGGTATACCGGTGATGCAGTGGCCAGCAAATTCCCCCGATATGAATCCGATAGAGCATGTCTGGGACTTGCTAAAAAGAAGGGTTAAATCCAGAATGCCACCCCCCAACAATCTGAATGAACTTGGAAACGCATTACTTGAGGAGTGGGAGCGGTTGCCTCAAGAAATCATCGATAACATAATCTGTAGTATGCCCAGACGAATGGAAACCGTAATCAGAGCAAGAGGGGGAAACACTCGTTATTAATTTTGCTTTAATTTTATTGTTAAATCATTTAATGCTTACTTTTTTTATTTTTTGTGATGGTTCATAATCATCTAAAAATTTCACTTATTTCAAATTTCTTTATTTTTCAATAAAAAATAACGAAGACTTTTCAAAGTCGTTGTTAAAAGATGTTAATCAATTTGTTATTTTGTGTCTAATTACATTTTCGTCAAATATATGCGTTATTATCTCATAGTCTCACTTTTTTTTCTGTTCCGCTAATTGTGCCGGTGTGTATATATGAGTGTGTATCTACAAAATTATTGTAAAAAAATAATATAAATTAAAAGCTATATTTGAAGATAGAAAAGATAACAAGCTATAGCAATTAAATATATATAAGTTAAAACTGATTATGATTACAAAAAAAAAAAAACAAATTGTTCAAAGCATTGGCAAATACCTATCTGGTATACAAATACTGATAGATAAATAATTGCAATTGTGTGAGAATAGTCGTAGTTATTTAACCTGGTGCATAGTTTTTGTAAATGACATCTTATTAATGTAGAAAGTAAACAGCAATAATCCAAGATGTTAACCTTATGGAAAATATGTACAACATTTACTAAGGGACCAACCAAGAAATCTCTAGTAAAAGTTGTACATATTTATGAGAACTTTACGTGGTTTTATTTACTATTTATTGTCGTATCCACCCGGTATAAGCTAGTATGTTAACTTATTAACTCTGCTGAAGGCTGACTTATGAACTGGTGGTAACTTCAGTAGCTTTGACCTTCGTATCCAAGTGCCCTACCAGGGTCTAAGTTTAATAAATAGCTTTGGCTTTGACTTTGAATAAAATAAATTGCTAAACACTATCCCCCTTATTAATAAATAAGGTGTAAGTCAAGTATAGACCTAGGATTAAAATATATCCGTCACTTTCTAATGTAAAAATTTCATATAAACAAAAAGGGATGAGGCTATCTTAATACCTGGTAATTACAAGACTGGCTTATACCTTATTTATTAATAAGGGGGTATTGATCTAGTCGCTTATGAGAATTATAATGTAAAATCAAACTACCTATATGTATGAACCTAGGTACATTAAGTTGATTACGTTTTATCATAATATTATTCTTTCTTCACCATGTCGTGGCCCTTTGAAAAGTGGTTGATAAACCATAATTTATTGCTTTGGAATAATATTCTCTACGTACTCATCAAATTTATTTCAATTTTCTATTTAATTATAATATTATGTATGTACTAAAATAATATATCGAACCTCAATCACATATCACTCAAATAAATTTATTATAATACTAAGTAAGGCTTTCAAATTAGTAGAGAATATATATTATCAGCATTTGACGTCGAAACAGCTTCAAGTGAAATAATGGAAATAAAAGTACTAAAAAGACTATTAATCGCGGAAAATATCATGTGCATTTACAGAAACTATTCCCTGTGTAAGAAAAAGAGATTAATATTGGCACACGTCTTTATCGTCGCAATTATATTACTTGTAGTTATGTACTATACTGTAACTTTCGAAAGCTTAGAAAATAATGAGACTCTACTGTATTTACTCCATTTGTTTCGATCCATACCGTTTGCATTTTATATATTTACTGGAACATTTGGTATGAAGAACCAACAAGCATTCAAAATGTTTCTTAACAACCTAAACAGTGTTCATCAAAATTTGAGACATGATGAAATTTACGTTAAGTTTATGAGGAAAACGGACATAATTTGTGTTTTAATAATGTTTTTCTTTGCTTTTATACGAATAGTTTTGCAGATAATTAAGGTGGTATATCACATTTTTTGGTTGGGAATGAGACATGTACACTTACAGTATATTATTCTACCCATATCCCAGGTATGGTTTGATATGACTTTTACTTTGGAACAATTCATTGTTATTTTTATCCTCATAATATTGTACAAGTTACTCAAAACATTTAACCAAGAAATGAGCTTGACTGAAAAGGAATTGAAAAATAGTTTGAAATTTAAACACGAACACAATTTATTTGATAAATGGTGCAAGATATATCTGCATTTCACGAATTGTTGCAAACAATTTAATATTTGTTTTGGGACACAGGTAAGGGTACAATACATTTTGAAATGTTAAAATACTTCACTTACAAACATTTTTAATGTTTTTTTTTTATTTCCAGGTGTTTATTACACTATCTATTTGCTGCCTACATTTCTTATTCACAAGTTATAGACTATTGAATATACTTTTGAAAAATGTAAGTGTCCTCCTGATATTTATAAAATACTAGCTTTATAGCCCGCGACTTCGTCCGCGTAGATTATTTCTTTTTTCAAGATATGAATCATTGTAACAATATAGAGCTTTGTTCATGGCTATTGTCCGCCACTACGTGTGATATTGATAAAAGTTCAGCTAGATTGAGAACTCACATGCGAGGATGCCACATAAAACTGAACCAGTCCTGCCGCAAATCAACTCTAGTAAATTTCAAAGTTTTTCCCTGTAATTTATTAATAGCCATCGCGAAACAAACCATAATTAGGAACTGTTATCTTTTAAATTCAAACGGAAGGTGATTTGGGATCAATGGTATACGCGGCAAGAAGACTGTTTCTCGTCTGACAGAACCAGTAAATATTTTGGCCTCAATAACATTGCGGCGGAGAGCTGTTACTTGTAGTCTAGTTCCACAGCTCAATTTTGGAGGCCTTATCTCTCTTTCTCTCTATAGTCTTTCCCTCATGTCTGAGGATCGTGGTCAGCATCGGGTTTGCTTCTAGAGCGGATGATCTGCCTCCACCGGTTTCTGTCCAACCCGTCCCTTACGACGGTGTAAAACTTGGAGGACGTTGAGTCTTTTACTTGATCGGACCATCTAGTTGGTGAACGACCACGTAGTCGTTTTCCTTCCGTGTTCCCAACTATGATCAGTTTTTCCAAACTTTCATCGCCTTTGCGCACCATGTGGCCGAAATACGAAAGAATACGTTGGTGGCATATGGTGGACAATCGAGTTTTAATTTACAGTTGTGATAGGATTGATGCATTGTTGCGTTTAGCGGTCCAAGGTATTTCCAACATCCGTCTCCAGCACCACATCTCGGATGCATCAATCCTTTTTCTTTCTCCAGTACCTATAGTCCACGCTTCCACTCCATACATGAAAATGAGGAATACCAATGCTCGTATTAATCGGATCTTTGTTTTAATACCAATTCCTCTCTTTTTCCTGATGTTGTTTACGTGAGTCATTGCATCCTATGCTATTTCAATACGCCAATACCATAAGCCAAAATAATAAAATTTGTAATTTTCACTCCAAAAATAAAGAACTTCATATACTAAATTTACTCCCCCTTTTCACTCCTTAAGGGTTCAAATTCCAACAACACCGATATTCGTTGCGTTAGTTTATAACCATAAGCTTAAATAATAAATTGAGTGTATTTCCATACACAAATTCATCCCCCTTTTTACCCTTTCGGCATCGGAATTATCAAAAACGTTGAAGCACATATAAATTAAATTTCAATCATCAGCCTAAACAAAAATTTAAGGTCCTAACTTCGAAACTGATGGACTTTCATATAAACTTGCATCCCCTATTTTACCCCATTAAGGATGGAATATCCAAAAATCCTTAGTGGTTGCCTACACTGTGTAATAATATATTAAGTGACGTTTACTTTGAAACTGAATGACTTACATACATCCCATACCTTTTCACCCTGTCGGGGGTGGAATGGTCAAATAAGCTGAAACATGTATAAATTTATTTTCAATCGTCAGCCTAAATACAAAATTTGAAGATCCTAACTTCAAAACCGACGGACTTTCATACAAACTTTCATCCCTTATTTTACCCCCTTAGGGGTGGAATTTCTAAAAATCCTTCCTTAGTGGATGCCTACACCGTATAATAATATATTTTCTGAAGTTTACTTTGAAATTAAAGGACTTGCATACACAACTTCATCCCCCTTTTCCTCCCTTCGGTGGTGGAATTATCACAAACGCTGAGATAACTATATATTAATTTTCAATGGTCAGCCTAAATACAAAATTTGAAGATCCTAACTTCATAACTGACGAACTTGCATACAAACTTTCATCCCTTATTTTACCCCCTTAGGGGTGGAATTTCCAAAAATCCTTCCTTAGTGGATGCCTACACCGTATAATAATACATTTAGTGAAGTTTACTTTGAAATTGAAGGACTTGCATACCCAACTTCATCCCCCTTTTCCTCCCTTCGGTGGTGGAATTTTCACAAACGCTGAGATAACTACACATTAATTTTCAATCGTCAGCCTAAACACAAAATTTGAAGATCCTAACTTCAAAACTGACGGACTTGCATACAAACTGTCATCCCCTATTTTATCCTCTTAGGGGTGGAATTTCCAAAAATCCTTCCTTAGTGGATGCCTCCACTATATAAGGTATCTTTGTGCAAAATTTCAAATCTCTAGGTCCAGCGGTTTGGGCTGTGGGCTGATATATCAACAATCAGTTTATCATTTTATATATTATAAGATTCGAATGTTTGTGTGGATAAATCTATGTTCGAATTATGAGTGGGTCGAATTGCCTAATGAAAAAAGTGTATAGGCATATAAGTGTGAGTCACGTTGCCTTAAAAAAAATTTAGGGGACTCAAACATGTTTGAGTCCCCTAAAATTTGAATGGAATTTGGCACACATTTGTAATATTTCAGGCTGTATATGAATATTATCCAACGAAACATTTATTGTTCATGCTATTCTTCTTCTCTCTCGTCGTGATTTCAATTCTAATACCAGGACAAATGGTACATAATGAAGCTGCCATCGTCAGTAGAACTATGTCAAGACTTTACGTTCTTCTGTCAACAAGTGAGTTTAAAGTTCATTATAACTTTATTTCTAGGTTATTCCTTGATATCTTTGTGAAGATCGTGATAGCGTGGGATGTTTTTATAATATAGGATTAATACACAATACGTGTCAAAATTAATGAAACAACTCCGTAATGCTCTGACATGAAAATGAGAAACAATCGGTACTCAATAGCGGTCGCGTCACATAATAGATAGTACTAACAATATCGCATTCAGATTAACGTGCACATTTGATTTTTCAGACCCGGAAAGAACAGAAGCGAAGCGCGTGAAGGACCTCCACCGCTTGACTAACTCGGACCCAATAACGATAAGGCTGGTGACCTCACACTCACTCGGGATGTACATGCTACCATTGATCGTGTCGTTCATAGCCGGCAATGTTATTGTCTTCTTGCAATTCAATAAAATTATATAATTACGTATTTTAGTTATGGATGTGTGTGACGCCTTGTACTTACTGAGCTGTTCATTCGAAATGATATTAAATGTTTTGTTTATTAATAATGATGACTCACTCCTCAAGAATATGACAATGCCATTTTATTACTATACAGTGTGAATAAAAATAATACTAATAAATATTTAGGGTCGACACGCGTGTACCGTGTTGCAAGCGTCTATTGGTTACTGTTAACACTTACCATCAGCCGGGCGTTTGCGTTTTTGCCAACTTAGCAATAAATTTGTTCATCAAAATCTACTGAAGCTACAAAGTATCTTGCATGATCCCCTAAAAATGTGGCGTTGCTTCAAAAACAATTTACCCAAATATATTCCATTTTTTTATTTATGTTTGTGCAAACTAGCGTCATCTTGAGAGCTTTCATGCATGTCTTAGAAAAACAACGCTTGTCAATAAAAGTCAATTATTACTTGTATCCATATAAATATGTCGGCACAAAACAACAAAGCGATACAAATACCACGATTAGAGTTCAGTGTGTTCAGTGATTAGAGTTAATTCGACGTGCGTAGTGCAGGCAATAAAACAACGTTATACTATTGCATCGTAAAAGCCCCGTATGAGGAGAAGAAGCGACGCAACAAACCGCTCATGGGCTCCAATAGGTTTAATGTTGTAGTTGCACGATCAAATTATCACTTTAATTCAATTACCAGCAACAAATATAAAAAGACTTTACTTAAAGGCCTATCTTTGCCAGCGCTAAGCAAAATACTTAAGAAAATAGTGCCGAATCAATTGTTCATTCACTAATAACAGAATTGTATATGAGCAACAGCATGGATAACTACACAAAAGGGCGGTATACGACAGACTTAAGAGAAAACGCTGGTGGCGTTTGTTCCATACAAACGTAATCCTCAGTTTCCTCTCTGGATAATGAAACTAAAGCTATGATTATTTTACCATGCAATCTGTAGGTACCACTGTTTGTCTCTCGGTTGTGTTTTTCTCCATAAGTTAATTATTATAAGAATTAGGAGCCTTCTAAAATGACAAAAACTGACCATTTTTACTGCCCTTATCAGACGTCCAGCAAACAAATTTGACGAATATAAAAAATAAAAGGAAAACCGACAGACATAGCCAAAGCCCTTCTTATTATATTCTTGAAAAAATAAAAATAAACGGTCCAGTATCGGAGGAGGAAACTGGGGATTAGGAAATAGCGATTTCGTCCATTTTAAATAGGTATAATCGATCCAAACTGTAGTTGTCTCTATCGTCCCTCATACATTTATATCCCAGCAACAGCGCGACAGCAATAGATTTGTTAAATACCTATTTTTCAAATTTCATGCAGCCATCCTTTCCTCTTAATAGCTGGGCCAGTAGACGAGACGGTTGTCGACAATCGTTATCGTTAGTAAGCTATTAAACATTGTATGGGATTGACATTTCAAATCGAAATATCTTATGATTTTAACAATCTCTTATTACCCAATCCCATAAAAAGGTTGATCGTTAACTAACGATAACGATTGTCGACAACCATCTTGTCTAGGGGGGCTGGTGTTAAACTGTAAAGTATATTTTTGAGGCTGTGGAGAACATTGGCATGGCCTGTGATCTTCCAAGGTATTTGATTGCATAGATTAATTATCCCTTGTATTAATATTTTAACAAATAGGCACATTTTTGTTTTCCGTATAATATGATCTGTTGTATATGGTAAACGAATTGTTCGTTATAGTTGCTAATTCTACTAATTTCTTAAGAGCCTAGTCCTCGAGCGTGGTAATTTCTCATAGAGCTCACACATCGACACATTCTGCCTACACAGATGCGTCTCACAGTTATATTACACATTGCTTTGAGACAGACAACTATGATTTACGGCGCAATGGAATAATTATTTATACAGTGCGAGTTCGCGCCTGTAAGATTAGTAAGCATGTTATAGAAACAGCGCAATGTATTAGCTATTCACTCGCCGCCCCGCAGTTTGCGAGTAGCCGTGGTAAAAGAGATGACAATATTGGCAATAGAAAAGGTTGGAGCCACAGTGTTCGCGTGATTCGTGCTAATTAGGTAAGCAGTACCGGATCATTCTTGATATTTTTCTTTATTGAGAATATTGATTAACTGTGTTATTTTTATATCAATCTTAACAACTACTTTACCTTTACTTACTTAAATCCATATAGGTATATACAAAGAGAAAATGGCGTAATGACTGATCCACACACGGCTAGATCGTAAGGTCCAGAATCTTGAAATTTTTGCCACAGATTATTCTTATAACTTACTAGCGACCCGCCTCGGCTTCACACGCGTACAATGTAGTTAACTAGGTACTATGCTGTGTGGTGACATTGCACGCGCGCCGCCCCGCCCGCCGCACGAGCACAGTATGGCGAATACTATTTTTGGTACCTAATTACCCGACTGACCCGGAAGGAGGGTTATGTTTTTCGAGTGTATGTATGTATGTATGTCTATTTCTTTGTGCCGCTCTGCAGCCTAAACGGCTTGATGGATTTAAGCATATGAGGTGTCGTTAGATTCGTCTTGATTGGGGGAGTGTCAAAGGGTATATTATTTTTATATGGCGCCTAAGAATAAAAAAATAGGGGGGGGGGGTATTAAAAATAAAAGTTTCGTTATTATAACAATATGGGTATCAAATGAAAGCTTGTAAATAGACTATTCCATATATTTTTTACGTGTCTTTTACTTTTTGGTTTTTTCTATTGAAATAAAAAGTCATGGTAGTAAATCAAATCAAAATCATCAATACCGGTTTGGAAAGTTGCATTTGCTGAGAAATGCCGGTAATAAACTCAGCAATTACTATTTTTAACATTTTAGATTTATTAAATAACTATATATGTATACAGGTCGTTGTTTTGGTCAGCGACGAGCGACTCAGGGTCGATAATACAAATGATACTGGTGCTAAAAAAAATATAAAAAAAATACTTTATTTTTTTTTAATAATAAAAATAAAAAAAATATAATTTTGAAAATCATGTAATAAGCTAAAGTGTAGACATAATACTCAACGGGAGTACGAGGGAGTAAAGGGGTGGGCCGATGGCGGCTTGCGCCTAGCTCTAGACTGTGCACGTGCCTAGTAACCATACTTTGCGGTAATTTTATTTCAAATTGAATAAGGTATTTCTCAACATATTTACAGTATTTAATGGAATTAAGTCCATTTTTGGGGAATATATATTTTGTACTACCGCTCCTGGGTCGCTTGTCGCCGACCAAAACAACACCCTGTATAAATGAATTAATGTTCGTTAGTCAAAATTACTGGTCCTAGATACTGGTCCGATTGCTCTCAAAATCGATATTTGAGAGTCACCGGGGTCACAAAACAAGAATCTATTCTCAAAATTTTGATAAAGCGTCCGCCATGTTGAACTTTTTAGATACTGGTCCGATTGCTCTCAAAATCGATATTTGAGAGTCCTCGGGGTCACAAAACAAGAATCTTTTCAAAAATTTTGAGAATAGATTCTTGTTTTGTGACCCCGAGGACTCTCAAATATCGATTTTGAGAGCAATCGAACCAGTATCTAAAAAGTTCAAAATGGCGGACACTTTATCAAAATTTTGAGAATAGATTGTTGTTTTGTGACCCCGAGGACTCTCAAATATCGATTTTGAGAGCAATCGAACCAGTATCTAAAAAGTTCAACATGGCGGACACTTTATCAATATTTTGAGAATAGATTCTTGTTTTGTGACCCCGATGACTCTCAAATATCGATTTTGAGAGCAATCGGACCAGTATCTAAAAAGTTCAACATGGCGGATACTTTATCAAAATTTTGAGAATAGATTCTTGTTTTGTGACCCCGAGGACTCTCAAATATCGATTTTGAGAGAAATCGAACCAGTATCTAAAAAGTTCAAAATGGCGGACACTTTATCAAAATTTTGAGAATAGATTGTTGTTTTGTGACCCCGAGGACTCTCAAATATCGATTTTGAGAGCAATCGGACCAGTATCTAAAAAGTTCAAAATGGCGGACTCTTTATCAAAATTTTGAGAATAGATTCTTGTTTTGTGACCCCGAGGACTCTCAAATATCGATTTTGAGAGCAATCGAACCAGTATCTAAAAAGTTCAAAATGGCGGACACTTTATCAAAATTTTGAGAATAGATTCTTGTTTTGTGACCCCGATGACTCTCAAATATCGATTTTGAGAGCAATCGGACCAGTATCTAAAAAGTTCAACATGGCGGACACGTTTTCAAAATTTTGAGAAGAGTTTCTTGTTTTGTGACGCCAAGGTTTCTCAAATATCGATTTTGATAGCAATCGGACCAGTATCTAAAAAGTTTAAAATGGCGGACACTTTTTCAAAATTTTGAGAAGAGATTCTTGTTTTGTGACACCAAGGTTTCTCAAATATCGATTTTGAGAGCAATCGGACCAGTATCTAAAAAGTTGAAAATGGCGGACACTTTTTCAAAATTTTGAGAAGAGATTCTTGTTTTGTGACACCAAGGTTTCTCAAATATCGATTTTGAGAGCAATCGGACCAGTATCTAAAAAGTTCAACATGGCGGACACTTTTTCAAACTTCTGAGAAAATATTCTTGTTTTGTGACCCCAAGGTCTCTCAAATATCGATTTTGAAAGCAATCGGTGCAGTGTCTAAAAAGTTCAACATGGCGGACACGTTTTCAAAATTTTGAGAAGATTCATGTTTTGTGATCCCGAGTTCTATCAAATACCTTTTAGAATTTTATTATGTATCATCATATATTTCCGGTCGGGCTTTAATAATAATAATTAATAAGAAATGTAAAAACATTGAATAAGTTAGTACAAATACCTAAATTAAATAAAATCTCGTACCTTGATAAATCAATAAATGTATTTTCTTTCTTTATTTTACCTCAGCAGTCACGACCTACCTTTATGTCAATGACACAAGACGGTGGCGACCTTCAGCGAGCATCAAAGCGACGTGCTCTCACTTTGGACTCGAGGAGGACACTGGATGATTTTTATGCGCGCATTCGAATTTATACAAATTCAAAATATGACAACCGCTCCATAGTAATTACTATGGAAAATGGCGCACGGTTTTCATGCAAAAGCAAAGAATATTTTAATATTTTATGGATTGATATTGTAAAAAACTGAAAAGGTAGCGTTGGGGTTCAACCCTTTTGTGTTTTTATTTAACCACTAAGATTTTAGTCAATTCATTCGAAATACTATAAATGTTGCAAACAGCAAAGGTATATTTTGTGGTTTTGAGAGATTTTATCGAGTTTTTTTGTTGGAAATGAAGGATTATTTCACAAATATAACGTGATAACATTGTAGGTATACCTTTTAAGATTGCAAAATGATTTTTAAATGTTTTTTAAACGTACGATATCGAAGATTTTTCTTACAAACCGTAACAGTCGTTTTGGCAGTTTTCAAGGACTACACTCTTAATTAAAAAAAAAATAGAATGGATACATATTACAGATCTTACGCAACTCAATATTATTTACCAAATATCGTGCTGACAGATCGATCGAAGCGCCGGGCAGTGCTCGTCGACATCACCATCCCCCATGATGAGAACCTTGTGAAGGCCGAGAAGGACAAGCTCAGCAAGTACCTTGACTTGGCTCACGAGGTAACCGCCATGTGGGATGTTGATTCGACGATCATTGTTCCGATAGTTGTTTCGGCGAACGGTCTCATAGCGAAGAGTCTCGACCAACATCTTAAGAGGCTCTCGCTAGATGGCTGGGTCAAGGGTGAGATACAGAAGGCGGTACTCTTGGACACGGCGCGCATCGTCAGGAGATTCCTCTCTCTGCAGCCCTAACCACGGGTAGCTTGGGCCCTACCCCGCTGCCGGCGGCAAACTAGGATTAGGTTTTTTTATAACATTTTTAGATTTTGTAAAAAAAATTGTAAAAAATTAATCATATCTACATAGGATTATGTTTCTTATAATATTTTTGATTTTTTTATTCTAATGTTATAAAGAAAAATAATTTTAAGAATCAAAATAAATAAATTGAATAATAATAAAGCCCTAGAATTCAGACAAGATATTACAAATCTCATAAACTAATTATAATGATGTCCTTACTTACTGATATTATTACATAACAATTCAATGCAATTTATAGCATATTAATTAATTAATATAAATTGTATCGTATAACATGCGTCTTAATTATATTTAGGTATATCCTTTCTCTTAAACACCGGCAATCTTAGTATAGATGGTTAGCCACCTGTAAATTATCTTATGCTTAATTAATAATGTTTGAATTTATGAGTATGCTTACGTACATACACATAAAGCTTATTTCCATTTTCTATTCAATTCTATTAAGTGTTTACTAAAATAATATATCGAATCTAATCATCATTTCTATCGCATATTACTCAAATACATTTATGATGAACTATACACTAACCAGGCTTTCAAATTAATAGAAAATATTGTTATGAGCATGGCTTTTGATGTCGAGACAGCTACAAGTGAAATAATGGAAATAAAAGTGCTACAAAGACTAATAATTGCGGAAAATATAATGTGTATTTACAGAAACTATTGCTTAAGTGAGAAAAAAAGATTAATATTGGCACACGTCTTTATCGTTTCAATCATATTACTTGTAGTTATGTACTATACTGTAACTTTCGAAAGCATAGAAAAGAATGAGACTCTACTGTATTTGCTCCATTTGTTTCGATCCATGCCGTTTGCATTTTATATCTTTACTGGAATAGTTGGTTTGAAGAACCAACAAACATTCAAATTGTTTCTTAAGAACCTAAACAGTGTGCATCAAAATTTAAGACATGATGAAATTTACGTTAAGTTTATGAGGAAAACGGACACAATTTGTGTTTTAATAATGTTTTTATTTGCTTTTATACGAGTAGTTTCGCAAATGATTAAGATGGTATACCGCATTTTTTGGTTGGAAAAGAGTCATGTATACTTTCAGTATATTATTCTACCCATATCCCAGGTATGGTTTGATATGTCTTTTACTTTGGAACAATTCGTTGTTATTTTTCTCCTCATAATTTTGTATAAGTTACTCAAAACATTTAACCAAGAAATGAGTTCGACTGAAAAGGAATTTAAAAATAGTTTGAAACTGAAACACGAACAAGTTTCTGTGATTGAACACAATTTAATTGATAAATGGTTCAAGATATATCTGCACTTCACGAATTGTTGCAAACTATTTAATATTTGTTTTGGGACACAGGTACGGGTACAAGATATTTTGAAATGTTAAAATACTTCATTTTTTTAATGTTTTTTTTTTTTATTTCCAGGTATTGATTACACTATCTATTTGCTGCCTACATTTCTTATTCACAAGTTATAGACTATTGAATATACTTATGAAAAATGTAAGTGTCTCTCCTACTGATATTAATAAAATATGCGAGTTTGTGTGGATAAATCTATGTTCGAATTGACAGAGGGTCGAATTGCCTAATGAAAAAAGTGTAATGGCATATCAGTGTGGGTCGCGTTGCTTAAAAAAGTTTTAGGGGACTCAAACATGTCTCAACCATGGCTTAAAATAGATTTGAATGGAATTTGGTACACATTTGTAATGTTTCAGGCTGTATATGAATATTATCCAACGAAATATCTATTGTACCTGCTATTCTTCTATTCTCTCGTCGTGATTTCAATTCTAATACCGGGTCAAATGGTACATAATGAAGCTGCCATCGTCAGTAGAACTATGTCAAGACTTTACGTTCTTCTGTCAACAAGTGAGTTTAAAGTTCATTATAACTTAATTTCTAGGTTGTTCCTTGATATATTTGTGATCGTAGTAGTGTGGGAAGATTTTAAAATAAAGAATTAGTACAAGTTGCAAACATTTATGAAACAACTCCTTAATGTTCTTTTTTTATACCACTAAGGTGGCAAACTAGCATACGGCCTGCCTGATGGTAAGCGGTTACTGTAGCTTATGGACGCTTGCAACACCAGGGGTATGATTCGCGCAATGCCGAACCGGTAGAAATCTCTTCACATACTTTTTAAACAACCCCATGCTGGACTTAACTGGGAAAACCACGGCGGGAGCTCATTCCATAGCCTGAGCATCTGCGGAAGGAAGCTCCTTTGAGACCGCACAGTACGAAACCATTCTGGTTTCAATGTGCAAGGATGGACTCCCCGTCGATGGCGAGAATTGCGATGGTAGAAGGTAGCCGTGGGCATCTGGTCAAACAGTTCTACAGAACACTGTCTGTTGTATAAGCGGTAGAACACACATAAGGAGGCAAAGTCTCTCCTGAAGGAAACACGGAGGGGCTCTAAACCGTTTGTGAGCTAGGTATCGTCGACAATTCTAATGACACGTCGCTGAACCAAGTCTAAAGGCCCAAGTTGGTATCCAGGTGCCCCTGCCCATAGGTAGGCCCATACGAGGCTGAACTTTCGACTTATAAAGTTGCAGCCTTTGCCTCGATTTGAAGTACTGCCTCGCTTTATTGAGCCCTCCGAAATTTTTGGATGCCAGCTTAACCTAGATTTCCAAGTAACATCGGAACAGTGAAGGAACGTCGCTAAAATGTCAATGCCAAGGATCCCG
Source organism: Polyploca ridens (assembly GCA_951394255.1). Classification (NCBI taxonomy): domain Eukaryota; kingdom Metazoa; phylum Arthropoda; class Insecta; order Lepidoptera; family Drepanidae; genus Polyploca; species Polyploca ridens. The sequence goes on along the minus strand of OX596247.1, from coordinate 16,309,584 downwards.
ATGCTAAAACAGATGTTCAGGGAAGCTTTCTGGAATTATGGAGCCACAGCTCATGGGGTTTTCTTAGCGGTGAGCGCGCATGCTTGTGGCTCTGATATGAAAATGAATAACATTATGTACTAAATATATACTGTGATAAGGCATCGTCACGTCCAGATTTATATGGAGATTTAATTTTTCAGACCCAGAAAGATCAGAAGCGAAACGCGTGAAGGATCTCCATCGCTTGACTTACTCGGACCCAATAACGATAAACCTGGTGACCTCACACTCACTCGGGATGTACATGCTACCATTGATGGTGTCGTTCATCGCCGGCAATGTTATCGTCTTCTTGCAATTCAATAAAATTATTTAATATTTTATTATATTTGTTTAGGTTATAAAGTATAATATGCTGAGAATTAAAAAAAATAGAACACTTATCAGTTAAAGTTACTAGTTAGGACTCAATAATTATACTTAGTATTGCACCTATTTTTAATTTATCAACATACCTTATTATGTAAAAATACTTATCCTACCTACTTGACCGTCTGATTTATCATCGCACAATCAGAATCGCTACTGGAGTTAAAGGCTTGAAATTTTGCACAACGGTTCTTTGGAAATTCTGCCTCTAAGGAGATATAATTGAGGATCGCGGGAAAACCCGTGGGGCGGAAAGCTAGCGATGAAACCTAAATATTTAAATCTGAAGGCAAAATAATCTTTCCGTTTCTGTTCTTCCAGCGCTAAGCAATATATTTGAGAAAATAATACTGAATCTATTGTTAGCCCATTTGACTAATAACCAAATATTTCATGATCACACAAAAGGTGGTAGTGGTGTTAAACTTGTAAAGTATTCTCTAGCCTTGAAAGACCCTAGATTGTAGGAGTCACGAAACACAGATGTCGGAAGCAAGTTCCACTCCCTTGCTGTCTGCATGCAATGAGGATGCAAAAAGATGAGTCCGTATTTTCGGTATGTCAACAATGCACGGGTGAAAATTTTCCCGGAGTCTTGTGTTTTCACTTCAACACTATGGAGTTCGTAGCGCGGCATTTGATCTTATAATTCATATCATCAAATGTTTCTTATCATCAACAAAAAGGAGGTATAAGTGGTGCTACGTTCTCAGAAATTATGGTTAAACCAGGCGTTCCGCAAGGATCAATTTTAGGCCCATTTTTGTTTTTTGCATATATTGATGATCTTTTTTTATACTTCTAAGCCGGTAAACAAGCTTATGGCTTGCCTGATGGTAAGTGGTTACCGTAGCCATATGGACGCTTGCAACACACGGGGCATCACTCACGCATTACCGGCCCTTCTCCACTCCCGAATGAGCTCTGGCGAACTTACTTACGCGCAGGAACACTATATAAAGTTATTTGGCTTGGGTATTCTGTATTTCCCCAGTCGAGTTGCTCTTTGAGTGAATAAACGCTATGCTCTACCTTATTGGAATAAATATGATATATGAATTGCGTGGAACTGATGCTACTTCCTCAGTTTATAAGCTCAAAGAAAATACACATACCTTACGCAACTCAATGGCATCTGTCAACTTTATGAAAATGGTTTGCCACCAATAACCTTATGCTTCATTCCTGTAAAACTAAGTGCTATAATAATGTTATCTCCCCAATATTCTACTAGTTGATAAATTTTATTTTCTTGGCGTAACATTAGTCCGTTAACTACAACGGGAGGACACTATTGTAGAAAGATTAGCTAGTCAATTGAGTTTCACCGCTTTTGTAGTTAGGAAAATTGATAAATAACTTGTGACAACAGTCAGGTTCGTTTGCTTCGCTTATTTCCGTTCTTGTTTTCGTTTCCGTTAATGTTACACAGTCTTGTGCCGCCGCTGTGGAGCTTAAATCAGCTTAGTTAGTTCCACATCGATTATCGTCTTGTTTCTCTACTGCCCACTTATCATTGTAGAAGTGGCGATATGTAGAAGCAGTGTTTTTTTATTGAAATGTAGCGGGCTTTGTTCGAGTCATTACACAACTACCATGAAAATGGTTCAAGATTTTAACAGTAAATATATAATTATAACAATGGATTATAAAAGACATTCATCATACAATTATATATTTTTGTTTACTATCACTTAACGATTAAAATACACATTATATTCAACTAGATACAAGAATATTTATTTCATTAAAAATGATTAGATCACATGATGATTAATTATTTTTAATAAATCTAAAAGCTTTTTCTGTTACTGTTCTACAAACAATAGTATCGTTTATTATTTCAGACAATTCACAAGTAACAATGTCAGCAGTATCGTTGTTGAATATATTGATAACATTTGAAAACGTTATGAGCATTTACCGAAATTACAACAAAAAGAATACTAGAACAAGATTACTAATATGCGTGCATATACTTGCAGACTTATTTCTGTCTTTGTCAATTCCTCTTTTAGCTTTATATTTGATACTGTTTCGCGTTGATTTTGATATTCCAATTGCAGTGTTTGCCATCCAAATTATATTTATAATCAATAACATAGTTACTAACTACCTTAGTATTTGCTACACGAAAAGTTTCAGCATTTTCTTCGATAACATAATTAGTGCTGATCTTCACTATCGCGATGACCTCACATACAAAAAAACATTGAAGAAGGAAATATGTGTATCTTTTATTAATATCATTGGATTAAATACCATGCGAGTACTATTATCTGTATGGAATACTATAGAACAGCTCACTGAGTACGCTTCTGATTGTATATTCTTTTTTACTTACGTCCTGTACAGAATAATTCAATACATAACAATTATTCGATACATTGCTGAATTGGCTGTATTTTATGCATTTATAAAAGTTATACATCATTTGCTTCATAATCTTAAGAAATCTGTATTGACTAAAACGAAACTGATGGCCCGAAAAGAATGTTCAATTATTTTAGAAATTGAAGAAATTGAGAAGTGGGCTACAATTTACAATCAATTGAGTGTATGTACTAAAAACTTAAATGACTGTTTCATGTATCAAGTAAATACATTTTTTTTCTTGGTTACTCAGTTTTTTTTTTTATATTAATGATAAATTTGTAAGTACCCATATTTGTATGTTTCAGAATCTATCATCCATAGGAGTCATATTAATACGGTTAATATATTTAATTTATCTTTCCTTAAATATATTAATTACAAATGTAAGAATTTTCATACTTTTGCTTCCATCAGTTATATTCGCGAAATATTGAACTGCTCAGTCTAATGTCCAAATATTTTCAGAATGATTATGGCCATTATGGTCTCAGGAACATCATCGTCTTAATAATACATATAACTATCATGTTATTGATTATTCTTTACGCTGGACAAAGTATAAAATCTGAAGCACAGTCTTTGCAAAGGGCATTGGCTAAAATGCACGGCATATTGTGTATTGGTAAGTTTTTTTATCCTTATCCATTCTCCTACACTGTTCCAATCCAATTTTTTCCACAGTCAGTCTTTAAAGTGAATTCATTCGTGAGTCAATTCATATATATAAATATCGCACTGAAAGTCCCAAGATATGTCGCCCTTAAAGTCGCATGTTTTCATGCTTAGTTTTGGCCTAGCCAGTAACATGTGAAAATTACTCGTCAGTTCTTATGTTATTTTTTCTGTAAATCTGTTCTGGCAATAAAATATTTAAATTGAAAATCATAAAATTTTCAGGTTCAGATACAGCTAAAATGAAGTCAGTGAAAGATGTCCTGAGATTGGTGACGACGAAACCTCTACAGATCTATGTTTTGCCTAAAGTTCCACTAGGAATGTATCTTTTACCAATAGCTATGTCATTGGTCATAACATACGTTATCGTTATGTTACAATTTAGTCACGTTGTGTAAAAAGTGTTCTATTTATTGTTATAAAACTATATTTTAATTATAAAATGTGTTCGTGTACCTGTAGCATTATGTTAAGAAATAAACATTAATTTAAAGCTGCTTTTAAGGTGGAAACTGTTGTTAGCAATTATACCCGTAGCACGTATCAATAAGCCAGGCCGTCACACTTATTTGTCTATATCTTGAAAACTACTGAATCATTTTAGTGTTTCTTAAATGCACTATAATTTGACCAAGGTTTTGAGATGTTTTTCTTTTGACACCACATCCGTAGCTCGGATCAATAAACCAGGCCGTCACACATATTTGTCCATATCTTGAAAACGACTGAACCGATTTCGATGAAACATGCACTGTTCCCTAAGTTGAAGTTAATGTAAACCAATAAAAAAAGAATGGTTACAATCCGATTAATATCTTCGGAGATATGCGTGGACAAACATACATACATACATACACCTGTGAAATTTTGTATATTTGTTTGGAAGAGGCAGTGCTATTCTGTAAAGTTCATTTGCAATATCACTTCTGAATCCGCGATGAGATTAGAGTTTCATATTCTTAAAGTCAGTGAGTTCGACACTAGCGCCACCAAATGATGACGGATGTGAGATGAACTACGACAGGTGAGTATTTTGAAGGTTTTCAGTAGGATTTGGTATTCTGAAACATAATTCAGCGCCAAATTGAGTTGCGAGGTGAGTTGCGAGATGACTTTCGAGATGATTTACCTTTTACAGAATAGCATAGCTGTTCATATGTGAATATATTGCAGTTCCAATAGTATTACATACATACGTGTCGAATTGATAATCTCCTTTTTTTGAAGTCGTTTAAAAAGCTGCTTTTAATTTGGAAACTGTTGTTAGCAATAATAATTGCAATCGAAATACTATATCCTTCTGGAAGTAAATTAACGTTAAAAGGTGAATATATGATATTACGTTAACACAGAAATCAATACGTTAAAAGCATTGACTCAGTCCTGTCTGGTATACAAATATAGAGTGATAAATTAATGCAAGCTATAATATTTCCTTCAATACTCGAATACGCTTGTGTGAGAATAGTCGTTGTTGAACCTGGTGCAAAGTTTATAGAAATTACAACTACTTCATTGTAAAATTTGTTAATGATCACATAAAACCTCGCTTGTATCTATAGAAATTTTTACAACAAAGGTTTTAGTATGAAAATTTTGATTTATATCCATGTCATTAAGGACTTAATTGTGACCACTTCAATCTGCTCATACACATTATATCCCATGATATACTTCTATACTAATATTGGTATATCTGCTGTAGTATATTCATTCCATATATTGGCTCATATTTGTAACAAAGTAACTATAATAATGAGTATAAATTAATTATTAAAAGAAACAAAAAACCCGTCTGCGTAAAACAAAAATTAACTGAAAAGATAAAAACAAGCTCTTTAATCTATAGAATTTTGAATATAACTTGAATGCTATAAGGTATTACATACATACATATATACACTCGAAAAACATAACCCTCCTTCCGGGTCAGTCGGGTAAAAATACTGAGTTTTTTTGTAAATACATCAAAAACGTGTTGACAACTGAAAAATTCTATAAAGACGACATCTCATACCAGAATGCGTTAACAAAACGTCATGCTCTATATCTTATTTATTTACTTGTGATAGTTGTAATAATACCTCTATTTACAATGTTGTATATGGTAGAGCAAATAAGAGCACATAACGTTATTAGTACTACTTCAGCCGTTTACGTTTTGTTCAGTATCTGTGACAATATCAATAGTTCGATTTCATGGAACTGGTTATGTTTGCATCATACATATCAATAATTTACTATTTAATGGAACGCTTCAATAATTCTATAAGAAATACTGAAAGGAAGCTCAGTAATTTGAGAAAGCTTCAAAGGAAGCTTAGTAATTAGATAAAGCTTCCGAATGTGAAAGATAATGAAGGTTTAATGTGTGATGTCGTCTTAGTAGAAGCTGAATTGAAAGAGTGGGCTGTCGTATACAAACATCTGTATGAGTAGCAAGAACTTGAACGAGAACTTTAAATTCCAGGTCAGTTCAAGTAAAGTCCATTACATTACTAGACAAAGCTAAAAGGCATGATGATAATGAAGAATTTATTCATAACTAGTTATTATCTCGTGGTTTATGCGCAAAATAGTTGATCCAATTTTTGGCATACGTAATAGAAAAAACAGCTATTTGCGAGTCGAGCGCAACGCACGATCATGAGAAAAAATTTAATTAAGAGTATTTTGTTTCAGAACATATTTTCGCTGTCAATAGCGATTGTGCATCTTATTCATTTGGCTTACAGTATCATTTATGTTGTTGTCAAAGATGTAAGTATCGATACTATCTTTGTACTTTTGATTGATGAAGATAATAATATCAAATCAGTACACGTAAAATATTTACTGATTGATAAAGCAACTAAATGAAACACATATAATAAAGGCGAACAAATATATAGGTAACTAGCTTTATAGCCCGCGACTTCGTCCGCGTAGATTATTTCTTTTTTCTAGATATGAATCATTGTAACAATATAGAGCTTTGTTCATGGCTATTGTCCGCCACTACGTGTGATATTGACAAAAGTTCAGGTAGATTAAGAGCTCATATGCGAGGATGCCACATAAAACTGAAACAGTCCTGCCGCAAATTTCAGAGATTTCCCTGTTACTACAAACCTTAATTAGGAACTGTTATCTTTTAAATTCAAACTGAAGGTGATTTGGGTTCAATGGTATCCGCGGCAAGAAGACTGTTTCTCCTCTGGCAGAACCAGTAATTATTTTGACCTCAATAACATTGCGGCGGAGAGCTGTTACTTGTAGTCTAGTTCCACAGCACAATTTTGGAGGCCTTATCTCTCTTTCCCTCATGTCTGAGGATCGTGGTCAACATCGGGTTTGCTTCTAGAGCGAATGATCTGCCTCCACTGGTTTCTGTAAAATTTGGAGGACGATGAGTCTTTTACTTGATCGGACCATCTTGTTGGTGAACGACCACGTAGTCGTTTTCCTTCCGTGTTCTCAACTATGATCAGATTTCCAAACTTTCATCGCCTTTGCGCACCATGTGGCCGAAATACGAAAAAATACGTTGGTGGCATATGGTGGACAATCGTGTTTTAATTTGAAGCTGCGATAGGATTGATTTATTGATGCGTTTAGCGGTACAAGGTATTTCCAACATCCGTCTTCAGCACCACATCTCGAATGGATCAATCCTTTTTCTTTCTCGGGCCAGTATAGTCCACGCTTCCACTCCATACATGAAAATGAGGAATACCAATGCTCGTATTAACCGGATTTTTGTTTTAATACCGATTCCTCTCTTTTTCCTGATGTTGTTTAGGCGAGTCATTTCAATACGCCAATACCATAAGCCGAAATAATAAATTGTAAAATTTTCACTCCGAAAATACTAAATTTAATCCCCCTTTTCACTACTTAAGGGTTCAAATTCCAACAACACCGATATTCGTTGCGTTAGTTTATAACCATAAGCTTAAATAATAAAAGTGTACTTCATCCCCCTTTTCCTCCCTTCGGTGGTGGAATTATTACAAACGCTGAGATAACTATATATTAATTTTCAATCGTCAGCCTAAACACAGAAGTTGATGATCCTAACTTCAAAACTGACGGACTTGCATACAAACTTTCATCCCTTAGTTTACCCTGTTAGGGGTGGAATTTCCAAAAATCCTTCCTTAGTAGATGCCTACACCGTATAATAGTACATTTAGTGAAGTTTACTTTGAAATTGAAGGACTTGCATACACAACTTCATCCCCCTTTTCCTCCCTTCGGTGGTGGGATTATTACAAACGCTGAGATAACTATACATTAATTTTTAATCGTCAGCCTAAACACAAAATTTGAAGATCCTAACTTCAAAACTGACGGACTTTCATACAAACTGTCATCCCCTATTTTACCCTCTTAGGGGTGGAATTTCCAAAAATCCTTCCTTAGTGGATACCTCCACTGTATAATAATACATTTAGTGAAGTTTACTTTGAAATTGAAGGACTTGCATACACAACTTCATCCCCCTTTTCCTCCCTTCGATGGTGGAATAATCACAAACGCTGAGATAACTATACATTAATTTTCAATCGCCAGCCTAAACACAAAATTTGAAGATCCTAACTTCAAAACTGACGAACTTGCATACAAACTTTCATCCCTTATTTGACCCCCTTAGGGGTGGAATTTCTAAAAATCCTTCCTTAGTGGATGCCTACACCATATAATAATACATTTAGTTTGAAATTGAAGGACTTGCATACACAACTTCATCCCCCCTTTCCTCCCTTCGGTGGTGGAATTATCACAAATGCTGAGATAACTATATATTAATTTTCAATCGTCAGCCTAAACACAAAATTTGAAGATCCTAACTTCAAAACTGACGAACTTGCATACAAACTTTCATCCCTTATTTTATCCCCTTAGGGGTGGAATTTCCAAAAATCCTTCCTTAGTGGATGCCTACACTATATAATAATACATTTAGTGAAGTTTACTTTGAAATTGAAGGACTTGCATACCCAACTTCATCCCCCTTTTCCTCCCTTCGGTGGTGGAATTATCACAGACGCTGAGATAACTACACATTAATTTTCAATCGTCAGCCTAAACACAAAATTTGAAGATCCTAACTTCAAAACTGACGAACTTGCATACAAACTTTCATCCCTTATTTTATACCCTTAGGGGTGGAATTTCCAAAAATCCTTCCTTATTGGATGCCTACGCTATATAATAATACATTTAGTGAAGTTTACTTTGAAATTGAAGGACTTGCATACCCAACTTCATCCCCCTTTTCCTCCCTTCGGTGGAGGAATTATCACAGACGGTGAGATAACTACACATTAATTTTCAATCGTCAGCCTAAACACAAAATTTGAAGATCCTAACTTCAAAACTGACGGACTTGCATACAAACTGTCATCCCCTATTTTACCCTCTTAGGGGTGGAATTTCCAAAAATCCTTCCTTAGTGGATGCCTCCACTGTATAAGGTATCTTTGTGCAAAATTTCAAATCTCTAGGTCCAGCGGTTTGGGCTGTGGGCTGATATATCAACAATCAGTTTATCATTTTATATATTAAGATTAATATTAAAATTCTTCAATTCTAAATGACAGATCAATAATCCACTAATTGGTAAGCAGTTTATGGGTATACAGCTATTCTACTTCGTGGTTACTTCAATGTCTGTTATAATTGCTGGTCAGAGGATTAAAAACGAAATGGTCACATAAAACAGATCATTATCAAAGCTCTACAGTTTTTTATCGATATGTAAGTGAGCTGTTTCTTATTTTACTGTTTATGTAGCCAAATAACCTTCACTTGAAACTGGTGTGCTTCCAGATTTATCATATGCTTTATCTTATAATTTTTAATGGTCGGTTCTATACTTTTCATCACACTAGCTCGTAAAATGTCATTTATTGTACCGTTTTTAGTATCATAATGCAGCTTATTACGCACTAGTGCTTTTTACTTTACATTACCGTAAAGTTTTATGATAGGTATAATCTCAATTATGTTAAGTTTGTACCCGTTCTCATTGTGTAGTTCATTGATATAAAAAAATAAATACAAGTCTGTTTTTGTCCTCGCAAGTGTGTTGAAAATCGTCGTATGACACGCGTGTGAATTGATCATTACACTCTTGTCTCCCTTATCGCCAACTTTGCACACATTTATCATAATACAGGTCGTTGTTTTGGTCAGCGACGAGCGACTCAGGGTCGATAATACAAATGATACTGGTGTTAAAAAAAATATAAAAAAAATACTTTTTTTTAATAATAAAATTAAAAAAATAAAATTTTGAAAATCATGTAATAAGCTAAAGCGTAGACATAATACTCAACGGGAGTACGAGGGAGTAAAGGGGTGGGGCGATGGCGGCTTGCGCCTAACTCTAGTCTGTGCACGTGCCTAGTAACCATACTTTGCAGTAATTTTATTTCAAATTGAATAAGGTATTTCTCAACATATTTACAGTATTTAATGGAATTAAGTCCATTTTTGGGGAATATATATTTTGTACTACCGCTCCTGGGTTGCTTGTCGCCGACCAAAACAACACCCTGTATATTATATCTTTTCAAGTATTTACAATCGATTGCTGAATCCTCACATCGTACCATATTTTCTATTATTATATTACTTTCCATGTTTAATATATTTTTAACTGAGCCCTTTTTGATCATGTATTTCTTTATTTCAGATCCTAATAAATCTTCTTTGAAATTAGTGAAAGGTTTCCTACGATTAGTGATGACGAACCGTATTGAAATACAGGTGCTATCCGGAGTATCGTTGGGAATGTACCTTCTTCCGATGGGACTGTCTATCATTGTCACTTACGTTATTGTTACTTTGCAGTTTAATCACGTTGTGTAGTCACTTACCCCCTTACTCATAAAACGTTATTTAACTAATAAGCTGATTAAGTGGTCACCTAAATAACGTCAAATTGTTTGACAATGACAGCAAGATGACGTTATTTATTTGACCATTTATTCAGTAGATTTAGTTTATGAGTAAGACCGTTAGTTATTACATTTTTGAAGTTGTAGACGTTATTTAATCAAACTGACTTCTAATCCTGTATGAAGATATCTCAAAAAAATTAACATAGTGTTGGACACAGACATAAATCTAAAGATAACGCAAGTTCCTCCTTCCGTATGAAATCCAAGCGTGTAACTTTTTTTGTACCTACCATAATGTCACACGATTGATTTAGTTGGCTGGCATTAGATTTTTAACGTGAAAATGAAACTATCCTATTTGTCAGCTAAACATATCCGTCGCTACATTTATCTGGTGGATATGGACATGCAGGCTTATGTGAGTTCCCTGTCCGCGCGAAACAGTTTCAAAAGAATACATTGTGTTGTGCCCCATTTTTGCATAGATTTTGACACGCGAAGTACATACACTCGCGTCATCTATTTAGATGTATATCTGTGGTGTTGGACGTATATTAAAAATCAATGGTGCATATTTTTTACCTTTATTTAGATACTAAGATGTTATATGTAGCAAGCCTGTCAGTATGTTTGTTCTATTGATTTTCTAAACTAACAAACTCATTTTGATAATTGATGGCACTGGATGGTTGCTTGGAACCGATCTAAAACCGCGGGAGACAGTACAATTTTATTATTATATTAATCTAAATCCGGTATTGCGAGTCGGACTCGCACACGTAGGGTTCCGTACAATAATAATAATATTAACTAACTCAAATTGACTATGAAATGAATAGTAGACGCAACAAAAAATAAAAGACATCGAAAGAAGACATTTCTTGTATGGGCCTCCTTTATTACATTTTATCTATTTGTTGTTATAGCGGCAGTAGTAATACATATTCTGTGTAAATTTCCACCTATTACGGTTCATGAGATACAGCCCACTGATAGACAGATGGAAAGACGGACAGCGGAGTCTTATGAATAGAGTTCCGTTTGGCACCCTTTGGCTACGGAACCCTAACCCCGTTATTAGGGTCTAAGTAATTGATTGAATATAAATAATGAACTTCTAAGTAATAATGTCAAGTATCTATTCAATTATATTATTATTAATCATATAACATAAAATTGTTCACATGTTATATTAGACTTTTGAGCACCCTAACACACAAAAGAAAATTTTCAACAATGAAAAAATTAAAAGTCATACAAACATTGAAAATCATAGAAAACGTTATATGTATTTATAGAAACTATTCAGAGTTTAGTAAATCAAAAAAATGCTTCATAATTTTGCGAGTAATCTTCGAAATAATTGCTCTTTTAACAATATTTGTAATGATCGTCCAAGGGGCTTTAAAAGTATTTTTCAACGAGATGTCAACGTTATTTTTAATAACTTCATTTCAAATACTGTTTTTTGGCTTCAATATTATCGTGAAAATACTTGGATTAGTACACCATAAATGTTTTGAATGTTTTATCGTGAATATTTATTTTATCAAATACATTGTATTAGCAGAAATGATAACGTAACTTCGGTTTTACCTAAATTAAATATGGCGTGTATATTATGTGTAGTAGCGTATTGCATCGTGAGAATGCCTTTTACATATTGGAGAATGATTTTAGGAATTCAAAATGGGAATGAAGGATTTGATTTTCATTTAATAGTTTTGGCAGTGTCAGACTTATGTTTGGAAACTTGTTTCTTTATGGAGAATTTGGTGTTTATCTTTTTGATTTTGATACTTCTAACAATATTGAAACGTTTGAATTCTTCGATATATGATACACAAAGAATGATTCAGAAGCAGAGAGGGATTAATCAGAATATGAAAAAAGAAACAGTTGAATTATGGAGAATATTATACCAGAAGCTAGTGCTGTGCAGTAAACAAATAACAGTATGTTTCGGATTACAGGTACATACTACACACAACACCCACACACCCACCCCCACACACACTTACACACACACACACACACACACACCCACACACACACACACGTTTTCAATTGTATTATATTATAAAGCATTTTTGGCGCTGGTCCTTCACTGTTATACAGAGGTTCACTGACTCCCATACTACATATTATTCTAGCTTGGGAGCCAGAAGACTCATAGACTTGCATAATTTTAGCCGTAATTTTTGTCTGCTATCATAATATGTACTGTGCTTTTAATGTGTGGCAATAATTAAAATTATTATTATAATTATACTTTATTATAATAATGATTGATTCCATTAATACTCACTTTCTTATAATAATCTTTTTTTCAGACATCAATATCGATTATCATCTCGATTTTATTATACATTGTTACGATGTATCATCTCTTCACAAGGGTTTTAAAATACGTATGTATAGTAATTAAATTTTGTTTGGTGGTAGGACTTTGGTCCGACTAGCTAGCGACTACCCCCGTGACTGAAACGTCATAAAGCGTGCACTGTTATTTGCCATTTAATTTCGACCCTGGCCGTATGAAAAAAGGTTTATTTTCAAGTAAAACAACGTATTATTCTAATACCATACATATTTTTTTTACAGGCAGATTATAAGCATTTCAACGTCACGAACTTAATCTATTTATTTTTCAATACTGTTATAACGATATCGATGCAAATAATTGGACAGAAATTGCATAATGAAGCAAATATATTGAACAGGAATTTGGCGAGACTTTATTGTATATTGTCAAACGGTAAATAAATTAATTCAATAATGTTTAATTTACATTGCACAAAGGTACAGTAGTACCCAACTGATATGGCTTACCGATGTACCTGCGCAGAAGATACATTTTCAAAGCGCGGGAAACCGCTCATGGTCGGCAGCTGCCGCCATGTTAGCGCGCGCCGTGCGGAGGGGCGTGACTTGCGAGTAAGACGGAACTAATAGCTGCAGTGTACTATGAACCTTCTAGTAGTGATCTAAGGTTGATTGTAAGTTTTAAGCATTCTTTCGTTAATCTTCGGGGCCATACTTTCATTTCTGTGCGAAAAAATATTCACGCGCCATATTAGTTGGGTACTACTATACCTACATTAATCTTCTTATCATCCTTAATATAAATATACTTAGTTTATACTTTATCTGTCTGTCAGCGATCATGTATTGTAGCCGAAGTCGGTAAGCATACCTGGAAGGGAACTGTCTCTCAAGTGCAGGTGCTGGAAGCCACAGGTCTTTATGCATGCTTATTATTTAGATACACATTATCACCCGACATTAAAAACTCGAAAATAAAGTTTGTTTTCCAGTTCCAGATGATCCAGTGATGAAATTAGTAAAAGACCTTGGTCGAATAGTAGTGACAGATCCTGTGAAGGTACAACTGCTATCATTTCTGCCACTAGGGATGTTCATGCTGCCAATGATTCTGTCTATAATCACTACATATGTTATAATTGCATTGCAATATAATGATATTGTGTAATTACCAAATAATTTAGGTATTGATATTGTAATTAATATTTTTTGTAGTTCCAATTCTAACAAAAAATAACTCTTATTAACCTTATATTACTTGACTTTTTATTTGACTGTTTGTCTATTAACGTTTCATACCAAAACTGCTGAACAGTGGGGCGATTACGTAACTAAATTGCAATCATTTTCGAATTGAAATCGGTTCAATATATCGGTTTTCTGATAACGTTTTTACGTTCAGCTTTGGTATTCTGAAACGTTTTTGACAGCAACCGACGACGACTCCGTTGTGACGGTTAGTCCGGGAGGTAGCGTTGCAAACACAAAAGTCATAGTAAGCCGGCTGACGTTGAAATGTATAGTTGATCTTATATGACTAATAACTGAACCGACCGTCTGCTCAAGTAAGTGCTCAAGTCTTCTACATCCGTCATCAGCCACTCCCAGTAAAAATAAAAGACATAGTACGCCGGCTCAAACTTGTTTCATAAGTATTTGGCATAATACTGAGCTGAAAAAAATCGGCTGCTGCATGGTGGAGGGGGGAACACGCGTCAGCTGCTCGCATGAATTTGTAAAAAAAAAAAGTTTACCCCTGCCGTAACCTTCCAATCCTAAACCCACCGCGGGTGCATCGCTGATGCGTGGTTCACATATTAGTCATTCAAGATCTATTGAAAAAGATGGCCATCGATCGGCGTATTAATACTACCTAAAATGCATCAGTACCTCCCGGACTATTGCATGTCGAAACAATTGAATACTTGAATAGGTCAAAAGAATTAAAATGGGCTGGAAGGTGTATTGTAAACATCAACTGCGCTCTGCGAGTGGATTTCATATATTTTAATGATCTGAGTCGTAATCCCAAGCTAAGCAAACTTATGATATGGAAACTAGATAAAGGCTAATTTTATTTCATATTTTAGTAAAACTTTAATGTACTGAATATACCAATTTTAAAGGTTTAATATGAAGGCTATTCATTGGTTTAACTTTATCTTAATATTACGACTTAAACTTCACAAAAAGAAAGCTAGATATAGCGCCCATATTTTGAAAATATTGAAACAATTAACATTTTTTCACGAATAATGTTTAATAACATACTCGTATGTAAGTACATACTACTAAATTGACGAGGTATTTTTTATAAGGAATAATAAAAATAAGCCAGATATCAAAGACTTCTATATAGAATTTTGAAGAATTTTAGCATTTCCAGTAAATAAAAATGCATTGACTTTGTAGTGCTGTGCACAATTTAATCAATGTTTATTTCAACAAGAATAGTTAAAGAATTACTCGCCAAAAGTCTCAACTGTTGAGCTTGACGACGTTTTTCCAAGATATCTTCATCATTGGCTGATTTAAGGATGCCCATAATATGACTTATCCGAGCTGCAGATATCTGAAATATGTATACCAACTCTGTAACCACTATAAAATCAGTATCATCATCATATTCTGTCACGAGATGTCCTCTGCTGAACTGGGCCTTTGTTTTTGACTGATTTCGACAAAGAACAGTCTTGGATTTATAATAAATAATTTGTAATAAAACATACTTACCAAATATCATAACATGACACAGAAACTATCATAAATGAAAGTGATCTACAAAGTGACAGGTTTTTTTTTATAATGGATACATAATACGACCTTAATAGGAGCTTCCTAAAATTAAACATTAATTAATTGACCAATTGAAAAATGTAGCACCGCACTACGAATGTATAGAGAATAGACCGCGACGACGGACGTCGTCGTCGTCAGCTGTCAAAAAAGAACAGAATTGCACTGCTGATGACTGTAAATACAAACAGTGGTTCATTAGAAAAGGGACCATTTCCGATTTTGTAATATTTCTACCGATTCAGAGGTAATTTCAATCTGAATTTCATTGCAATAAAGTTACATAATCCACGTACTGATCACAATTGAAACTACACACGTAGATAGCCTATCGTATGAAGTTAGCAATAGGCTACTTTTTATCATGGGAATTCGGATTTAGATGTCTGGATGTCTTGGTTGAAAGTGGCGCACAGATAGAATATGTTATCTCGTACATAAACCTGTTTATTGCAGATTTTATTGTGTATGTCGCGACACTTTACTGCACTGTACACTATTGTGACAAGCGACCTTAAAGTTTTACAGTAAATGCTTCAGTTTTATAACATCCATAAAATACATCAGAGTGTCTATATTACAGAACAATAGGCAGATAGAGCGCGGAAACCAGGCGTGAGGCTAAAAAAGCACATACAAATTGAAAACCACATATATACAATATTACCCAACTTATATGGCGCGTCGTGAATCTTCGTTCGCACAGAAAAGAAAGGGTGGCCACAAAAATTATCGAAAGAATGCTTAAAACTTACAATCAACCTTATATTACTACGATAAGGTTCATAATACACTGCAGCTGTTAGTTCCGTCTCACTCGTAAGTCACGCCCCTCCGCACGGCGCGCGCTAACATGACGGCAGCTGTCGGCCAATAGCGTTCCCGCGCTATGAAAATGTATCTTCTGCGCAGGTACATCGGTAAGCCATATTAATTGGGTACCTGGTATTCGCTATTGAATTTGTATTTGCTTTGTTTACACAAAGTTTATTAAAGAGAAAGTGTTTTTCGTTAAATAAAGTATGTCAAACAAAGCAAATGAAAATTCAAAGGCGAATACCAGGTATGTTGTACCAGGTATATGTTTTTCAATTTGTATTTACTTTTTTGGCCTCAATCCCGTGTTCCGCGCGCTCCATTTGTTCTGTAATCTTAGATTTATATAACATCCATGTAAAATTGTGACTCGATTGGTAAAAAAACTGTTTAACAAGAAACTTAACCGACAAAGTAATATGATCGTTACCTGATAACAATGGGGCCAAACGGGAAGTGTACACTTCCAAACAATAAAATAATTTTCCAAATCAGATAATAAATGACGGAGATATGAGGTAACAAACATAAAAAAACATACAAGCGTATTGAGAACCTCCTTTTTTTGAAGTCGATTAAAAATAAAAACTTATACCCACTCTGCCATACTAAAACTACTGTTTGTGACTGTACATTGTAATGTATAATCTAGGTAGTACACACGGCTACACATCAAGCTATACATTTCCAGTATAAGTGTATCTGCTGCTGAATGAAGCTGCCAGGCTAATTATTATGGTGGGTACCATATGATAGCATAAAAATATATTTAGATATTTAAATATTGTATCCCGAATGCAAAAGTGGATGTGAATAATGATACTATTCTTTATTTTCTGAGCTTTTATAAGCTATTGAGCTACATGAGCATTTTTGAGAAAAATCTTCGTGACTTTAAAATATGTTTAGACGAACAGCGTTTGAAACAGAAAACCGTTTAAAACTTGATATTTTTCATATAGTATCTACTGGAATATTTCAACGTAAAACCTTTGACTAATGATATATCCAGACGGAGCTACGAAGCTGTTTACGCGTCGATAAAATAAGCCCCTAACTGTTAGGGGCTTAATCATTTTCCCGTCTTCAGTGTCAGTCGAGACGTCACTGGGACACAACCAAATTCACCAAAATTGTATTGTTTCAAAATGTCGTTTTGTGTGATAAAAGTGTATAAAAACTACATGGGTCGATCTAGACCAACGAAAAAACTCACCTATCATCGGTAAGTAACAATATTTCCTATTAGTTTCTGCAATATAAGCCATTGAAATGTTTCGAAAATAAATATTTTGAGTAAGCGCCATTTTTTATGTGTTGCCTGTGCTGCCAGTTTATGAACTCAAAACTCCCATGGTAATAACTCTAAGCTTACTTTTACGGAACATATCGAGGCTATAGTTAATAAAGCGTTTAAAAATTTAGGGTTTGTTTTACGTGTGAGTAAGCCGTTTTCAGACATTAGCTGCATAAAAATGCTTTATTTTGCCTATGTAAGAAGTGTCCTGGAGTACTGCAGCGTAATATGGAATCCACATTATGTCATTTATATACAGGAAATTGAAAGGATTCAGGGAAAATTCACGAAACACCTTAATTACCGGTCTCGCAATAATCACGTTGATTATCTTGATTCATGTGTATCACACCATTTTACTACTCTAGAGAAGAGACGTTGCCTTCTGGACATGCTATTTCTGCGAGATATCTGTGGTGGCACAATTGATAGCCAAGAACTCACTACTCTGGTGTTGCAAATCTCTGTCCCCAGGGTGCGCACGCGACATACGCCACTTTTCTCAGTTCCCATGACTCACACAAATTATGCACAAAATTCTGTTGTATGTCGACTGCAGAGGTATTATAATAAACACTTTGATTCTATTGATCTGTTTAACAGCAATAAGACGAGTTTCAGAAAGTCTGTTTTAGATATCCTGGCTAAAAGTGGCCAAAAATAATTCATTTATCCATTTATTTTACTTATTTTGTACTATATCTATATATAAATTATAATTATTATATCATACAACTCTCCTCTTTGGTATAAAACGATATTACAATTATTTATTTTATTATTTAATATATACTGTATTTTTATTTATAATATATTACATTGTGCACATAAATTCATTACACACTCACACACAATCACACACACAGATTCAAAACACACACAAACACCAATTCACTCCATTCACACTGACACACACTCTTTTTTTAAATATAAAGTAATTTAATTTAAAATGAATAATCGCTGTCTTATATAAATTCTTATTGAAAAAAATGTAAATCCGTCATTGGCTGTCAGATTAATTTTATATGTTAAGTCACATTGTAATAAGAGCTGTGGATTTTGTTTGATTAATAAATAAATAAAATAAAAATAATATCAGTCAATAGTTAAATACGAGTATGTAGATACTGATATAAATCAAAAGCGACGGTGGACAAGTCGAATTTTTGAGTGGAAAGTCGAATGTTTTTTTTTTAATACTAATGACGATTATGTCATGTAAGATAAGTAGTCGCTTCAGTAATGAAAAAATCAAAATGGGTATTAATTTAAGATTTTCCTCGAGCTAATTACGAATATCATTTTGAATTTCAAGATGGCGGACCTATTTTTTTTAAGTTGACGTGTTTGTCGTTTTCGGTTTTTCCATCATACATAGTCAGTGATGTATATAACCATGGATGCGGTCACCGGAACATTTTGTAAAATACTTCTTCATACAAGTAAACTGTACAGCCATCTGTTTAAAATCATTTGAACTACGTAGTGTCGCGTTGCATAGGCGTACGATGTAAACTTGTATATGTGCGTACCATGCACATTTTGTTTATTACATTTTTATTTAAGTCGGATATTACTAAATTAAAAAAATAAGGTTATTCGACACGCGTGTATGTAATATTATTGGAATTGCAAAATATTCACAATTTAAAATAGTGTCCGCCATATTGAACTATTTAGTTATTGGTCCGATTGCTCTCAAAATTGATATTTGGGAGACTCTTGGACCATATAACATGAATCTTTGCTCAAAATTGAAAAAAAGTGGCCGCCATGTTGAACTATTTAGTTATTGGTCCGATTGCTCTCAAAATTGAGATTTGAGAGACCCTTGGACCATATAACATAAATTTTTACTCAAAATTGAAAAAAATGGTCGCCATATTGAACTATTTAGTTACTGATCCGATTGCTCTCAAAATTGATATTTGAGAGACCCTTGGACCATATAACGAGAACCTATGCTAAAAATTAAAAAATGTGGCCGCCATTTTGAACTATTTATTTATTGGTCCGATTGCTCTCAAAATTGATATTTGGGACAGTTTTGGACCATATAACATAAATCTTTGCTCAAAATTGAAAAAAGTGTCCGCCATTTTGAACTATTTAGTTATTGGTCCGATTGCTTTCAAAATTCATATTTGAGAGAGCAATCAGACCAGTAATGAAATAGTTCAGTAGGGCGGCCGCTTTTTTCAATTTTGAGTAAAAAATTATGTTACATGGTCCAAGGGTCTCTCAAATATCAATTTTGAGAGCAATCGGACCAGTAACTAAATAGTTCAATACGTCGGCCACTTTTTTCAATTTTGAGTAAAAATGTATGTTATATGGTCCAAGGTTCTCTCAAATATCAATTTTGAGAGCAATCGGACCAGTAACTAAATAGTTCAATATGGCGGACACTTTTTTTCAATTTTGAGCAAAGATTTATGTTATATGGTGCAAGAGTCTCCCAAATATCAATTTTGAGAGTAATCGGACCAGTAAGTAAATAGTTCAATATGGCGGCAATTTTTTTTCAATTTTGAGTAAAAATTTATGTTATATGGTCCAAGGGCCTCTCAAATATCAATTTTGAGAGCAATCGGGCCAATAACTAAATAGTTCAATATGGCGGATACTATTTTAAATTGTGAATATGTTGCAATTCCAATAATATTACATACACGCGTGTCGAATAACCTTTTTTTAATTTTGTAATAACTGACTTAAATAATAAGACTTTTTTTACAGAATACCAATTGATCCAATTTTAAGAAGCCAATGGATAGATATCATTCGGAGAAGCCGTAGTGAAGATCTCTGGACCTAGCCAAAAAAAATGTTTGACTTGATTTAACT
This sequence comes from Polyploca ridens, assembly GCA_951394255.1. Lineage (NCBI taxonomy): Eukaryota > Metazoa > Arthropoda > Insecta > Lepidoptera > Drepanidae > Polyploca > Polyploca ridens. Next base: position 16,289,151 of record OX596247.1, on the reverse strand, counting down.
CGATTTGCTTGTTTTGACTCAATTTCACTTGATTTCACTCGGTTTGACTGGATTTGCTTGATTTGACTTGGTTTGACTCGGATTAACTCGATTTGACTCGGGTTGACTCAATTTGACTGGATTTGACTCGATTTGACTTATTGACTCGATTTCACTCGGTTTGACTCGATTTGACTGGATTTGGCTAGATTTGCTTGATTTGACTTGGTTTGACTCGATTTGACTCGGTTTGACCCTGTTTGACTCGATTGGACTCGGTTTGACTCGATTTGACTTGATTTGACTCGATTTGACTCGATGTGACTTGATTTGACTTAATGGCGATGATAGCTCAGTGGTAGTGACGTCGGATACCGAGATGAAGGTCCCGGGTTCGAATCCTACAATGAGCTTGAGCTTTCGGTGAAGGAAAACATCGTGAGGAAACCATAGCACGGTGGTAGGGTACTTTGTAGTACCCGCCTGGCTGGCTACCACCCTCAAGTTGAAAATCTGTCGCCAAGCACCTTTCGGTGTGTTCCGATAGCTGCACTTGAGAGCCAGTTCCTTCTAGGCTTTGTGTGCTTACCACCTTCGGCCGCATCATCACTTACCATGGTGAGATTGCAGTCAAACACAGGCCTATAAACAGTAAAAAAAAAAAAAAAAAAATTGACTTGATTTGCTTGATTTGACTTGATTTGAAACGTCAACGCAAATAATTACTGTTCGTTGACATCAAAGTAAAAATAATAAGTATTAATTTATATCGGCGCCATTAATCTTATTCTTATTATCATGTATTATCCCGATTCCACTTTTATTTTCGGAGTTTAAAAAGATATCGACACCGTAATATATTTTTCCCCATTTTCTTGGATTTTTTTCAAGAACTGGTAACTGGTATAAACGTCACTATGACAAGCAGAATGACGTAACGCGAGGATAAGATGTAGCAAAGTTGGCCACTTTTTAAAAGTCATGTAGTATGGGGATACTCTTTCTAGACATATATATTTTCTAAGCGTAAAACATAAAACAATTTATAAATTTTAAAAAGTTGTTGGAACCTCTTTTGAATAAAATTAAATAGAATAGAACGTCTCTATTTCAAGGAGTTTAAACGGAAATAAGTTTCAGACCTTATTTCCGTTAACGTTCTCTAGTCTTTACGCCGAAAATATTGACATACGTCTCAGAAAAAGGCTTTTTTACGTACTTTTTTATAAGTAAATGATGCTTTGTTTGAAATGTGGGTTGACATTAAAAGCGACGTAATAAAGTTGATAGAGAATCATTTTGGAAATGTTAAAATATATGTTTAATTTTTTTATGATGTTAAGTAAAAGATTACACTTAGCCTAACTTATTGGAATAGAATTGATTAACTTAAAATTTAATATAGGTACGATGTTAATAGTTTTCAAATTAGAATTGCAGTACACTGGTGACAAAGGTAATCACGTTTAACGCATCCTGCATCCGCCCATGTCTTTGCGAATGGAATTCCAGGTTTTAGGTCAATGAGTACTTTGAATTCCGGGAAGATAGGATACATTGTAGGATCCACATTAGGATTTTGTATTGTAGGAAAATTGGTAGAGGTGCAAAAACTGCGGTATGCGGCGGTCATTAGTGCTGCGCGGTGCTTGCGTCATTACGGTGCATAAATGCTATCCTTAATAAAAGTTGTGAATACACTGACCACTCTGGACACTATAATATTATTATTTGAATATCTAGCTTAGTATTTTGAAGTAAACTCATGGCTTTGCTCGGTGGTAGACTTTTAAAGCACCCGCCAAGCTGACCATTCCATATACCCATGTGTTAAAAAAGCTATCAAGCACCTACCAGTAGGCGGCGGTAGCACGGTTAGGTTATAGTCAAACGGGGTCATTCGTGACCGTGAGGTAAGGTTTGAGATACCTACATTCTCGGCCCTCGTTGTGAACTGCAAGCCTTAGCCAAAAAAACTCGTCATCCGGATCAGATGACGCGACGCGATGTCAGCACGTTATTTATATATCTTGATTGCCGTTGATATAAAACAAGGCGGAGTACGTGCGCGAAAAGATCAAGTAAACGCCGAGGGTGCAGCTGTTGGAAATGGCAACTTCAGGACGTTCGTAGAGAAGACGACTTTTAGCCGCAGGATGTGGTGTACCATCGATTTCGCGGACCAGTACCCACGATGGCACTGTGACGTAATGATTTTTACTAAAATAGTTTTAATCTTTTATACTAACACACTGTTTCATTTTAACATCTAGTCATGTTGGTTTATAATATCTATGGGCTCAAGTAGCTTGATAGTGAAGCGAAGGAAAGGTTTTCCCGACCGGCTTAAATCGATTCCGATATATGTGAAGAGGTGGCGAATATAAGCTGGGAGTTATGTTAATTTGTCTATGACTTGTTAACATAGCGCCATGCATGAGGAACTCATCCTCGGTAACTCAAAATCGCATCAAATTCCGTGCGGTGGTTGTTAATATACTGGGTGTAACAGAAAGGGTATATACATCCGAAGGTGGTGAAGACTACATCAGGTACAGACTCTATATAAAAAGTTTCAGCTCAAAATAAATTACTCAAAAATGTATACCAAATTTTTGCATCCAATTTATTGAACTAAAATCATAACTAACATGTCATCGGTCGATGAGGGTTATTATCATTTTGCGCCCCTTGCTAATAAATGTTCTCTTCCGCGATCTGTGCGCCTAGTACCAAAAAAGTGGAGTACTGTAATGGATATACCCTTTCCGTTACACCCAGTAAGTAAACTACACTAAAGGACAGACAGACGAGAGACGTTGCTATACAGGGTGTTGTTTTGGTCGGCGACAAGCGACCCAGGAGCGGTAGTACAAAATATATATTCCCCAAAAATGGACTTAATTCCATTAAATACTGTAAATATGTTGAGAAATACCTTATTAAATTTGAAATAAAATTACCGCAAAGTATGGTTACTAGGCACGTGCACAGACTAGAGCTAGGCGCAAGCCGCCATCGCCCCACTCCTTTCCTCCCTCGTACTTCCGTTGAGTATTATGTCTACACTTTAGCTTATTACATGATTTTCAATTTTTTTATTTAAAAAAAAAAGTATTTTTTAATATTTTTTTAGCACCAGTATCATTTGTATTATCGACCCTGGGTCGCTCGTCGCTGACCAAAACAACGACCTGTGTAATATTTGACGATTATTATCATGTCGAATATGTATGTGTGTCCCCACCTTTATTCGAGCTTTTTGCTTAATGGAAGATGCACGTCGCGTTTCAGCAGTGACTGCGAAGGTTCCAAAATAAAAACTGTTTTTATTACGCAGCCCGACACCTAGGGGGAGCAGCCAAATGTAACGAAATACACGCTGGAAAATATGGCTCTTGTGATTTATATCCAGATTGTTCTAGTGTTTGTTTTTTTAGGGCTAAAGTAGATATGTGTGACAGAAGGGACGCGCTCGCTTTTGATATTATTTATACGACTAAATTCAATGAATGTGTTGACTTTCTTTTGTGTTCAGATGCTGACTTGGGATTTCACTTAGGTTCGTAATGTATAAATCTGACTGAGGATTTATAGCGAATGAAAATATAATTTATTTTATGAAATGTGATATGATTTCTTGTTAGGTATTATTAACTTTAACGTTTTTTTGGGTTCCGTACTACCAATGAAATAAAAAAGTCTTACAAGGTCCCTCTTGTCTCTGTGTGTCCGTTTGTCACAACTTTATGACGTCCTTTCGGAATAGAATCCTACGAATAATAAATGTCTTATTATTCGTAGATAGGATCAATAGTTCTGGTAATTATACTCTACAAAAAACCAACCACTTACTGATGATATAAGTTTTTTTTTTGTTTCTACTTAAAACCAAGATATTTACACATTATATTCGAATATATATTCGTAATGCTTCATCTGCGTGCAATGCCATTAATTAGCTTATATTTGACATAGTACGTAGATATGGCCAGATCTTAGCGCGCTAAGTTGCTAATGGCGTTATTAAACGTCATTTGATGTTTGACGATAGCTCAAATCAAATGGTACTGTTGTCACCCATTTATGGCCGATTCCTATAATTTACGGACCGTTATCGGTTAAAATAAGGACTCTTATATCTTTACTAATAATGAAGCAAAGACCTCAAAGCTTTGCATAGCAGATCCCTCCCATATGGAAGTAGCTATCACTGGTAAAATTAGTTTACGAAATGATCTATATGCCCAGTTTAGCAATAAAAAAAACCTACCATTGGTAAGCAAAACGATTTGTTTTTGTTTATAGAAACCGGGCATTAGTGCATCATTTAATACACGTTAATTGTTCCGATAATTTCACGCAGGTGAAGTCATAGCATTAGGTGTGTATCCTTAATGTTACGTATTTGCAACTACTTTATTTACTACAAACGAATTTAATATCTATATACTTAATACCCATAATATCAATTACTATGCGGTTGATTATTCCAAGACACGGAAGCGTCGGTGTAATACCGAACGTGTAATTAATTTAATTAAAGTGCTCGAGGCGGTGCTATGGTTGCATAATCGACTGTTAATTCTGCTATATGATATCAAAAGGTTAATCGTAGGGCAAGAGCCCCGAATGTGGCCACTTTAAGGATTTTTTATGTAAAAATAATCGCCTTTAATTCAAAAATATGTATCGTGTTGATTAGTTATATTAATAAAGCAGTTTATTTATTTATCTTTTAGGTTTTGTATCGAGTTTCTCTTTTAGTTTATATCGAGAGACACATATTTTATTTATAGAATATGGTGTAAAATCACTATTGATCCAGTTGTGGCCACCTACCAGATAGAGGAATTCATTGACTATCAAAATAAAGTTCCTAGATATTCATTTAGTATCCTATTAACGGAAATTATTACTTTGCACAGTGTCACAAAAAAGTTACTATATACTTACGGCGCCACTACAGTTAAATAAATAAATATCCTGGGACATCTTCAAATTTTTTATTTACAATAGACAATAAACGAGCCAGGCTTCAACGCCTTATTTATTGACTTTCAAAATTGCACGTGGCCACCACCGGGGTACTGGCCAAAACCGGGGCTCCTGCCCTATATTGACTCTTTCAGGTCTGAAATATAAATCAAATAAGTTCTTTCTGGAGTTCATCGTGTTTCTTGACTCATAAGATTATCTATTTACATACTAAAAACTTGTAAGATAACCCTATTTTTATTCTAAGCAAGATGACCAACTAAAACGTTACCAAATTGAAAATTTTCGAGTTATTGTTTTCAGTAATTTTACTAGTGATTTTCTGATCAATAAATAATGTTTTTGTAGCGATGAAAGTTCACAAAGTTTCGAATCCTACAAGGAATTTTAGCTTTCGATAAATAATAAAGATACAAAGATTCGTGTGAAAAAATAACCCTGTCTTTGCTGTCTCGTAGCTTGTGGTAGGGTACTTTGAGTACTTGGCTGACTGGCTACCACCCTCAATTTCAAAAGCTAAGCACCTACCGAAGAGTTACTGCATTTGTACTTCAGAGCCAGTTCATTTCCAGGCTTTTTTTTGATCCCCGGGCACAGCTAAATGCCCATATGGGTTGCGATGACCATTCTCGCCGCACCGCAAGCCAACAATTCAGCCAGCTAACTTAAAAAAATATTATTATTTAGGTACTCCAAATATGTACAAAATACAATGTATAGTATAGAAATTTCCTCTAGTTTGCCGCTGCTACTGCTTAACGGCTACCTATTAATGGCTTCCACGCCTCTTTGGATAGGCAAGCTAATGCGTCAGCGGGAAAAGCGCCCTGCGCGCTGGTCTGGAGGCCTCGATCAATTTTGATGATTATCATAAAGGATTATCATTTCCTTGAGATATTTTTCATACAAAGCCATCTGATTCCCAACTAAGAAGAGTTTGTACTATGGAAACCAGATAACACATCTGGTATTCGTAAACACACATGTCGTTCAATACAGTTTCATGCTGTGTTTAAGTTTTTTATGTACCGTATAATATTTTTATGACAACAACCTATATAAAATGTCAATAAAATATTTAAAGACTTTCGGCACGCGCGTTTGCGCCCTTGAATATAATACTGATGCCTCCCCAATAGCCTTATTGATCCATTATTTACCATACATTTCATCCGCGCCTCACAATACTATGGTAATTGTGCTTTGTGATCGGTTTTATGATGTATTTATCTACGCGGATGGAGAAATGACGTATTGCGAAGGGCATTTATGAAATTACTGACGTGTAAATACATGGCGCCCATTTAAGTAATACATGTTTATTAGTGGGTGTATATTAGTGGGTGTATATTAGTTTATGTATATTAGCTTTTCTATATTAGTTTATGTATATTAGTTATATATAACGTTTTATGAGTAAGGATATAATGTTTAACATGAGGATTTATCTACGAGGAGTAATTATTTATTTTTCCAGATACCAACATTTTATCTAGTTACCCCAGATAATTACCTTATCTTCCTTGTTGAAAAATATCTCTTCATTCTTTAATACATCGTTATATGTATGTCAAAATACATGGCGCCCATTTAAGTACTACATGTTTATTAGTGGGTGTATATTAGTGGGTGTATATTAGTTTATGTATATTAGCTTTTGTATATTAGTTTATGTATATTAGTTATATATAACGTTTTATGAGTAAGGAAATAAAGTTTAACATGAGGATTTATCTACGAGGAGTAATTATTTATTTTTCCAGATACCAACATTTTATCTCGTTACCTCAGATAATTACCTTATCTTCCTTGTTGAAACATAACTCTTCCTTCTTAAATTCATCGTTATATGTATGTTAAAATTGTAACATAGTTAAGGGTAAGTGAAAATGGTAACGTTATATAAAATCACTTGCAAACGAAATGGAGAAACAAAACAATTTGAAAACTAAACTCAAGTAATTTGGACGCTTCGAACAAAACTTCGAAAGCTACTGAATTGTTGACTTAGAGATTTTTGTTTAAGTATCTTATTGAACAAGTTAAATGGATCATTTAAAAGTATTCTAACTGTTTATACGTATGCACAATTTATGATAAAAATCCAGATAATAGAAATATTTTATGATTGGCTAACTCAAAGACTTACTACACATTTACTATTATCAGTGCAAAAACACTTATAAGTTGCGGAGTTTGATTGCCCGGTATTAACTACTCTAAAGGGGTTTTTCATGGGTTTTTCTCATTTTAAAATATCATATCTTATAGCAGCAAATTTAATACAAATCGAATCTAGATCTTTGTTTAATTAAAAACAAGAAGCCACTGTCAGAAAGTTAAATGATTAAATCCAGTTTCGGTTTCGCGTTTGATTTTACAAAGGGCCCACTCGGTTCTTGTCTTGGCGTTAATTGAACTCGTTAGAACACGGCTCTATGTGACATGTTTTTAATCGCTTGCTGTCATTTACGAAGATTAACATAGTTTTGTTTGTATGACATTTACAAATCATACCTACGTTGGTATAGTAGTACCCAACTGATATAGCGCATCGTGAATCTTCGTTCGCACAGAAAAGAAAGTATGGCCCCGAAGATTAACGAAAGAATGCTTAAAACTTACAATCAACCTTAGATCACTACTATAAGGTTCATAATACACTGCAGCTGTTAGTTCCGTCTCACTCGCAAGTTACGCCCCTCCGCACGGCGCGCGCTAACATGGCGGCAGCTGCCGACCAATAGCGTTTCCCGAGCTTTGAAAATGTATCTTCTGCGCAGGTACATCGGTAAGCCATATTACTAGTATTTAACGTAATTACTTACTCCTTATGGTGCGTCCACGCTACGCGAACAGAGCACGAGCCGAACACACGTGGGGCACGGATTCGCGTAGCGTAGACGGACTTGCGAGACTCGAACGAGCGTTCGGCTCGCGCTCGACTGCGCTCTGCCAATTGTCAGTTTTTGACGAATACAGGGAATTGTATCGCGCTCGCTCGTGTTGTAGGCTCGTTATCGCCCACACTTGACATCGCGAGCAACGAACGAACAGAGGCTCGGTTATGTCTGCGTAGCATAGATGCACCATTAGGTACCTACATTACTTACTTGAGTCAGCGACTCAAAGTGGATCTTGACCTCTAATACTAAGTTACGCTTTTTTAATCTCATAAGATAAAAGGGAACCATTATTATGTCGTTTCGGAGCCAGCCTGACATTTTGTGTAAAACATCCTAATCCTATTGAACATAATAGCATTGTGTGCAAATTTTGTCGCGATATACCAAAATCGTACACTTTTCATACTTTTGAAAATGGATATTTAGATACATATCTCACAACGAGTTACTTCTTTTTATTTTTAGGTATGGCAACCCAACGATTAACAAGTTTTATTTTATCGTCCTAATAAAAAAAAGTAATGCCGTCGATTCAGCCTTCAGCCTCATACTAATAAAGGGTAATAGTGTCTTTTTTGAAACCTTATTGATCTTTATTTCATTCATTTCTCTATACTTAATCGTTCCCTCAGTACAGAGTTCTATCTACTTAGTCTAGGTATCTACAGATTTAAGGAGATCTGATCTAACCAACATTGTGGCGTCAGTTTCTAAATATTTAGCTGTCTATATTTCTTGACTCCATCAATGATATCAGGTTATCTACCTATGAGCATCCTTATATTTTGAGCTGTTTTCGGATATTTGAGGTTATCCGAGGTATTCTTAGTAGTGGAGGGCCGTAGACTCTTTCTGCGAGACCGTAATGGTAAAAAAGGAAGCTTCCCAATGAGGAAGAAGGCCGATCCCACCTGGAGAAGGACGCTGCGGGACGGTCGTGCCTTGTCGTGGCCTTCCTGTCCTGTAGATCGGGCTTGGAATAACAGCTACGGTGGTCCCCAGCCTATTGTAAAAGGCGAATAACCAAGTACCTTGAGGCTCGTGGGCCCTGAACGCCCAGAAGCGGCCCCGAAGAGGATGATTGGGTCGTTGTGTTCACGAATCATCGTACGATAGCACTGTGGCGAGGGTGCTGGGGAAAGGTATCCTACTTCCCCCGAGACAGGTTATCTTAGCGTGCGTTCCGTAAGACAGCCCGATCCCCGATAAATAATTTTTTTGTTGTCACCAGCACCAAAAATCAAAGATAACATATTTAATCACTGCAATTCTTTACAATCGACTACATGAAAGAAAACTTTCCTATATCGTCATGTTGTATTAAAATACATCGACTTATTAATTTATACATCTTCAAAGGAAAGCTTCGCTTGGTTGGGCTTCTGTTTTTAATGGAAACCTACACATTTTAACATACTTTCAGTAGACGCGGGGACTCGGTATGTCCGTGATGTCAAATTTAACGAGTAATTACTTTGTAGGTCTTCTTCTCACGCGTGCCACTATTGACAGAGTGGTCGTGGTCACCCGACTGCGTAAAATAAAAATTAACTGAAATGAGAAAAATATGCTCTGTAATTTATAGAATTTTAATGTAAATTAAATTTTATAAGGTATTGCAGGGAGGGTCAAACCAATAACCTAAATATGTTTGGTATTGAGGTTCTAGAATACGGATCTTATACCCATCTCACACGTACCTACTAAAAACAAACTAAACCCACTAAAATAACTCAAGTTAGTAATGAAATATCGCACACGAAGTCACGGTAAGTTTAGTCACTTGTCGACTAAAGTTTCCATTTCACAAAGTTGCACTTGCATTCTGTTACTTAAACATTTTGCATGTCTTACCTCCTTACGGCGCTTATCTTTCACATAGAATAAACGTTTTTTGCGTGTTTAAAAGTCTTTCTAAAGCCATGTGTCCACATAATTTGTTAATAAATTCTATGTAACAAACATGCGAGTTATCGTATTTCCTACACGTTATGTACGGAACCCATTATGCCCATTACGACATCAAGACATGTATAAAAACTGTGGTTGTATATAAAAAAAAAACGGATACGAGTTGTTTGTACACACATAAGAAAGGTTCCGTAAAGTTTTTGTATGTCCCTTTAATATTTTATCTGATTTTATTATTTGTTGTTATAGCGGCAATAGAAATACACATTATATCGTCAACTGTCTACCCAGACGGACATACAGTGGAGGCTTAGTAATAGGATCCCGTTGGTACCGGTTGGGTACGAAACCCTGAAAGAATCGTACAATTTCTCATCTATTAAAAAGTATTTGCTATCATGGACTGTATTTTTCTTTCAGAATGCAACAGGCGCCATTTTTTATACCAGTAAGGTAGCTAACGAGCACACGGCCCGTCTGATGGTAACCGGTTACCGTACCGACTACGGCGTAGCCTATACACGCTTGCAACACCAGAGGTATCACTTGCGGGTTGCCGACCCTGCAAAAATCTTTTTACACTCATCTTCATGAACTCCATGCATACCCCATGGAAAACTATACACATTCCACAACCTAAACGCCGCAATAGATGGCACTGTAATTGGGTCACGCATGCTACTCACAGTTGCCAATTGCCAATTGGCAACTGGAACGTGGACGTGCCATTTAAAATAAAAACGCGTTTTATCTAACACGTAGGTTATTACTATTTTAATATTAAACACATTTAATTATTTCATAGACATCTATTTAATAGAAATATGGCTATTATTCGTATTTTGTTCAAGAATAATGAGATAAAACTGTTACACTCTAAAGACAGACCTTGACCTGTAAGGCTTTCGTTTGAGCACTATTTGCCTAATTCAAGTTGACAATAGGGAAAATTTATGTCTTGTCATCTGAAAAGTTAGCTAACAGTAATAAATTATCGTTTATACATATATTCTCCCTCAAATATTATAATATTAGGTTGTAAATTGTGATACGCCGGTATTATCCAATAATCTTCAACTGATATCGAGTGCTACAATCGTTGAGTGTCCTCGATCGTCCACGCAACGATTCAGTCGGACGTTTCTATTGCGGATTGGGATGGAGATTGAGATCTCCATAAGGCTGCATGTCCACCAGAGATGTGCAGCGATGGATGTGTTTAGCTAAAAAAAGGATAGTTATCACGTTATAGCTCCAGTGAAGCGATTTATTGGTGGGTTGAAACACAGTCCTAGCTACACATCTCTAGTGGAAAGCCAGCATAAATTGAGGTTCATCTAAAAGGGCGTCGTCGGCAACACATTGATAATCCCTTGATTATTTAAAACTAGTTGCGCCCCGCGGTTTCGCCCGCGTACTCGAGGGATATATGGCTTTCCCGGGATAAAAAGTACCCTATGTGCAAAGATTTTCATACAGCATCGTGCCTCTACCCAGATGGATAGTCGGCCTTACTAAAGCATGACATTTAATATCACTCCGCTTGAGGGGCTCCTGAGCAAATCGCTCTCAGTTCGTGCTGCGCACGGCTGTCATCGCGTCATACTCGCTGTACTGATTAAATAAAAAATGACAACTTGCGTATTAAAATACTGTCACAACTTATAAAAACCAAGGAAAAACTAAAAAACTAACCTTCCATGTGTAAGTATTGCGATTTCGTCACTTTTAATTACCTAAACTTATTACTTTTAAATACTGTCAATTATGGCTTGTTTATTTCGTGTTCCCATAGAGACGACTATCCTTCTGGACGTTTTAAATTCTTTGCCTATGTACTAATCCAGATCACATTCTATCAGCGTGCCAATTTCATCCAAATCCGTTCTGTAGATTTTGCGTGAAAGAGTAACAAACATCCATACGTACAAACTTTCGCGTTTATAATATTAGTTAGGATATGCTTTAATTTATTTAAAAACAAATTAAAATACTTTATTCTTTTCATTTCACCCAGAGCAACAATTTTAGGACAAATGTGATACAAACAAAAAAGTAGGTATCATAAATTGTACAATGTGACAGCTACTGAAACTAAGGTCGTTAGGATTAGTTTGACACCTTGATAATTAATTTCCCAGATAATCGCTTCGTGTGAGATTACATACGTACAATACATATTATAAATTATTCTTTATTATTGCCACAAAAAGGTTCTTTGATGATACCTGATTAAACCGAGACTGTTTTAAATCAAATCAAATCAGCTAATCTGTTAAAATATATATAAAATAAAAATATTTACCAAAAATCTCTTAATTGCTACTTCTCAATTAAAGTTTTTACATTTATCCGAACCGAAAACAAGGAAATCGGTTGAAGACAGCTCAACCTATGTTTAAATATAATAAAAATAACTATATAATTTTATTAAATTGCAAGAAGACGATAACATTGCCGGCTATGAACGACACCATCAGCGGTAGCATGTACATCCCGAGTGAGTGTGAGGTCACCAGCCTTATCGTTATTGGGTCCGAGTTAGTCAAGCGATGGAGGTCCTTCACGCGTTTCACTTCTGGTCTTTCTGGGCCTGGGAAATGAATAAAACTTATGTATATCACGTACCACGACGTTTCGACGGTTCGACGTTTGACGTTCGCACGAGTGGGAACTTTGTCCAAGTTTTTTCCGAGTATTTAATAAAATACGTGTTGATAGTGGTCAAACGGTGTGTAATATAGTTAATAACATCATTATACAAACTATACAGTGTAGTGAGTGCTGGTTTCTAAGTTTAAGAGTTATAAAACGGGCAAAACAAATCAGTATTCCTGAGGACTTATATTTATATACCCCCATAAAGGTATTTATTACAAAATAAAAGTCATTAAGGCAGCTACTGCTAGCGGAATCTATAGGCAACAGATAAGACCATCAAGACACTGCGCCTCCTAGTTACATACTGCTGCTGTCGCCATCTGGTGGTGATTGGGAGCAACAGTGCGATAGGAGCCATTTGGGTGGACATTGAAAGCGTCACGGCTATAGGAGCCATCTAGCGGAACTCTACGGAACTTTGTGCGTAATCAATAGCTACAATGCCTTTAGCATGTGGTGGTTGCGGCAAATTTATGTCGCCAACAGATACCGCTAGGTGTAGTAAATGTAGCGCATCGTATCATCGGGGGTGCGTTAGTGTCCCAGCAAAAGGAGCAGTGCCTTCTACCTGGCAGTGCCCAGAATGCAAAAAGAACGTCCGTAGAGACAATAAGGCCGATACTCCCGTCAGAGGGAACCTGCAGGGGGCCCAGAGCGGCGAGCAGGCGTCTTTGCCGGCGCCTCCGATGGTAACAACACCACCGCCACCGTCGAGCGCTTCGCCTGTGCTGCTTCCGGAGATAGTCTCAGACTTGCCAAAAGATGTCAGTTCTGCGCTGATGCTGATAATGGAGGAACTGCGTTCCTTAAAGCATGAAGTTCTGGCATTAAGGACGGAACTAAAGCAGTCTAACGAGTCATGCAGCAATCGTATGGATGGCATAGAGAATAGACTGGATGCGTTGGAGAGCCGATGTTCTGATTCCCCAGCTGATACGGTGGATGGGGTTATAGCGCAACTGATGCGCGACTTAAATGACAGAGACCAGGAACTGATGGCGAATGATGTAGTTATTGCAAATCTGCCGGAATCACAATCGGAAAATCCAGTACATATGGTAAAACTTATCGCCTCAAAGCTGGGAGTTACAGTGGACGATCGCGACATTGTAAGTGCTGAACGAATGGGTGGGAGAAACATTAAGGCGACAAGCCCACTTAATTCTACTGAGGCCCGACCACGTACTATCATGGTTCGTCTGGCACGCCGTGATCTACGCAATGCCTTTCTTGACAGTGCGCGTGTTCGACGAGATGCTACTACTGCGGATCTCGGCCTCCCTGGCACGGCCCATCGCTTTTATGTGAACGAGAGGCTGACTAAAACGAATCAGCAGTTATTTCGCAGAACGCGGGCTGCTGCCGGACTTCATGGCTGGCGTTTCGTCTGGACGAGGCGAGGTCGTATTCTGGTTCGTAGTAAGCCTGGTGAACTTACTCACCGAATTGCTTCTGAGGACGATATTATTAAGATTATTGGACCGTATGCGGACACACACTAATTCTTTTTATATACATCGAATATCTAATGTTTTGGGTTGTAACTGCCATAAAATCTTTGCTTTCGCGGGGCTTGTGCGTCGTTTCTGTCTTAGTCAGAGACAATTTGAAGATGATACTAATATATATACCACCATAATTACTTATATTAATACATATACAGGATTACATTTAACACTAATAATATTTAAGACAACATTATATACAAATACATTATATTTAATAAACACACAGCAAAATTGTTTAATTAAAATCAATAAATCAACATATGCATTATATTTAATAAACACACAGCAAAATGGTTTAATTAAAATCAATAAATCAACATATACATTATATTTAATAAACACACAACAGAATTTTTTAATTAAAAGCAAGAAATTACAATATTTACTTTATTCGTTTACATATCTAATTATATATAAAGAAAAAATTACAATTATCAAATGATTCGGGACAAGTATTTGAAGTTAGGTTTATTTAATGCAGGATCATTGGGAACGAACCATGATGAATTTTTGATTGCAATGTCACGCCACTCGGTAGATGTAATGGCAATAAACGAGACGTGGTTGCGGCCCGGGGAAGAGGGTCGTGCACCCAATGTACCTGGATATAAGCTAAAGCACATACCACGCCCCGAAAACATACGCGGGGGAAGAGGAGGAGGTGTTGCCTTCTACGTTAAAACAGGAGTCAGAGCGCGTGTAGCACCTCATCCTGAACAACCAGATGTTGAGCAAATGTGGTTAAATCTAACGATAAATGGGAAGAAGTTGTTGATAGGTACTGCATACAGACCACCGTGGTTAGATTTATCAAGGTTTCTAGAAGGAATAACTGACAGTATTGGTGCTTTGGCTCCTTATGATCATATAGTACTGTTGGGCGATTTGAATGTCAACTTACTAGATTCAAATAATTTAAAAACAAAGGATATTAAGGAGTTTCTTAATTACACCAATATGAATCAAATAGTTCAGACACCAACACACTTCGTAGGAGATAGTATGACCCTTATTGATGTTATCTGCACTGATATGAGAGTCAGGAATGTAGTGGTGAACCATATTAGTGAGCTGGGGCATCATTCGTTCATAACATGTGATACGGTGATTAAGAGGGAAAAGCCCAAGCCGCGAATGATTGTATATCGACCTTTGAAGGATATTCTTATGGATTACTTTGAAGTAGATCTCGCAGCAATGCCGTGGAGAGAAATGAGTTGCTTGAAGGACGTTAACAGTGTGACTGACCAGTTAATTTTTTTCACAACCCAACTATTTGACCTTCATGCTCCTATAAAAAGTAAAATGTTCAGGAACCAACCGACGCCTTGGATTACAGATAATATGCGGCTTATGTTTAAATTACGTGACGAAGCAAGAGAAAGATATCATAAATTGAAAATATATAATAAAGAACAAAACAAAGTAAATACTTCAAAAAACTATTATCTAGACCTAAAAAAACAATCTATCTTTGCTCTAAAACAAGAAAAAAACGTATATTTCAGTAAACATATTAACAATAATGTACATAATCCCAAGGTATTGTGGAAGAAGTTAAAATCGGATGTGATCCCCGGCCATGATGATGGTGTTATTCCAGCTCATTTTGACAACCCTGATGATATAAACAATGCATTTCTCAACGTGCCAGGTGAACCTAGCGTGAGCATATCACAACTGACATACTTTGAGTTTGAAAGGTTTAATAGTTCCCAGTTCGTACTCAGAAATGTCAACCAGGAAGAAATACATAAAATCTTAAAGAGCCTGAGTTCAAATGCAAAGGGAGTTGATGGAATTAATCTGGATATGCTTATGCTCACACTGCCTTCATCTCTTGAAACTATCACATCATTAGTAAACCGGTCAATTGATACTCATACTTTCCCTAATGCATGGAAGTGTGCTATTGTGCGCCCTATTCCCAAAAATAACAACCCAATTACAGTCAAAGATCTTCGCCCTGTGAGCATATTACCCTGCTTGTCCAAGGTTCTGGAGAGGGTGATATACAATCAGATGTCGGATTACTTGGAGAAAAATGATATCCTGCCAGATCTCCAATCTGGATTCAGAAAGGGACGTGGAACTGCTACTGCCTTGTTGGACGTGGTAGGCAATATCCTTGAGGCACGTGACCGAGGAGAGGGATCATTGCTGACACTTCTGGATTTTTCTCGAGCGTTCGATGCAATAAATTCGTCACTGTTGCTTTCTAAGTTGGCCTATTATGGTTTTGCGGGAGAAACAATAAAATGGTTTGAGAGCTATTTGACAGGCAGGACTCAATATGTGGAGATCCGGAGAGAGGATGGATCGACTCTGTCATCCCCTCCACAACTGGTATCAAGGGGAGTACCTCAAGGATCAATTTTGGGGCCCCTTTTATACATCCTATATAGTGCAGACATTATTAAGTCATTCCGATTTTGCAAGTATCATATGTATGCAGACGATATTCAAATATATATAACTTGTAAACCTAGCGACACTTTGGAAGCAGTGAGAAAAATGAATGACGATCTAAAAAGAGTGGATGAGTGGTCTGGACAAAACTCACTAGTTTTAAATCCTATGAAATCAAAATTTATGGTGCTAGGCAGTAGGAAGATGATCAGTACAATGCTATCGGTTAGACCAGTAGTGACAATCAAGGGCCAAAACATCGAAAGAGTAGATACAGCATTAAATCTGGGTCTAACAATGGATTCACAGCTGCACTTTGAAAAACACATAAGTAACTGTATGAGGAATTGCTTTTATAGATTAAAAGTATTATATTCAATCAGAGAATACCTAAGTGTTCCATTGCGAAAGCAATTAGTGGATAGCCTAATACTATCAAAGCTCAATTATTGTGATACTGTGTATGGTCCATGTCTGCTGTCAAGAACTGATAAGCTAATACAGCGCATACAAAATGCATGTATCAGATTTTGTGTGAATGTACCGCGAAGATGCCATATTACTCCCTTTGCAAATACTAACAACATGCTTAAAATGGCTGCAAGAAGGAAACTGCATATGGCTGGTTTGCTCTTTGGTGTCATTACTACACAAAAACCAAAATATCTATTTGAAAAGCTGATATGGAGACAACATCAAAGTAAAAACCAAATCCGTTGGGCAACTAATCCTCTCTCCATCCCAACACACAGGACTATGGCTTTCAGGGGGAGTTTTAAGTTTGCTGCCACGCAGTGCTGGAACTGCCTTTTACCGCCAATACGTAGCCTGAAATCAAAAAAAACCTTTTTAACACATTTAAAAAATCATTATTTGCAGATCCAGCAGGTATCATAGATATTATTATAAAAAAAAATAGCAACAATAAATGATAATAGTACATGATAACAATTACCTAAAGTATAAAAGCTATCTTGCAATGGTGTGTTATCAAAAAGGGGTGTGCCTTATGCGCCTGCCCTTTCATGCCTTGGTTGGTATTAATATGGCTGCATTAGAAGTAACACCAGTCCTGAAATAAATGAAAATTTATTTATGTACTTAAATTTATACTTCTATTTTTGTCGCTTACATATTCAGATTATATTATGTTGTACTGGAGGCTTATTTATTTATTTTTATTCATAGTTGTCTTGTTTAATTTTATTATTTATTGTGTTCGTTTTTGGGCTTAGCTGCGACTAGCCGATGCGTCATAGTCACGGTTCTGGCATACTAACTATACCCAGCGAAAATATGACGTGTTACCGGTTTATCGAGCCCTATACATATATACATTTCTTTTTCTTTTGTATTGGAAAAAGGCACTAGCATTTTACATTAAAGCAAAGAGTAAAATAATAAATATAACTATTGCATTAAAGTATTATTAAGTTCAATCACTGTTTGTTGTTGTACCTATACTTCGATTGTTTTAATATGTAATAAGTACTTACTGGATATCAATTTTTCCACTGGTGGGAGCGAATTGCGTCGCTCATCGGTTCTTGCTGAAAATCAGCGCTGCAGACATTAGGCTAGTCCTAATTTCCCAGCTAAGCTGAGCAGGTTCCTGTTTTTGCGCACATACGACGCAAAAACTTATATTGTTTACACAAGATTTAAAATTGTTATATTGTTACTTATTATTCAACTTTAATGTGTACTGTACTTCTTGTTAATTAGATAAAATTGTATTACTCATCACATCACATCACAGAAGCATCACGATTGTACCTATTCTATTGTTTATTCACAGATTACGTATGTTTATCATTAAATTGGAAGTTGGCTTTATCCATGATCCAAGAAATATACCATGGCTTTATCAAAGATGGCGGAAGGCTTATGTGGTGTTGCCACCTGTAATTCTCGTGGTAGCTAAAATAGTAGCCAATAACTTCTGTGTTGTTTGTGATTATAAGCTATAAATAGTATAAATATTAATACTTATCTGTGTCTAGTTAGTTTTATTTGCGTCGAATGGCGCGCAAGAATAAATATTTTTCATTTCATTTTCATTTCATTTACCATCTTTTAAACATTCAATTGATGAACTAAACACATTTTAAGGATATTCTCAATGTATTTTAGACATCCATATTATATGGGGTAGTTCCTGTTTATTGACTCGTATGTGTCTGAGACAGGAACAGACAAATGGAGCAAGATTATTAGCACCTGGTACCTCAGAGAAGGGTAAAGAAGACGGAAGGCAGACAAAAAGATGGGATGACGAAATCACTGAAGTAGCAGGCAAAACGTGAACCAGGATGGCACAAGATAGGGTGGAGTGGAAAAAGTTGGAGGAGGCCTTTGCCAAAGGGCACACAGATTAGTATCAAACTTATAGGATGGAAACTTCAATAGAATTATATAAATTGTAATAAATAATCTGATATAGGCTAGAAATAAATAATTAAATAAATAAAATGTGTCTGAGACGGAATATAAACGAAGCGATGGACGTTTGTGATGAAACTTTGGCCGTATGTAGTACTAGCTGTCCCTCGCGTTACCGTCAGGGATAAAAAGTATGTCAATCCCATGGGAAAAAGCACTTTTAGCTTTTCCCGAATTTTCAAAGTTTCTGGCAAAATTTTCCATTTTTTCTTTACGTGAAAACCTTATTCATAATATTACGAACATACCGACATCTGTCCAGCAGTTCTCAAGTGATGCGATTACCAAGAAACACCATTTAATTTTTATTATTATTTGTATGGACGATAAGTATGCTTTTAGGGTGTAACATTGATTGATTGTAAAAATACCTACCATTACCTAAATGTATCATTATGTACAAAGGTATACAAAAGTTAAGGTTTATTTAAACTCACTTGTTGATAGAAGAACGTAAATTTGTGACAGACTTCTTCTGAGATTGTCAGCTTCATTATGTACCAATTGGCCTGGTATTAGGATTAATATCGTGCCAATAGAGTGGAAGATTAGTATATATACTAGATTCTTCGACGCAAAATATGGATAGATAACCTGAAAATTTGAAAGTTTGTTGTAGTTTTTAATATAGACAGTATAAATAAACAGTAAAAATAAAATAGTGGGTGCAGGGTAACAATTAAACTTTGTATGAGGCTTGGACCACGGCCCGAACTAATTAGGACCCTAACACAGAAGCGTTCGCATCGGAAGATGCGAATTTAACGTTGCCTCGAGGTTCAGTCAGAATTGGTGAGAGACTGACGAGCCTCCCTTCTGGGATTCTGACCATTTGGTCTCTTGCCAAAACTGTTGAAGGAAGCATTTACCAGTCGTCCTTGCCACCACTATGTAAGCCGGACGGGAATTTGACCTATAGTGCTAAGGAGAAAGCTAACCTTTTAGGCGCTCTCTTTGCCTCGAACTCGACTGAGATTCGTATAAATAAAGGAAAGGAAAAGGAAGGAAAGGAAAAAGGAAACGGCAGGAGTGCTCTTTCTAGACTAGCCATGCCCATGAGTCGAGGGTGCCAGACGGCATACTAGTGGTGTTGAAACAATTTGCTCCAGCGCCGTGTCCTATAACATGACTTGTCGCGCTTTCCTGCTCAAAAATGTAAGTCTCGTCTTTCGTGAAAGACTAGCTGGCTCAGGCTGTGGAATGAGCTTCCCGCTGTGGTTTTCCCAACGGAGTACAGCATGGAGTTCTTCAAAAATGGTGTGAAGAGATTTTTGCAGGTACATTATCATCATCATCAGCCTATAATGTCCCACTGCTGAGCACAGTCCTCCTTTCACATATGAGGGTGAAAGGGAATGGGCAATACTCCACCACGCCTGCCCACTGCGGATTGGTGGAGGTAGGCTAGTGGTCAACCTTCTGTTGGAATTTTTCAACCTCAAGCCGCCTGGGAGGCATCCAACTAGCTTAACTTAAGTTAAGCTTAGCTTAACTTAGCTTTGTGACATACATATATGTATAGTTAATCAGTATACATAAATAGAAGTACCTACTTACATTTCTTAAAATAATATTGAGAAGTCGATAACTCGTGAATAATATATGTAGGCAGCAGATTGATAGTGAAATCCAAATCTGTAATTAATACATTTAAAAATCAAAATGGTTATATTTATAAAAAATTTACATGTCATAATGTATGAACCTACCTGTGTCCCAAAACAAATATTAAATTGTTTGCAACAATTCGTGAAGTGCAGATATATCTTGAACCAGTTATCAACCAAATTGTGTTCAATCACAGGAACATATTCGTGTTTCATTTTCCAATTATTTCTCAATTTCTTTTCAGTTAAACTTATTTCATGGTTAAAAGTTTTGAGTAACTTGTACAGTATTATGAGAATAGAAATAGCAACTACCTGTTCCAACACGAAAGACATGTCCAACCATTGTTCGGATATTAATAGAGTAATATATATAACGTTTACATGACTAACTCCCAACCAGTATATACGGTCTTGTATCTTCATTATTTGTAGAGTTAGTTGAGTACAACCATAGGAAATCATTGTTAAAACACACATAATATCAGTTATCTTTAAAAACTTAACGTATTTATTATCGTTAATAAAATATCGGTGTATAATGTTTATGTTCATAAGAAACATTTTGAAAATTCTATGGTTCTTTAAAGCGATAGTACCGGCAAATATATAAAAGGCAAAGGGAAACGCTCGAAATAAACCGAGCAAATATAACAATGCTAAATCCTTTCCGAAGCTTTCGAGTATTATACATACACCGTAATACATAAATATAACTTGTAAAACTGAAACGATAAAGACGTGTGCAAAAATTAATATCTTTTTCTTACATGAAAAATAGTTTCTATAAATACACATGATATTTTCCGCGATAAGTAGTCTTTTTAGTACTTTTATTTTCATTATTTAATTTGGAACTGTCGATAACAAGGCCGCGGCAGTAACTAATAAATTTTTATTTCCTAACTAATTTGAAAGTGCATAATTGATCAGGACATCCAATTATTTGTATGGCGATAGAAACGGAGATAGCGTTTGATATATTATTTCAGTACATTAAATAAATTATTCAAAATTAACCTATAAACTAGCTGCACACCGCGGATTCACCCGCGATCCCTGGATGAAAAGTAGCCCATTTTGCAAAAAAGGTTACGGCCATTGAGCTATTATTACTACGTATAGAGAAGACACCACACATCACAACTATGTTCCGTTCAAGTGAGGCCATCTGGCCACACTTGTTGTTGTAGAACGATGAACGAAACGCGTAAGCGCCATGAAAATCACGGTGTTTGCGAGAAAAATACTTCTAAAAGCGTCCTGATAGCGCTACGTGTTCCTACTGTCTGCTTAGCCGAATAATTATTGTTTCAGCGCTAAAAAGAACTTAACTTGACTCTAAAAAAATGGTACATAACCTTGGCTTATGGTAGCTTCTCTATAGAAATATAGCTCAATGGTTACGGCCCGCCTGATGTTAAGCGGACGCTTGTAATGCCACGGGTGTTGCATCACAAGGGATGCTTGCAACACCCGGGGCGTCACTCACGTGGTACCGTCCATTCCCCCTCCCCTATTAGCTCAGATAACCTTACTAACACGCAGGAACACAACATTGTTATTTGGCTATGATATTCTGTAAGGTCTATACTTCCTCAAACAAGCTGGGGCCCAAGTCTGTTATTACAATTGTGTGCCAATGAACTTTCAGTTCTGTCAAAAATGTGTCATTTTACAGTTTTGGTGGTCTACTAGCGTTATAATGGCACCATGGTGACGTCATAATTACTCCATTGTGATGCCATAATGATGCTATTGTGTTAGTAGACTACCAAAACTGTAAAATGTCACAATTTTGACACCACTGAAAGTTCATTGGCATACAATTGTAATAGCAGACTTGAGCTCCAGCTCTGACTGTAAGTAAAAAAAATAAAAGCTCGACCTTTCTTCTATGTTTAGCTTTCTATTTTGAAAATACTGATATCATACATCATTCTACATAATATTTATCTAATTGTAATGTATGTGTTACTATATAATATACTATTAATTTGATTGTAATTAAACTACGGTGACTAGTTTTATTTTATGGAAATAAAAGGTAACAGAAACGTGGACAAAGCCAAATTATCTGTAATAATAATGGTTAAATGTACGTGGTTAACCCTGACGAGCCGTCACACCATGTTGGTATCAAATGAACCTGATATTTACACATTGTGATCCGTGACGGTTTAGAATAAAATAAGTATTAAGTACAGGTTGGATTTTTAAAATGGGATTGCATGGTCAATACCTGAACGATGAGGTAATATTTCGAAAAGTAGTGTGGAGGTTTTCTTAATTTTCCGAATAAGCATTTTACGGAAAATAAATGAATAAGTGGTCTGAAAAATTTGAAAATTCGAAAAACAGTTTTTTTCCACGGGATTCTTGACAGGACTACATAACAAATTAATGAAGAACAGAACCGATTTTCCATTAGATGGTAAAGCAAATATAAACTGCTAAAAGCCACAGAAGTTAAATTACTCTACACAGCTTTGTAAAAAATCCAAAGAAATTAAAAAAAATATAATGTTTGTTTGGATTTTTCGGGGATGTATTACCAGGAAATCCTTTCTAAGCCTTCAATACATATCGACATGTCCAATTACTAGGCGTTGAATACATACACGCTTGATCATGGCTACAAGTAGCACGGCCATTACACCGCCTAACGTCTCCAATTTAGAGAATCGATACTAGACGTGTCTGTGCATATGCCGTGAAACGTGAGAGCTAGTTATTACCATAAAGGTCTGGCTTAATGACTAATTTTGTATTCAATGCTACAATGTGGAGGGAGTCATTGAACATTGACTATAATGGGAGTACTATTATTAGTTACCACTAATAGTAATCAACGAATGATAGCAAAGTTAGAATGAGACCAGAGTAATAATAAAAAAATAATGTTACTTTCTTTGCAAAAAGGGCTAGAATGGGGGACCGAATTTTCAAAGTAGAGCCTCAGTGGGGTATCGTAAGAAAAGGCTTCATTTGCACATTCGAGTTCAGGTTTTTATTTTCTTTTATGATGCATCTCGTTTTTTACTTATGGTGAATTCGAATTATCTCCGAAGTTTGCAAAGACCGACCGTCACGGCACTTTTTTACAACGTGTGTTTACTTTATTTCAACCGGGTGTCCCACGACACCTCTCGTATTTACTATAACAGTAAGGTAAGCGGTTAAGGTAGCCTAGAGATGCTTGCAACAGGGGTAATTAACCATAAAAGGTTTAAAGAGAGAGTGAGAGGAGATGATGTGCCAGTAGCAGAAGGGACAAAGCACAGTGTCATTTGTTAGTACGCTGCTGGACCTGCACAGCGCCTCCTCACGTAGGTCTGGTGACCTTACTCGCCGCAGGAAAAAATCACAATACTTAACTAATATCATTTGGCTGTGATCTTCTGTAAGTCAGGCTGCTCCAGTCTCTATCTACAGCAGAACATCTCCACTCCATATAGATTTCATAAAAGGTCTTGTGATACCTACATTCACCGGCTCCCAGCGACTAACCATCTCGTCAGCCCACCTGGTTAGAAGTCATTCCTCTCGATTTCTGGTAGCTAGGATTCTGTATATTCTTCCCATTCCCATCGATTACATAAAAAACTGTTTTACAAAAACCCTTAATCCGACTTCAAAGTACACTAAGAAGTAATCCTGATCTGATAATGGGACCAAACGGGAAGAGTACCCGTCAACACAAAAAAATAATTTTCCAAATCGGTTATTAAATTACAGTTATGAGGTACTAAACATAAAAAAATAAAAAATACAAGCGAATTGAGAACCTCCTCCTTTCTTTAAGTAGGTTAAAAATGAGTGTTCTTCCCCATTTTATATACCTACATATTTATTGTAGTATCATGATAATAGAAATTTTACACAAATCTAGCACTGACAAGGAGCTTTTTTTCTAAAGCACCGACATTCTCGAACATTCATACAGTGCCATAAATAAGTAGTAGGCTGCTATTCATTTTGTCCGCAAATCCGGTAATATACTACTGGGAAACCTAGAGAAATATCGTCATTATTTAGTCAAGCTGAGGATTTTGACCGCTTTATCCTTACTAAATATAAATGCGAATGTGAGTTTGTTTGTTATGCTTTCACGTCTATTTACTCACTATGAATTACTCGCAGATAACCTATGGTATGGAGAAGGATATAGGCTACTTTTTATCCCAGGAACGCGGGTGAGTAAGCTTTCATATTTTTCAGCGCTAAATATAGAATAAAAAGTTGCGTCAGTGTGAGGGTTAGTTTTTAGTAAGTAGGTACAGTATTACCCAACTTATATGGCGCGTCGTGAATCTTCGTTCGCACAGAAAAGAAAGTATGGCCCCGAAGATTAACGAAAGAATGCTTAAAACTTACAATCAACCTTAGATCACTACTATAAGGTTCATAATACACTGCAGCTGTTAGTTCCGTCTCACTCGCAAATCACGCCCGTCCGCACGGCGCGCGCTAACATGACGGCAGCTATCGGCCAATATCGTTACCCGGGCTTTGAAAATTTATCTTCTGCGCAGGTACATCGGTAAGCCATATTAATTGGGTACTACTGTACATGCTGAGTTGGGAGTGGTCTGGTTAAAAACGAAACAATAATATTGCGTTATGCAAGGAATAGGCCTTGCATAACGCAATATTATTGTTTCGTTTTTAATTGTTTTTATTGTGTCATGATGTGTGTTAATTGTTATAAGGTATGAATAAACGTATTTTTTAATGCTTTCTTTGATGACTTAGCCTTGAAATATTCAACATAAGGCCATGATAGCTTAGATGTAGTGACGTGGAATGCCAAAGCGATGGACGTGGTTCAAATCCCAAAAAATAAGCTTGAGCTTTTGATTGAAATGTGGTAAAATCGATTGATATATCCACTGCAAAAAAACCTATTAAAAATTTTACGTTTTGAGCAATAATTTACGACGGTCCCCTTATCTCCCTCGTCATGGATTGCAAACAAAGCCGCGGGCATTATCAGCTATAAATCCTCACATATACGGAAACAATTAATGTCATAACATAAAGATAAAGGGACGTGGTATTTGGGTAGAGGTATTCATATGTAAACGCTATTATAATGGCAATAAATATTCCGTACCCACTAAGTTACACTAACATAGCGTTATCGTTAATCTTTCAGCCGCTTTCAAGCTTTCGAATTGAAAGCTTCATATTTAACAAAATATATAAATACCTAACGAAAAAAAGAAATCAAGAAAATAGTACGATACAATACATACATTTACTATATTATTATGATCATAATTACTAACTCTTTTTAGGGTTCCGTAGCCAAATGGCAAAAAACGGAACCCTTATAGATTAGTCATGTCTGTCTGTCTGTCTGTCTGTCCGTCCGTATGTCACAGCCACTTTTTTCCGAAACTATAAGAACTATACTGTTGAAACTTTGTAAGTAGATGTATTCTGTGAACCGAATTAAGATTTTCACACAAATATAAAAAAAAAATCGAGGTTCCCTATACTTAGAACTGAAACCAGATTTTATTTTTCATCAAACCCATACACGTGTGGGTACCATTATCTATGTCTTCAAAAATGATATTGAGGTTTCTAATATAATTTTTTTCTAAACTGTATAGTTTGCGCGAGAGACACTTCCAAAGTGGTAAAATGTGTGTCCCCCCCCTGTAACTTCTAAAATAAGAGAACGATAAATCTAAAAAAAATATATGATGTACAAACATGCAAACTTCCAGCGAAAATTGGTTTGAACAAGATCTAGTGAGTAGTTTTTTTTAATACCCAATTTACCTTTCATTCAATATTTTTGGCGTTTTTTTTTTCATAGCAAAGTTGATTTAGTTAATATTACACGGAACCCTCCGTGTGCGAGTCGGACTCGCACTTGGCCGGTTTTTTTTATAATGAGCTTGCGTTTGGCCCCCGACTGACCCCAAGAGGACGAGGCCGAGGATGTAGCACGCTGACCCGAATAATGCATTTTGAATTTGAGGCTTTGAATACATCTAAGTTGTTGTAGGTGTCGGGTAACAGACACCGGAAGGGAGTTCCACTCCTTTGCTGTTCGCATAAGGAATGAAGAAGCGAAGCCTGTCCGTATAAGCGAGATATCGATAACGTGTGGGTATAAATTCTTCCGGCGTCTTGTAGTTCGATGGGAACATAAACAAAACATGGTAAAATTTTGCTACATTGTATAATACTAAGTTTGGTCTAAAAGGCCCAACCCCAGCATGAGCTGCAGATAACTACTGTGCTGATTTTCAGCTAAAGTCATGGATATACATATAACTAGTTTTAGTCTTACGGTTTGACCCGTGACGCCCAGGGATCTAATATTTTATATTTATAAAAAGTATCCTATACGGTATTCCAAATTATGAGATACCCGTGTGTAAAATTTCATCATGATCGGCTGTGCCGTTGAGGCGTCAAGTGGTAATATAACATCCAGTTTCACTTTTTTTTTTATATAAGTCTGATATATATTGATGGGTACATCTATTTTGGGATGGGAAGTGCTCGAGGTGTAGCATGATTATCCGTTCTTAATCGTTCGGCAAAGTTAAGCTACCACCGTCGTGGTCGGTACCTGGATGGGTAACCGCCTAGTGATATTTCAATTCGAGCGTTTCCGTGCTACGGAAGGCACGTAAAGCCGTTGGTCCCGGTTATCACTTAATTGTGATAGTCGTTAAGCTAGTTGGACGCCTCTTAGGCGGCTTGAAAAATTCCAACAGAAGGTTGACCACTAGCCTACCTCCACCGATCCGCAGTGGGCATGCGTGGTGGAGTATTGCCCATTCCCTTTCACCCTCATTTGTGAAAGGAGGCCTGTGCTCAGCAGATTTATTATAGGCTGATGATGATGACATCTATTTTTAACCACCCGCAATTTTGTAAATTTAACCATCAATAAATCCCCTGCTAATATTTCGTTGTAATACCTACAATTCAACTTCTGATCTTTTAAAATAATATATGTCTAACGTCTGGCTTTTTTCCAATACGTACCCGTAGCAGAAGCATTGGTCACAATTTATTTCGCAATTTCTGACCAATTTATGTCCCATTTTCTAAATCGAAGTTTAAGTTATTAGCTCTTTACATAATAGTCATTTTCGAAACTCTCATTTCCATTTAAGTTTTTTATCAGTTACAGAATATTTTTATTAATTTTTAACTGACACAGATTTTTTCAAGAGCCAAATTGTGTAAGATGAAAATAAATATTTTAGAAATTGACAATGGGTTGTAGGTTTCCTATACATATTTTCCTCCGAAAAAGTAATAGATATGGAACATCAAGCAAATCATAAATTGTTAAAATTTTCGAAATCTAAATTTGTGAAAAATTGGCATATTTACATAACTTTCTTTTTTATAAATGAACGTCATAATTTTGAATTTTTATGACTATAAAATTGACTATAATAAAGTATTTTTTTCATAAAGCTATCTCCAATATTTGAGAAGTTATTAAGGTTTTCGTTACCGACCCACTTTCACTGTGGCCGGCGCGCGGCGGTCCATTTATATTTAAGTATCATCTTTATATAAAAAATTCTACTGCACGTGTGTATGTCACTGAATTCTATTATCGACTGCAGCGCCATCTGCCGGGCTGATTTGTAAATCTAAACTATCCAAACCGCCACCCAAACACAAAAAAAAAACATTCAAATCGGTCCAGCCGTTTAGGAGGAGCTTAGTGACAACACACATACAGTTGATTTTTTTGTATGCCTTTGGGTGAGCCTTGGATGGTTTAGATAGGGTAGGGTAGCACCACGCGAACGAAGTCGCGTCGGGCAGCTAGTCATTGTTAAGTTTTTATTAGCTATCACTTAACAATTTAATGCTGAAACGCATTTGTCAATTTGAGGTAATACATCAAAATCAGTTGAAGTCCTTAGCGGCCGACAATTAGTTGGTGCCTACCGCAGACAAATTGCTCGCCCAATATATTAGGGCGGGGAGAATAATGTTGCTGATGTGCACCATACATTTGTACATCACCTTAATATATCAAGTCGGATGACTTGAGTAATGTGGTGTGAATAGTGGGCCTACGATAAATGGATATCTGAATTTCAGTCGTTTTTGTTGGTACTCTTTGGGTACGGAACGCTAACAGTACAGTAGTACCCAACTGATAAGGCGCGTCGTGAATCTTCGATCGCACAGAAAAGAAAGTATGGCCCCGAAGATTAACGAAAGAACGCTTAAAACTTACAATCAACCTTAGATCACTACTATAAGGTTCATAATACACTGCAGCTGTTAGTTCCGTCTCACTCGCATGTCACGCCTCTCCACACGGCGCGCGCTAACATGGCGGCAGCTGCCGACCAAAAGTGGTTTTCCGCGCTTTGAAAATGTATCT
Organism: Polyploca ridens; assembly: GCA_951394255.1. Taxonomy (NCBI): domain Eukaryota; kingdom Metazoa; phylum Arthropoda; class Insecta; order Lepidoptera; family Drepanidae; genus Polyploca; species Polyploca ridens. Next base: position 16,260,341 of record OX596247.1, on the reverse strand, counting down.
TCTGCGCAGGTACATCGGTAAGCCATATCAGTTGGGTACTACTATTCTTAGCATAATAATAAAACTAAGGAATATATGCCTGTTTTTATTGTATATGCAACGATCATATCGTGACGTCAGGATACATACTTACTGTCATATTAATTTGTATACGATAAGCTCGACCGTTTCCATTTCAACGTAAAGAATGACGTCACGCGATTTATAATCGCTGCATGCTAGTTTTAAGTCACAGTCATTTTCAAAGATAAATGTTATTATATCGAAATATTAAAGATGGAAATTTTTATTTAATTTAATTGCATAACAAAACATAGATAAACGAAACTGATTCCCTCCAAAGTTCTACATAAATATGCGACTGTAAAACTAAAGTATTCACAATAAGATTTTATTTTTAATATCCGCTGCGTCAAGTTGATAGCGACAGAGATGCTTAGAAAATAGGGTAGTCGGTAGCCACATCAGTGTCGTAACTCGTTTATTGCTGTACGACACAGATAATATCCGGACTGGGGTTCTTTAGAAGCAGTCAAGCCGCAGTCAAGCCGCTTATAGGAATCTGGGTAGCCAAGTTACTACCTATTTAATATGGCGACTCTTGTTTTATTATAAATGGAATTCCCAGTCTTATGCCAGAATTTTGAAGATGCGTTTTGAAATTTATTTTGCGATGGTTTAGAAGTTGGTGAAGTTAACTTGGCTATAAAAAAACGAACACGTACCTAAAGAACAATTACTTATCTGGGTAGCCAAGTTACTACCTATTTAATATGGCGACTCTTGTTTTATTATAAATGGAATTCCCATTCTTGTGCCAGAATTTTGAAGATGCGTTTTGAAATTTATTTTGCGATGGTTTAGAAGTTGGAGAACTTAGCTATAAAAAAACGAACACGTACCTAAAGAACAATTACTTAAATAAAGATTAAGTAAACGTTTGTAGTGGTTTGAAATTAAATATCTGAAACCTGTAAAACCTAATTACTTCTCAGAAGAAAACTATAACTCACATCGACGTAATGAGAATTTAGAAATTATTAGCACAGAATTTCTGAAATTTCTGTTCAAATCATGTTTAACGGCGGCAAGGTGGCGAACAGAAAGTATTATTGCCATTTTCCAGTCGAATAGGCAATTTTCAAAGTCGTTATTTACCCTGATAGCGTTGACCTCATGTAGGGTTCAACTCACGCATATATCTTGAAATGGCGGACTGTAAAACTGACGTTTTATTATTGGAACTTGGCTTTGTTTTAAAGGTCATTAAGACTCATGCGATTAACTGAAGTTAAGTGGCAATTCTGTCAGGTAGGTAATAAATTTAAAAAAAGGCGAAGATAAAGAAATAAGATCTTTTCATATTGGACTTCCTCATGCCTCGTAGTTCTTTCTTTTAGCCCTTTATTTCATGTTATAATAAAACTAGTGTTCTTTTATTATATTACTAGCTGTTCCGCGCGGTTTCACTCGCGTTCCCGGGATATAAAGTAGCCTATAATACTCGGGGATAATGAAGCTTCCTATTAGTGAAAGAATTTTTCGAATCCGACTGGTAGTTCCAGAGATTAGCCCGTTTAAACAAACAAACAAAAAAACTCTTCCGCTTTATTATAGTAGTATAGCTTATGTGTATTATTTATATTATTTATTTTACCCAAAGATAGTCTGTTTTTAGTCATTTCTATTTATGTCACTATCTACTATACCAGGTGGAGATTTCGAGATGGCATATTTTCGAAACCTATGTTGGGTTAGTCATTCTGAACACCTTTTACCATGGCACAAAACAGAAATCTCGAAATAAAAATGTATTTCTTATTATTATCGAGCTAAGTTGATCGTTAATATGGAAAGTAAAAAAAAATGAGAATTCAGTATTGGTCCCATAGTAAAAGTTGTTCAGCATGACTAACCCAACCTAGGTTTCGAAAATATGCCATCTCGAAATCTCCACTCAGTATAATACTTAATTTCCCCGTACTTTCATGTAAAATATAAAGTTTTTTTTCTTTTTTTTTTATACCTCTAAGGTGGCAAACAAGCATACGGCCCGCCTGATGGTAAGCGGTCACCGTAGCCTATGGACGCTTGCAACACCAGGGGTATCACTCGCGCGTTGCCGACTCTGAAGAAACCTCTTCACACCCTTCTTGAAGAACCCCATGCTGTACTCTATTGGGAAAACCACGGCGGGGAGCTCATTCCATAGTCTGAGCGTCCGCGGAAGAAAACTCCTTTGAGCCCGCACAGTTCGAAACAATTCTGGTTTCAACGTGTGAGGATGGATTCCCCGTCAATGGCGAGAGTTGCGATGGTAGAAGGTAGCCGAGGGCATAAAGTTGAACAATTCCTTGGAACACTCCCCGGTGTACAAGCGGTAGAACACACATAATGAGGCAAAGTCTCTCCTCAGATTGAGGGGCTCTAAACTGTTTGTGAGCTCGGGATCGTCGACAATTCTAGCGGCACGTCGCTGAACCGAGTCTAAAGGCCCAAGCTGGTATCCAGGTGCCCCTGCCCACAGATGACAACAGTACTCCATATGAGGCCGGACTTGCGACTTATAAAGTTGCAGCCTTTGCCCCGATGTGAAGTACTGCCTCGCTCTGTTGAGCACTTCAAGCTTTTTGGATGCCAGCTTAACCTTGTCTTCCATGTGACTTCGGAACAAAACGTCGCTAGAAATGTCGACGCCAAGGATCCCGATGTTTTGACTGATGTTCAAGGAAGTGGAAGGAAGTTATATTATAATCTATTTTTTAATATCCTGGTTTGAGAAGTAGCTGTCTCCAGCTGTCCTGAGATAAAAAGTAACCTTGTCTTATTCTTTCAGTGTAGCTTCCAATACAAGCTTTGAGGGGCCAGTTGGTGCAGTTGGTTAAGCCTCCACTTATCGCGCCGCAGGTCGTGGTTTCGATTCCCACACAGGACATGTAATTTGTGTGCATGAACATGTCTGTATGTCCTGAGTCTGGGTGTAAGTATGTATATTAAGTATGTATTTACAAACAAAAAGTAGTATTATGTATTATATCAGTTATCTAGTTTCCATAGTACAAGCTTTGCTTAGTTTGGGATCAGATGACCGTGTGTGAGGAATGACCCAGGATATTAATTTATTATTTAGTAGCAAAAGAATTTTCAGAAACAAATCATTAGTTTCGACGATTACCTCCTATATCCAAACTTGAACTACCTCTTTAAAATATTAGACCTTTAATAAAATGACAGTAATTTTACATAATTTCTACAGCATAATTAAATCAACGTTTATTTCTGTGAGCACGTAAAGCCTACGTAATCACGTGTGACGTCATGTCACCGCGCCGAGTGTGATTTTACTAAGATTTACAACTCAACTCATTGCGTCGACGAGCGTTTTAGCAAATTAATTAAGTCTCAAGTTATCCGAGCTCAGAACAAGTGGAGGAAGACAGATTGCCCTTCGCGTTCTGTTAGCTTGTGGCAAATATACCGAGACTCAGTTTCTGGAAACCGTATTAAAAGTATGCCTGTCTCTGTCAATGACGTATGAAATGACAGACTACTTAAAATTAATGAATGATTTACTTGAATACTTTTGATCATAGATTAACGTTAAATCGGTTTTGTAGTATAGTCATAAAAATGTAGCGACAATATATTATATTAAGGGATTGGTATATACCTATTGTGTCTGTAAATGTGTTTTATTTGTCTGCTAAAATCTGTCCTGCAATGTTGTGTATGTTATTCTTTCTCTTATTTTTAAATTCACGAGTTTTATTTAAGGAATATCAATCTCTATAAATATGGCCCGATTTCAAAACGTGCACGTTTTTTCACAATTAAAAGGAATGGTGTTTAATTGAAAACATTGATAAAATATATAAAATATAGTAACACCATTTAATTTATAAAATTTTAACACAAAAGATTGCCACACGGTCTGTTAGATTTTAATAAAAATTGAATCAAATCAATTTTCTCGGGCTTCAAATAGGTACTAGTCCTTATTATATTTTACTAGCTGTCTCGCGCGGTTTCACCCGCGTTCCCGTTATAAAAAGTAGCCTATGTCAACCGCGGATAGTGTAGCTTCCCAACAGTGAAAGAATTTTTCAAATCGGTTCAGTAGATTCGGAGCCTATTCAATGCAAACAAACAAACAAACAATCAAATCTTTCCTCTTTATAATATTAGTTAGATTATTATTATTATAAATGCTAGAATTTTTTTTTTTTTTTCCCCTATATTTAATTTATTACATTTACAACAGCATTTACGTGGCAATGCCGCCAGCATTCTGGGAACGTTGCCCTCTGACAACGATTTTTTCATTTAGTTTATTTCTTTTCATTTATATAGATTTTAAGGATTTTATGTTTTTTTTTTTATTTGCTGTTGTAAATTAAAATAAATTAATAAAAATTGTCTACCAAGTTTTATGTGTTGCTATGGTACCTATACTATAAAAATAAAGTGTAGTATTGAAATGAATATCTTTTTCTAAAACTACAAAGTAGGCAACTAAGGTTATTCTGGTGTTAAGAGTGCGTACCAAGCCAGAAAAATATGGCAATGTCAGATGAAACAAACTTATGTCTAATCTTCGCGTGCAGATGAGATGGAGATAGTGTGTTCCGCGGAACAAAAATGAACTAAGCGCTTTTTATCTAAATAACTCGTAAAGTATAGAATATTTTAAAAAATCGTTAGTAGCAGCCCTAGGTCATATGTTAGTGATATTATTTATCGAATTTTTGTCTTAATTAGATACACCATGAACGAATAAAACCGAAAATTCATTATTATTAGAGGTAGCTTTGTGATTTTTTTCTATCGAGGAAATTTCATTCCATTATGTTTTTGCTCAGGCAGAACCCTCGCGTACATAATGAAAATACCCATATAAAAATATTTTTTCATTTAAATACTATTTACTTGGTTAAATTTCAATTCTAAGATTGTTATTTTGCTTTATACGCAGTCTTAAGCGGTTATTGTAGCGCTATGGACCGTCGCAACATCCGGGGTTACCGAGACTACTCACGCGTAGGAACATATTAATTCATTTGGCTAATATTGTTTCGAATACTACTTGACCCTTTTTCAATTACTTAGGCTCTATACAAAAACATTCTTCAATAAGACTTTTCGTCAACACACTGGTGTAATAAACACTGCAATTAACACTGGATTAATAACAAATGCAATAAAATGGTGCTTAGCTGGGGAAAGCGTTTCTCACACCGAACCTTTTTGCTGGGAAACTGTAAATAATGTAGACAAACACGAATTCATTAATCATTGTGAGCGACGGCCGGCACGGTGTGATTGATGTCTGTAAACCTCTGTGCTCAATATAGATCATGAAAATATGGAGATGTTGATGTTGCAAATAGAATCACCGGGCTTATAGCACATGTACACGATATCAGTGTTTATTGTGATAGGATTTGAAGGCAATTTGTAAAGAAAAACATTTATTCCAAACAATACACAATACTAGAACAAAAAACAGTAACATGTTAAATGGTAGATATAATATGCATCAAGTACCTGTTCACTGGAAAGCTATTTTGCCACTTTATAAAGATAAGTAATCAAAAACAACATACTATCGAAAGTTACTAAAATATGCAGTTAATAAAAGTCTAACAATGACACAAATTCGACCATTACAAAGCCGAAGCAGCTTGCGCTATTGCTCCATTGACACGGGGCGATTGATCGTGTCCACCAAATAATATACACAATATTCAGTATTTCTGTTGCTCTTTTATTTGTTCTGCTACACCATTTTACACGTCAAAAAGTATTACATCATATTTTTTTAAAACAGGGTATTCAAAGAGTTCTTAACACACATACCTCCTGATTTTCATGAATTTAGGTACTTGGTCGCAATTACATAGAGCCTATTGTAAAGGGAAGCAATTATATCCGCCAACAATGTGACTGAAATTACCAATGTTATACGACCATTGTTGGACGACCTGACTACTGTTGATTTCGAGGGTATAATATCATCTTTTGTTTTGTCCGTATTATTTGTCATTTATGATTGTTATTAAATTTAATTTATTGGTGATAGGAATCAGTTATACTATAGTACGGGCGCCGAGAGAATGCGTTGCTGGCACCTGTTAATATTAGGACATTCTCGGAAACCGCTAAGCCTTTTGCGATGGGATTTTCACAGTAAGGTTCAGTATTTACACAGTAAGGTTCAGTATTTTCAGATTAAGGTTCAGTATTTTCACAGTAAGGTTCAGTATTTTCACAGTATGTTTCAGTATTTTCGCAGTATGGTTCAGTATTTTCACAGTAAGGGTCAGTATTTTTACAGTAAGGTTCAGTATTTTCTTAGGCATAGCTAAGTGAAAGTCCCATTATAATTAGATTAGCCGGCGTTTCCATGATTTGGCCAATATTAAAAGGTGTCAGAAACGCATAGGTGGCCGCACTGTAATGGTATGAATGGGAGAGGTTGTTTGTATATTTGTAAGCTACTTAATAATTAGTTATCTAATAACAATATTCTGTTATGTACTGATCTTATGAAGGCCTAATAACGTAAAAAATAGTACTTAAAGGTTTCTAATTTTAAAAAAAATATGGGCGTGTCTTATCGGACATTTATTGTAATATGTATGGTCTCATATAACAACCAATGCAACTGCACATCTCATAAGACAATTTTTTTTCTTATAATGTGCAATAGTGAGATCTGTAAATCAGCGATCTCCGATCATAATATTATCCAACCACTAGATTGAGCGTCTTGACCCGACTATCCTTTCCACCGATTGTCATTTCTATCCCAGAATTGTTCGAGAAGCTATTGAAATAAAGAAGTATCCTAATTTTGCGTCGAATCCGAACGCCTGCGATTTCCAGTTCACTCGTGGCCACGATCAATGCAACTTGGTCGAAACGTCGAGGTTAGTCAGAATAATATATTGATTTAATGCGCGAACAGACCCGATATACAGGGTGTTGTTTTGGTCGGCGACAAGCGACCCAGGAGCGGTAGTTTAATTTTTTTTAATAATAAAAATATAAAAAAATAAAAATTGAAAATCATGTAATAAGCTAAAGTATAGACATAATACTCAACGGGAGTATGAGGAAGTAAAGGGATGGGGCGATGGCGGCTTGCGCCTAGCTCTAGACTGTGCACGTGCCTAGTAACCATACTTTGCGGTAATTTTATTTCAAATTGAATAAGGTATTTCTCAACATATTTACAGTATTTAATGGAATTAAGTCCATTTTTGGGGAATATATATTTTGTACTACCGCTCCTGGGTCGCTTGTCGCCGACCAAAACAACATCCTGTATACTATAACTATGAATTATAAAAAGTAGGTACTTTGAAGTCACTTCCACGGTTTATAAAGAGAAAAAAGATCCATGTTTCTGATTTTTTGTTTTAACTCACAATATTCTGGAGACATTTCGCTCTTCGTAGGTATTGTCATAAATCTTTCCTCGCACAGATAACATACAACATCTTTCCGATTATTATGAACACGTTTCTGTAATATATTTCTTTTTATTACCCTCGTTATCAATCTTTACATGTCACACATTCAATTTATTAACTTTTTATATGAATACCTACATACAAGATTCGGTATGATAACCTGGAATAAACCTAATTGCATTTTTATCTAAATGATACATTTTATCATTATCATCATCATCATCAGCCTATAATGTCCCACTGCTGAGCACAAGCTTCCTTTCACAAATGAGGGTGAAAGGGAATGGGTAATACTCCACCACGCGTGCCCACTGCGGATCAGTGGAGGTAGGCTAGTGGTCAACCAACTGTTGGAATTTATCAAGCCGCCTAAAAGGCATCCAACTAGCTTAACGACTATCACAATTAAGTGATAACCGGGACCAACGGCTTAACGTGCCTTCCGAAGCACGGAAACGCTCGATTTGAAATACCACTAGGCGGTCACCATCAAATTATTGCTTCATGGCGGTCACCCATCCAGGTACCGACGGTGGTAGCTTATCTTTGCCGATCGATTAAGAATGGCTAATCATGCTACTTCACGAGGGCAATGATATATTTGCTTAAATATATTTTTTTAAACGACGAATTCGGCACACTTGCATACGGCTCACCTGATGGTAAGCAGTTACCATGGCCATATGGACGCTTGCAACACACGAGGCATCACTCGGCGTATTACCAACCCTTCCCCCTTGCCCGATGAGCTCTGGCTACCTTACTCACGCGCAGGAACAAAAGATATGTATTTGGCTGCGGTATTTTGATGAAGATGGAGGTACTTCCCCAATCTCAGCCGAGCTGCTCTTTGAGCGAATAAACATAACAATATATTAAGAATTTCTTCGAGGCCACCACTGTTAACCTTGATCGACAAAGTTCCCAGTATGCTGGCAGCATTTCCTCTTTGAATGGCCAAGCTAATCCATTTAAAAAGCTCCCTTAAAAAACATCAGTGTCCCAAGGCCTCGATCACTTAACAGGGTAGTGTTATAATTAGCATAAATTATACGACAGGATAATTTGGAAATAATTTAACAAGTGACTATAGTAGAGCCACTTAACTGTTGTCTTCCTGCAACCATAGTACTGGAAGTCGCAAAGTTAGACGAGTAACTTAACAAACTTGTAGTACCGCTTATTGTTTTAGGCCAGGGGGCAAGGGTCTTCATCATTTCCTAGTTTCCCAGTTTATTGAACTATATAAATACTGAACTAACTTTCATTATGTATTTACAGAGTTTTCCATAGAGTTTGTTACCATATTGTTTATGGGCTACCAACCTTATTCCGACTAAAATTATGCAAAAGTGGGTATCTTACATTATTCGTCCATCTATGGATCTTAAGTATTTCAACTTACGTGTTAGTGTTTCTTAGATATACTTTATTTCTTATTTTATTTGTTAGTAGTGTTAGATCAATTGATGAGTGAGATAAGTTTTGTGAGTTATTTCTGAGTGTTGTACAAAGACCGCTGTTAGCGGTAAAAGCCTCCTCCAGCTGCTTCCATCTATCTCTGTCTCGAGCACTTCTGCTCCATATTTGCCTGCAGGTCTGACAATGTCATCGCTCCATCGTTCGTGAGGTCTACCTTTTCTTCGGTATTTGTCCATTGGGTACCAATTTGTTTTTATTTTGTGTGTTTATTTGTTACCTCTTGTTTATCCCCTTTTTATCCAGGAAAAAAACCTAGGACCTCAAGGAACCATAATTTAGCGTAGGTAACATCGAAAACACTTTCTTAGTATCCAATAAGTAAGTAAGAGTTTACCAAATTTTTCCACGAATCGCGGGAATTACAGGCATTATTTCACTGTGCGCAAACAATCACCTTACAACTGACAAAAAAGGCAAAAAGTCTCCAAAAATACGTAATTTTGTTAGCTCGCAGGTCTTATTATTTGATTACCTTCGTTGATGTATGCCAGCAAACTTAAACAATTTTCTCCCCGAGAGCAACATTAACTAGTTTCATAGCAATTGCGTAGAGATTTCTTGGTTCACACATTGGAAGTTCGAAGAAGTTCAGCACTTTGATAAGATTGATTATAAAGGGATATGGGAGATAAGTACACTCAAGATAATTTACTAACGAAGTAATATTTTGTGTTAGAAATTCTAGTAGAGTAGCTAGAAAATAATTATAAGGTGAATAGCTTGGAACATGCAAACTCAAGCTCATTGCAGGATACGACCCGTAGGGTTAGAGACCGCGTAGAGTTTCAATGCCGCGTAGCTTGGATTTGTGGTATTTATTTATTTATTAAAAGGTTCACCAACATTTGCTTACACTAAACATATAATTATTTCAATTGCAAATATAAAGACTTACGGCCTTACTCATAAACGCTATTTAACTAAATCTACTGAATAAATGGTCAAATAAATAACGTCACCTTGCTGTCATTGTCAAACAATTTGACGTTATTTAGGTGACCACTTAATGAGCTTATTAGTTAAATAACGTTTTATGAGTAAGGGGGTTAGTGTAACAAATAATTATAGGTAAACACAACATGTAACACGACAAATTTTACTTTTCGCTTAAGTACTAAAAACGTACCTAAGCTTGTCTTATTGTATTGTTGGACAGCTGGTGTAGGCCTTCTCTCTCTTCTAAATACTAAAGACTCACCACTTTACTAAAACCTGACCTGACTAGTCTGTGTGAAAATTATATAACGTGTCTTTATAACTCGTCATTGGCAGAAATATCCAAAAAGGATCAATGCCATTAAAGAACAAAAAATAAAACAAAAACTCTTCTACAATAAAATATTTAAGGGAATAACTGGCCGCTGAGGCAAGGAAATTAGATGAAATACGAAAAAAAACGAAATATGATGAGATATTCAAATGTTATGGAAGTTTCTTCGACGACATTAGGGAAATCGGTCCCTAGAGAGCGCAGATCTGTCGCGATACGTATTGGATACTGTCGGAGGCAGACACTATCTCGAAGCTAGTTGAATAACTTTTATTTACATTTAAATAGGTATGCGCCGCTCCCCCCGTTTGTGTTTTTGTTGGAAATTCACAAAATAAAATTATCTTTCAGCCCACATTTATTTGTACCCAAATTCGATTTGTCCCTAGAGGTGCATAAGTCCTGATTCATATTACAAGATGTTATGATATTAAAAAGCGAACTGTTGGCGAAAAGGTATACAAGAATATTGAAATAGCACATAAAGCTCTAGTGCAGTTGTCAAAACACATCGATCGGTTATTGGTGACATATTTTCAACTTGAGGACTATAGGCCACGCCTGATGGTATGCGGTTACCGTAGCAATATGGACGCTTGCAACACACGAGGCATCACTCAAGCGTTACTGACCCTTCGCCCTTCTCCAGTGAGCTCTGGCGACCTTACTCACGTGCAGGAACACAACAAACTTATTTGGCTGCGGTATTCTGTAAGGTGGAGGTACTTCCCCAGTCGAGCTGCTCTTTGAGCGAATAAATGCTATGCTCTACCTCTCTTAAATAATTTAACTCTGTTGCCAAAAACGTAACTTTTCTGTAAAACGTGTGTTTTGTGGAAATTCATATAACTGAAATACCTATGTAATATTTGGCCGGCACATGTTGCGTACGTGATAACAACGGGCGAACAAAACTAGGGTTTTTTTTATTCTAACAGTTGAATATTACAAGTTAAATACATTTGAACTGGAGATAGAGCGTGGACGTGCTGCGTTTTTAAAGAATATTTGATGCGAGAAATCATTGTACGTGTATTAGGATTTTATATGATCTTTATATATAAAATTCTACTGCACGTGTGTATGTCACTGAATTCCTCCTAAATGGCCGGACCGATTTAATGTTTTTTTTTGTATGCGTTTGAGTGGCGCTCTAGATGGTTTAGATTTAAAAATCAGTCCGGCAGATGGCGCTGCAGTCGATAATATAACCTAGATAACGACTGCAGCGCCATATATACATATATATAGTTCAGTCCAGGGCCAGGCAGAGTATTACAAACTGTATTGTAAATTGTACTCTTTTTATGTAAAAATGACAGATTTTTTGGAAAAAACTACTCTGACAGAAAAGACTATTCAATTTGGGTATAGTTGAATTGCTATAAAAGTTAATAATATATTATGCCCTAACGGTCAATTCAAGCTAGCGTAGAGTCGAAGCGCAGCGAAGCAAAAATCTAAAAGTAAATAAAGCATATTCACCCTTATCTCAACGCGCTAAGGCGTGCTTCCCAATCAGTGTTGGTCGCAAACGCGAATTCACGCGTAATACTTTTTATCTCAGACAGAAGTAATATGGTGCCGATTCTGTTGTAAATCGCACTAAACTAATTTTAGTCACATCACATCTCTTTCTTACAAACATTATTGAAAAAGGATAGAACATATTTCAAGCTGTCAAATAAGTCTTTGCCGTCTTCATTTGCGGGTATTTAGACGTAACCGCGATAGATGGCGACTAAATTTATATTGAAAACAATAATTGGACTAATTTGACAGGTTCTTAAATCCTTTTCTTATGGTCTTTGTTAGAAAGAGACATAGTGAGACTAAAATTAGTTTAGTTGTAAACAACAGAATCAGGGCCAATATGAGCATTGCTATGTTATGATAAGGGTGAATTTGCTATATTTACATTCAGATGTTAGCTTCGATGCGCTTCGACTCTGCGCTAGCATGAATTGACCCTAAGCTGTGCTTTTTATCATAACAATTATTAAAATAATAGTTCTCAAAAAGTGTGTAAAGATTTTTTTTCTGAATATGTGTTGATACGTTTGCTCTATATCGTTGAACGCCTAAAATCCCTTAACTAAAGAAAAGCACTTTGGTACGAGCTCCAGTAAATTATAAAACATTCACATTTCAAAGTATAAATGCAACGAGCTTTCCAAAGAGCAGCTTAGTCCATTGTAAATTATACATACATCACGGCATCCAGCTTGTAACGAGAGCTTCAAACATTTCACAAACACGTACTGTAGCCAGATAGTAGGTAGCAGGTACAATGATACCAAACTGTCACTAAAGTGTCTACAGTTGCTTCTACAACAATTTAATTTAATTCGTCAACTCGCTCATTCTAAGACAATGGATACAAGATACAATAGGGCTGTCACTTGTAGTTATACGTCTGTGTTTATAGGTGTATTACATGGATGAACTTTTTATTTTAATTTTTGTTATTCATTGTTTTTATAATGGTTCTAGTTAGAAATAAAGATTGAAAATATGAACGAAGGGCTCTGACTCCATTAAATGACATCGTCGTTAAATTAACTCCCTCGTCATTAGCCTTTTTTAAGTCCACTGCTGGACATAGGCCTCTCCCAGAGCGCGCCACTCCTACCGGTTTCTTGACACCCACATCCAGCCCAGACCGGCCACTTTTTTGGGGTCGTCAGTCCATCGGGCTTGGGAGCGCCCCACACTACGTTTGCCAAGACGCGGTCTCCACTTTAAGACTCGTCTGCTACATCGGCCGTCGGTTCTGCGGTAGATATGACCGGCTATTGCCACTTCAGCTTGCTTATTCGTTAAGCTATATCGATTTAGATTACTTTAGTTTTTTCTTGGTTGACTCCCTTGCGGATTCTATCCTTCAAAGAGACTCCGAGCATAGCTCTTTCCATAGCTAAGTGACTTTAAATTTTTGGACCAATACGTCAGTATCCATGTCTCGGCTCCGTAGGTCATGACAGGCAGGACGCACTGGTTGTATAGCTTTGTCTTGAGACTCGCCGGTAAATAAACTCAGTACTTACCTGAAAAAAAAACAAAAAAGAATTGAGCTATCGGCATTGCTTACGGGGTGAATAGGATCGAAAAGGATCATCATGTTAATAAGCAACTGATTACTTCTTTTCCTCAAAGTTCTTTCAATGGCCTTAACCCGTGGGTTCTCGGACGGACGCGCGTCCTATTATAACAATTGATGTCATTGTTATATTTTTAACCGCGAGCCAATTTTTTCCAAACCGTTTTCATTTTCACATTCAGCTTCCACCAGTATCTTTTTATATTGCACAACAACAAAACAACAACAATAAATCTTGTTTTAGATGTGCAGCATATACCTCAACTATATTTTTATTTTTTCCAAACGCTACGTGAATCCCACATTTTGTTCTCAGAGCACGTGCCTGCCGGCGGTCAGCGCAGACCCCTTATAATATCTCTGCCATTGATGTAAAAAAGAATAGATGCATTTAAGCAAAAGTGTCACAATTATCTTTTTTGAAAGGCCTTTTGGACTGCCTCATCGGCACAACCAACCGTGATGGAATTTAGCATGTAGCTAGATCGTAACCTGGAATAACATAACCATAGGATATTTTTATTTTGGGAAAAATGAGATGCTTCGTGAATTCGGTAAAACTACGGAGCGAAATCCATTAATTAATTTATTAAAAAAATAAGCTAAGGTGTGCAATTCCTTAATGAACCAGTTCTTTAGTAATGCCACTATTTGAAAAATACCACTGTTGTGTTGATCTGAAATAATATTTACAGTAAAATATAAAGGTCTCTACTTCACCTCGATGGTCGGTACGGTAATGCATCAACTGTGACATACTGACCAATTACATGAGGCTTTGCTTTATGGCTTTTACAAGCGGAAAATGAGCCAGATTTTATAATGACATTAAACATTTTTGGTATGAAAATGAGGGTACAAATTTCATGACATAAATGCGTGCCCAAAATGACGAAATCTTTTTTTGTAGCTGTGTATGTATTATTAATACGAGTAAATTATTGTTTAATATTTTTTTTTATTATTTATACTCATTATAGCTTTAGCAAATTATTCAAAATAATTCCGTCAATTAACAGAGATTTATTCCGCTAAAATAAATAGGACATTATAAATATCAGTTAATTTACTACACAAAACGTAACACAAACCTTTTTCACAGTTAATATTTGCTTTTCCCCATCTCTTTGCTTCATCTATTTACTCTCGAGAACAACATCTGGCCAAGTGTGACACGACCTACTTTTGTTCCGGACAAAAGTATCATTACATTACGTATAATTTTCCTGAAGACAATGTGTTCTATCCACCCTTACAACATCTTAATTCCCTAATGTGCTACAAGATTGAAAGTTTGATATAATTTTCAGACAAATGAAACAAAATTTTTAGCTCTACTTTATGAAATATGGTATATCTAAAAGAAACTGACCTTTGAATATCAATGCCCACTCATAACGTTGATTCAAAAAGAGAACATTGGAATTTAAGTTAAACACCATACAATAATCAAATCGATTGCTTAAATTTCCAACGTAGAATCATCTCTACACACTTTTTCCTAAAGTTTAAAGTCTCTTGACAGTATTATGAAACTGACACTGACAATTGTGATTTTTTTAATATGAACGTCCGAAGCTGGTAACAATGAGACAGACAAAGCGGGGACCGCATCAATCTCCCGGGGTACCTAATATTGTAAGAATGAGCGACGTTGACTGATGGCTTTACGTAAACCAATATTAAATATCAAGCCAACATCTTCATTCTGTAATTTAATTAATAGAGCGTAGTTAGAATAGTATTAAGATAAGTTATTCCCTATGAATTAGAAGGAAACATTCGTGATGGCTGCATGTTGAAAGCGCCCTACGTAGAGCCCAAAGAGCAGATAATAATTCATATGAAAGATTGACTCCAAAGCCAGCTAGATAAAAAGCGCTGAATGCATCAACTGTTCATTAGGACTAGGGACATGAGATCAAGATATAAGTGGCTTAATTAGGACTTTGTCCTGTGGTAGTCCGTGGTCCCGGAACCCTACGACCAGCATTAGACATTTCTAGGCTTTAGGTATTTTGATCAATAAAAATAATAAGAAAACAAAATTGAATAAAACACGAATTTAGATAGTATATTTTACTGATTCTTGTTTTTTGAGTAATATACATCAAAGTCAAAGTCAAAGTCAAAGCCATTTATTCAATTTAGGCCCTAGTAGGGCACTTATGAAGGTCAAAGCTACTGAAGTTACCACCAGTTCGTAAGTCGGCCTTCAACTGAGAAGAACAGGCAAGAAACTCAGCAAGGTTACATTTTTTAAATATTTTTTTGAACAATCTGACTATTGGCTATTTTTTCCAAAACATTATACATACATACGTTTTATTTTACAAAATAAAATACACAAACATAAAAACGCATAAACATAAAAAAAAAACAAAACACCAACATACAAAATAAATAAAAAATAATAACCTGCACTGGTTCATAATTATGTAGGTAATCTACTGAATTTTGTACAATGTGCGCTTGTGCAGAGTGAAGCTATTTCCAGACATCTTTATCTTCAATATAATGGGCTACCTTGTAATAAGCTCGTGCTTTCAAGACTTTCTTTACGTGAGATTTGAACTTAAAATCAGTCATTTTGATTACCGAAGGTGGGATTTTGTTATAAAAACGTACACTATTTCCAAGAAATGACTTTTGAACTTTCGCTAATCTAAAATACGGAACAACTAATTTGTCTTTTTGTCTAGTATTGATATTGTGAACTTCACTATTCGTTTTAAACGTGTGTAAGCTTTTACGTACTAACATTATATTTTTATAAATGTAAAGTGAAGGTAAAGTCATGACATTTATTTCCTTAAACAATTCCTTCAATGATTCACGAGGTCCCATACTATAAATTGCACGAATGGCCCTTTTTTGTAATATAAAAATAGTCTCAATATCTGCTGCAGCTCCCCATAATAATACGCCATACGATAAAAGGCTATGAAAGTATGCAAAATAAACTAATTTGGCCGTCTCGACATTCGTCAATTGTTTGATTTTTCTAACAGCAAATGCAGCAGAACTTAATTTACCAGATAAAGATTCTATCTGAGGACCCCATTGTAATTTATTATCTAATGTTATACCTAAAAATACAGTTTTTTTCACTAGTTCCAAACTGCTACCATCTATTAATATCTGACTGTCTACTTGCATTACATTTACATCCGTAGATATGCCAGTAATACAAAAAAATATTTTGTATAACGATGTACACTGACGAGCAATATAAAAAAAAGTATCCAAGTGCGAGTCGGACTCGCACACTGAGGGTTCCGTACAGACTTGTAGGTATGTAAATTGTTCGTTCATCACGGGTATCGGAGTCTCGAAGATTTTTCCCCTTTTTCCGATTTTATAATTTTTTGTGAAGTTACAGTTTTTGGAATGAAGTGGCAATATTTGTTAAAACGAATTACAATCTGTTTAATGTAATGAACAGTAAGAGACTGCATAATGTTATACGAGTAAATTCGCATAAAACAGCACTCTACAGTAAGAGTGTACTGGGAATGGCTCCTAAAATTTTCAATAAATTACCGAATGAAATAAAAGACATAAATATCATAAGTATTTTTAAAAAGAAATTGTCTGACTTCCTTCCTATACAATTAATGAGTACCTAACTGAAAGACATTTCTGATTTATTTGTTCGTTTGTGTTTTGTTAGATATCTTTTATATATTTGACATTATATTTGAATATTTTTGTGAATCCGTGTTAATTTAATTATTGTAATGAATTTATTAATTATTTGTTATTATTTTACCTTCAAACTGAATTATTTTATATGTTATATCACTTGTATGCCTTACAAGGCAAAACATAGCAGAACATTATATTTTTATTTACCAACATTGTATTGTACCTATGTTTACAAGAAATAAATTGAATTGAATTGAATTGAATTGAATTGGATTTCTTACTTTACTTTGGCTACATGACCTTGCTTCTTGTAAAATTTCATGATTCTAGTTCAACGGGAAGAAAAATTGTACCTATAGGGTATATATAGGTAATTTTTTTTTGAATTATTGACTCAAAAAAGGAATTTAATGTGTTAAAGAAGGATAAAACAAAATAGGGCCATTTAGAAGAAGAAAAAAACAATCTATCTTGCGTGGTTTCAGAAATATTTCATGACTAGCTGTTCCGCACGGTTTCACTCGCGTTCCCGGGATATAAAGTAGCCTATAATACTCGGGGATAATGTAGCTTCCTATTAGTGAAAGAATTTTTCGAATCCGACTGGTAGTTCCAGAGATTAGACCGTTTAAACAAACAAACAAAAAACACTTCCGCTTTATTATAGTAGTATATTATTTATTATATAAGTACAGATAAGTTAGTGGCTATTTTGTATTGCTCGTCAGTGTATTTCCGCAGTTAAGACCTTTTGCCACTACAACAAGCTAATTTAGACAAGACAGCTTTATTTGGCCACTGTAATTGTCTTTTAGTGCCACTTTGAAGCCTCTGAGATCTACGCTTTTATTGTTTATCCTTTAGTGCCGCGTTAAGCTGAGCAACTTAGCTCGAGCGATGCTTACAAAGTGGCATAAATTATGACCGTTTGTAGCGATATCTAAGTAATTATCATGATATAAAACGTCTTTGAGGAAGTTTTGACATCTTCGAAGTCGTAACAGTTCAGATTATGATTAGACCTAATCCGAGGAAGTGTGAGCTTTTGGTGTTGATAATATGAGGTGCGATATTATATCGTTATAATTTTTTCAGCACACTCGTAATGTGACATTTATAGCACCGTTTTTAGTATCTTAATGCAGCTTATTATGCACTAGTACTTTTTACTTTACGTTACCGCACAGTTTTATGATAGGTATAATCCCGATTATGTTAAGTTTGTACCTTACTGCAAGTGATATGTGTGTAGACGAAGCATTCTTAATTTAAACTGTTTGTAACCTGTGCGCCATATTTGTTAACGTTCTCATTGTGTGGTTGATGACTAACAAGAAATCTATTTTTAAAAATATATGTCTGTTTTTTTGCTCGCAAGCTTAATTCTGCCTCGTCTGTAATAACCAACTTTGCATACATGTATGACAATGTACTATTATATATATTGTCTCCACGATTTAAGACTTTTTCCCATATTAACCCGTTTTTCTCGCGAGGGACGCGCGTCCTATTATAACAATTGATGCCATTGTTATATTTTTAACCACGAGCCAAGCGATTAAGAGGGGTGAAGAATAGCGTTTATTCGCTCAAAGATCAGTTTGACTGGGGAAGTACCTCCACATTGCAGAATACCGCAGCCAAATAACTTTATGTTGTGTTCCTGCGCGTAACTAAGGTCGCCGGAGCTCATTAGGCAGGGGAAGGGCCGGTAACGCGTGAGTGATGCCCCGTGTGTTGCAAGCATCTATATCGCTACGGTCACCGCTTACTTTCAGGCGGACCAATGTAAAAAAATACCCTTTTAAATGTTAATTACCATAAAAAAAACAATTAAAAGCACATACGGCGCTTTTCCAGGGGCCCAAGTCTGCTATTACAATTGTGTTCCAATGAACTATCAGTGGTGTCAAAATTGACACATTTTACAGTTTTGGTAGTCTACTAACACAATAGCGTCATAATGGCGCCATAATAGCTTTCCGATGATTTTCCACTGAAACTACAATCGTGCCACAATGATCTTTCAGTTGTCAGTTTTGACAGTATTTGTGCTAAAATTATTTTCATTCATTATGAGACCATTATGAATTAGTAGACTGCGCACATCGGCTCAATGATAATGTAATTGCAACAGTATCGTGTCAGTATGACAATATTAGCAGACTTGGCCCCCTGGTCAAAGCAATTACAAATACAATAGAAATGAGCATCGATAATCGAATGGCCGTTGTATAAGTTTAAAATTAGAATAGTTGGCCGATATTAGAGTTAAATGAGGCAGTTAAAGTTCCCCTCTTAAGTTCCCCAAGCGTGGCACTGGCTGGTGCTATCCGAGTGGCAAACAAGTTCGAACGACTTCTCGGCGAATGCTCCAAGATATAAAACTGCAATTAACTACAGTCTCTCGCATTTTCTAATTAAATTCATATAGATTATGGCGGACGTCGGTTTAATCTCGGCTTGAATTATTACGATGAGTAAAAGATTGCATTTATGAAACTCGATTTTTATTGAGTTTTAGGATAATTTATTACACTTAATAGACATTGCAGCAATATAAATGCTTTATGTCCCCCAAATATGTATTTAAAACATGTCTATTTTGTATACTACTTAGGTAGAAAACAAGCGTACGGTCCACCTGATGGTAACTGGTTACCGCAGCCTATGGACGCTTGCATCACATATTTTGAAGAACCCCATGCTGTACTCCATTAGGAAAACCACGGCGGGGAGCCCATTCCACAGTCTGAGCGTCCGCGGAAGGAAGCTCCTTTGAGACCACACAGTTCGAAACAATTCTGGTTCCAATATGTGAGTATGGACTCCCCGTCGATGGCGAGAGTTGCGATGGTAGAATGTAGCAAATATAAACATACAGCCCGCCTGATGGTAAACCTACAGATGCTTGCAACAGCAGAGGTAACAATCGCAAGTTGTCTGCAAAAAATTCTTCATAACCTTCTTGCAGAACTCCATACAAACTCCGTTTGTAAAATCACGGCAAGGAGCTCATTTCACCCTCTGAGCGTTTGCGGGCTCCTGTTAGCTCCTGTGAGATAATTTTGGTTCCATTTGTGAGGATGAACTGCGTTCTCGACATTGTTTGCCTTTATATAGGCCAATGTAAAGGCCGACTTACAAACTGGTGGTAACTTCAGTAGCTTTGACCTTCATATGTGCCCTACTAGGGCCTAAATTGAATAAATGGCTTTGATTTTGACTTTGTATGACCTTTTTAAAATTTTACCTGATTGTTTTAGGGCTCCTGTTAGCTCCTGTGAGATAATTTTGGTTATATGTGTGAGGATGAACTCTGGTCTCGACACTTTTTGCCTTTATATTGGCCAATGTAAAGGCCGACTTACGAACTGGTGGTAACTTCCCTACTAGGGCCTAAATTGAATAAATGGCTTTGACTTTGACTGAGAATGATCTTTTTTAAATTCTAAAATAAATGTAGGTTAATTTTCTACTGTTATTTTATATGGAAATAAGCCTCACATAGAGCAGGGTTGTTCCAACGAAATTAACTCAAAATCCAGTTTTATTACCGGCCACGCACGGACGCATGAGCGCTCTGCGGGCAAGTACGGCCCTTTATTGTGGAACCCTTTCGGAATGATCTACGTATGCCTTCATATTATTTACTCGGGTCATATTGAGTGGAAAACCTTCAGCAAATGCTACATTATTCTCTATACTAAAGCCCAACTGTTTGCTGTGTTCGTAGATATGAACCTACATTATGTTTTCATTGGGTTGAGTTTGATGGTATAGTTAAGAATTTGATTTTGTATGGAAAGTTATTGTCTATCTTAATATGCGTTATTACGTTACTAAGGCTGTTATATCTTTGGATGATATAATGGTGCCAAAATAAAACGATAAACTTAGAATGATTTGTTATAATTAATAAAAAAAGGTGTAGCGCGTTTGAGGTCTGAGGCGTGAATGACGTAGGTACATAATTATCTATACAATGCAATAAATATAAGCGCCTGATACAAGTAGAAACAAAATTGTGCCTTCTCTAAACTAGAAGGCGTTTAAGGTAGCGCCTGAACATATTCCCGGCCGTTGAAAGGTTGCTTCTTTCAACTCTTCAGCTCATCTTCTGTTGGAAGTGGACAGAGGCGCACCAAGGAGCGGCGCACGCAGCCCTTCGTAGTGTAGACATCCGCGACACGTGCAGTCTGATCTGGTCCATAGATGAGGCGCAGAACCCGTCCAAGCCTCCATTGTAATGGTGAGGTATTGTCTTCTGCCAGCAGCACCATGTCCCCGACGTTAAGTTTTGCAGTATTGGCTCGCCATTTCGTTCTTTGCTGCAGCTCGGAAAAATATTCCTTTTGCCATCTTTGCCAGAAGTGTTGTCGTATCTTTTCAAGGCGTTCATAGCGTTTGAGTTGGCTATCCTTGCACTGGCTAAGGTCCGGAGCAGGTAGTGCAGTCAACGGTCTCCCGATGATGAAGTGTCCTGGAGAGAGGGAGAGGAGATCGTTAGGACAGGATGATAGAGGGCACAAGGGACGACTATTCAGAATCGCCTCCACTTGTGCAAATAACGTAGAAATTTCCTCGAAGGTTAGATGGCTGTTGCCAATAACATGTTTTATGTGATGTTTAGCAGACTTTACCCCTGCTTCCCATATGCCACCGAAATGAGGAGAGTAAGCAGGAATGAATTTATAGTTAATACTTTGTTGACATGCAAAATCAAATAAAGGTTCCTGGGTTTGTTTTATGAAATCTCCTATTTCTTTCGCGGCGGCCACGAAATTTGTTCCATTGTCGCTAAGTATTTCCGTTGGTTTGCCTCGACGAGCTATGAATCTCCTAAGGGTCATGATAAATGCATCTTTTGTTAAGTCACTAACAGCCTCGAGGTGAATACACTTATAGCGTAGGCATATAAATAAGCATAAATAGCATTTTATTACACGACTTCCACGACCCTTACGATTAATTATATAAAACGGACCGGCAAAATCCAAACCAACAGATAAAAATGGATAGTCAGGATTAATACGCTGCGATGGTAAATCACCCATTTTAGGGCATATAGTCTTACCTCGCAGTCGTCTACACCGCGCGCAGTTATTTACAGTGCGTCGCGCGAGATAACGCCCGTTTACTGGCCACACCGTTTCTCTCACTGTTGCTAACAGTAATTGCGGGCCAGCGTGCATATTAACAATGTGTTCCCTTTCAAAGTATAATTTAGTTAAAACATGTGACGAATGAAGTAGTATAGGATGTTTTTTTTCATACGAACAACTTGACGCTTCGATGCGCCCACCTACACGAATTAACTTTTGTTTATCCAAGAACGGAGACAGCGATAATATTTTACTTTTACTATTCAATGAATTGCCTTTTGCGAGCGTCTCGTAGTCTATAGGGAATGTTTGAACTTGAGCGATAGCGCATAGCGCATGGAATGACTCACGCAGCTCGTCAGCTGACAACGTACCTACGCGCTTATTGTGAGGATGTTTTAGGTTGAATATGAATCTTTTAATATAGGCAAACGATCTTTGCAGTCTATTTAGAGACGAATATTTTTTCATATTAATTATTGGTTCATTTATTACTGCCGAATGGGATTTAATCTCCGGTAATATTTGTGAGTCATTGACCTTTAGTATTGGCCACTCGGACTCATGTTGATATAAAAAGCTAGGGCCTGTCCACCACAGGTCCCTGGATATTAAATTAGTCGCGTCTGCTCCCCTGGATATGAGATCTGCAGGGTTTGATGCAGTAGGAACGTAACGCCATGCCGAAGAAGTGGTAAGTTCTATTATTTCGTTGACACGATTCGCAACAAATACCTTTAACTTTGTTAAGTCACTATTTATCCACCCTAGCACCACGCTCGAGTCACACCAATGTACAATTTTTCCCGGCCTATAACGGAGTGAACCCAATACGGACTTTGACAGCTTAGCAGCGAGTAGGGCTCCGCATAGCTCGAGACGCGGTATGGTAGTGGGTTTCAAGGGCGCTACTTTAGACTTCGCGCATAGCAACCGGATAGTGACGTCACCGTTTGGGCTAATAGACTTCAAGTAAATACATGCGCCGTATGCAGATTGGGAAGCGTCACTGAATGAATGCAGTTCAATATATTTAGGTAAGTCTCCCAGAACTAGCCTTGGAAGTTTAAAATTAGAAAGGCATTTTAAATTGTCCGCGAATTTAGTCCAATCATTCTTTATATCTTGTGGGACAGGCTCGTCCCAGTCCAGCTTTTGTTGCCATAGTTTTTGTAACATAATTTTAGGTTTAACTACAATTGGACTTAATAGACCTAAGGGGTCGAATATTTTAAATGAGTTTGACATAATAAATCGCTTTGTTATAATACTATTATCGTTGATATCATCATGTGAGAACCCCTTGATAGGAAAATGCAAAGTATCACTAGACGGAGTCCACCCTAGGCCAAGAGTACTTGACGACTCACTGATAGTTAAGCTGTCTTGCTTGTTCATGTCGACATTATCAAAAATGGATGGACAGTTACTTTTGTATTTCCTTAGATTAAAACAAGCAGATTTTAATGCATTTGACACTGCATTTTGTATGTATTTTAATTGTATTGGGTCGTCACATGCCGTAATTAGATCATCAACATAAAAATCACTTTGGATGATGCTCTTGATGATTTCATCATCTTGTTCCTCCCCCACCTGCCAAAGACAGCGTGTACTGAGATAACTAGCACTTGCAGTACCATAAGTCAATGTACCTAACTTTAGTGTTTTGATGGGCCGCGACTCGTCCTCTCTCCAAAGAATTAGCTGTAAATTACAATCATCCTCGTGAACTAGCACCTGCCGATACATTTTTTCAATGTCGCCTGTGAGTAGGTACTTATATTGTCGCGCGCGTACTAAAATGGAGAACAGAGAATCTTGGACATTCGGGCCTACTTTCAAAATATCATTAAGCGAATAACCGGAGGTGGAGTGAGCAGAACCGTCAAATACTACCCGAAGCTTAGTGGACTCACTCTCTTGTTTGAGCACCGCATGGTGACACAGATAGTAAGATGGACTGTTATTAAAGTCATTGTTAGAGACAGAGAGATGACCTAATTCAGCGTATTCATTGATAAATTTTGTGTATTCTGTCTTTAATGTTGAATTTCGTTTAAATTTCTTTTCTAAAGTAATAAATCGTTTTTTAGCTAATCGGTATGTATCTCCCAGACAATCGGGGTTGTCTTTTAAAGGCAATTTTACACAAAATCTACCTGAATTGTCTCTGGTTGTGTGAGTAATAAAATGTTTCTCACAATCTTTGTCATTTTCACTCATTATAGATTTTGTGGGTACTTCTTCCAAGTCCCAGAATTTAGTTAGAATTTTATCGATATCTTCATTATGTGATTTACTTAGTGAAACGTGATTGCAATGTGTCATCCTATGTGACATTGCTGAATTTATGGGACCGGATACTATCCAGCCTAACTTTGTACTTCTCAATTTTATTCTATTGGGTTCTAGACCCAGAGAACGCTGCTCGTTACCTAAAATCTCCCAAAAGAGGTCAGCTCCTATTAGAACATCAATTGGGCCCGGTTGATGAAACGTTGGATCAGCCAACTGAATACCGTCCGGCAACTTAAGCAAATTGGTATTGAATGGTATTTTCGGTAAATAACCAGTCAAATCTTTTAGAAAAAGACATGACAACATGACTTTAAACTCTGTATTTATAGATTTCATAAATAAATTGCAACTTTCAACTACATTAGACGCAGCTGTGTTTCCTATACCTATGACCTTTAGCGAGTCAATGAGGTTCGACTTAAGTGACAATCTGGTCTTTAGGGACTCAGATATAAACGATGATTGACTACCACAATCTAATAGAGCACGAACTTTAATCTTTAGCTGATTAACTGGATTCGATACTTCAATCATGGCAGTAGCTAATAGAACTTGAGTTGAATTTTGAATTGAACAATTAGAAATTGTCTCTTCCGGTTCACCAGAAGTGGCAAGGTGGTTGGACGACGATGATGGACTATGGAGTAAGCTATTGTGCCTCTGGTTGCACACGCGACACGGTCCCATACGACACTCGCGGTCAGAATGACCCTGTCGTAAACAATTCATGCATAGTTTTAATCTTTCTACATCCATCATTCTTTCATCCAACCCCTTGGCCTTGAAAGTAGGACAGTCAAAGATCCGATGACTTTCATCGCAAATAATACATGCAGGATTATATGATTTTAGCTTATTAGGTTTATGGTTATTAGACCTATTACTTAAACTTGCAAATGATTTTGTTAAATTGTTCTGACCTTGCCTCTGATGATTATTATTGTGTGAGGAATGTATTGAAGACTTTGGAATATTGTTATCAGAACGGTTTCTAGTTAAAGACTCGAGAACATCGGCGCGGTCTATCATGAACTTATAAAATTGTTCTAAGGTAGGTACATCTCCTTCTATATTGTTACGGTATTCCTCCCACTTTAATAACGTATTATTATCTAATTTAGAGGTCAACATAAATATAATTAACACATCCCATTTATCTGTTGGTTGCCCGAGATTGGCTAACGCTCGCAAGTTTTTGGTCACATGATCGACCAGGAATCTTAAAGAACGCTCTGATTCGCGAGGAAGTGACTTAATATTAAACAATGAATTTAGATGATGATTAATAAGTATTCTTTTATTGTTATACCGAGCACATAATAAACTCCATGCTTCAGAATAGTTCGTTGTGGAAACCTCGAGATTTGAAATTATTCTAGCAGCGTCGCCTTGCAAATAAGATATTAAATAATGGAATTTATTAATTGGTGAAATACGATCATTATTATGGATTAAATTCTCAAACGTATCTCGGAACTCTAACCAACGGAAATACGCGCCATCGAACTTAGCTATTTGAATCTGAGGAAGCTTCAAGCTTACCTCATGTTGATGTTGATCCCCACAACACGAAACATCATGTCCAGAATTACGCCGTTCGCTTTCGGGTTTCTTGGAAAACTTTTCGACTAAATTCTTTGCCGTAGCTATATTTATTATGATATCGTGCTCAATGCTTTCGCGCTCATCAATTTCAGTCGAAATGTTTTCCGGATTAAGTACCTCTATTTCATTTTGCAAGTCATCAACCTTAATTGACAATGCCTCAAACTTTGCTAGCTTTAAAGTCAACTCAGTTAATTGAATATTAGTTAATTCCTTTTGACCAGAAATAACATTTAAATAATTTTTGAATTTAGTAATCTGTCCTTTGGCGGACACCCGTTTTGTCGTCAACTCTTTGTAACGTTGTTTATCTGTCGACATTATGAAGTTAAGACTATGAATTGATGATTCAAATAACTACTATTATTATAGCAAACTACTTAAAATACTGAATTGAATGGCTCACGCTCCTCGTTTCGGTGACACTTGCTGCACAGGAAAACCGCGCTGCACTCACAACGGCAACCAGCCGGCACCCGTGGAATGTAGTAGGTACTATCTGGAAATTGTGTCGAAGTAATATGAATATTGGATATTGGCTTTATTTTAAACGACTTCGAAGAAGGTAGAAAAAATGAGAACAAAGAACTTGAAATGAACAAAGGAAAAATTAAAAAAGGTCCAATTTTTGGCACAATTTTAGAAATATTGTTTTAAGTATTATAAAAGAAGACTAAATAGGGTATAATTAGCTTAATTTTGAGTTAAATTAATGATTTGGACTGATTTTAAGAATTTTATTTTATTAATGTGGGTAGAAAAAATCGAAAATGATGATGCAATTTCGATCTTTTTACAAGAATTTTGCTACAAATTGCAAAGAAATACGTTTATTTGCACAAATAGATTAGTATTCTGAATAGTTATAAAGGATTTATTAGGTATAAAGGAGTTTTGGATGATTTTTATGATGAAGGAAGGACACTTATCTTTGGGTGAAAGTCGATGCACGATGTGATACTTTAGCTGTATCACTGCTCGAATCCTGGATCCTTAGGCAATCCTGGCTTGCAACGCTTCGTTCACTGGAACTCTGTGGCTTTAGAACGTCCACTGGAAGGCTCCTCTGGTCCGCACGGCTTAGGCGACGTGGCTTTTCTTCATCAAAAATTTTCACCTTTATACGTTATTTTTCGCGGTTTCTTGATTTAGTTCCCCTCATGGGCCACCATGTTATATCTTTGGATGATATAATGGTGCCAAAATAAAACGATAAACTTAGAATGATTTGTTATAATTAATAAAAAAAGGTGTAGCGCGTTTGAGGTCTGAGGCGTGAATGACGTAGGTACATAATTATCTATACAATGCAATAAATATAAGCGCCTGATACAAGTAGAAACAAAATTGTGCCTTCTCTAAACTAGAAGGCGTTTAAGGTAGCGCCTGAACAAAGGCTCTATTCACACGAACCACAACCACACAACGTAGGCCGGCGGAGCAACGATATTATAATAAAAAGAGGTAGATATCGCATTAACGCACGCTAATTGTTGCAGACAAATTCAGACAATTGTCGTAATTTTGCCTAGCGGCTATATATAGCTATCTCTTTCTGTACCATATGTTCCGTATTATCTATCGCATTCAACTTATTCAACAATAACTGAACGCCGCTTAGTATGAGGGTAGCATATCTCTATTATAATATCATTGCGGCGGAGTATGAAAATGAAAATGTATAGTTAAATTCACACGGACCACATTTTGCCATCACTATCGACCGTGTGTGTAATACCGAAAGTTAAATACAAATAAACTCAACGCGATTGAATTTGGCCCAAGCACGAAATTTCATACAAAAGAGTTGTTTTCTGCAAAGATTTTCCCTACTTTAATATTAGCTTTTTGCATTGCATTTAATATCGTTTCAAAGGTAAAAGTACCAGCTTGTAGACAGGATTTGTCATTTTAAATTTAGGGAAGTACATTTTTGCCATTTGCGGTGTTAAAAAAAAACAATCTTCATATAAAAAAAAAATACAAATTTGCACTGTACCCCGAGTGTAAAGAATTGACGTTAGTAAACGCTTACTAATACTGTTCCATACTAATTAACATTTTGGCGTATATGAGAAATGGCACAGTAAATTCAATTGAAGTTTCCAAATGCTGACTTTTTTATCTTTTAAATGATATCGAATACAGTGCCTTAAATCTACATTACTATTTTGTATGAAATTTCGCGCTTGGGCCAAATTCAATTGAGGTGAGTGTATGTGAGACAGTTAATTCTTTGTCCATTCTTCAGGTTGGTAAGGTTCCCGGAACCCGAAAGAAGCTAGTCCGCACGGCGACCCCTCTCAGCATTTCTCTATACCCGTTTTGAGTGTGAAAAGATTTTTGCAGGCAACGCCCAATTCTATATAATATCTACTTCTGGTGTTGCAAGCGTCTATAAGATTCGGTAACGGCTTACCACCGCCGTATGATTGTTTGCTTCCTAATTAACTAATTAACGGAAGGAATTACCTACGTAATTACCTGAGGAAGTGGTATCTGCTACCTCAATATACAGTTTTAAAAACAAATTGGACATCGGGACAAAGTTTAAAAAACTTGAAAAGTGTATAAGTGCGGAGTGACTTTCAACACTGCGAAATAGACACATCAGCTTACAAGCTGCTCGTCTATAAATAAATAAATAAATAATTCACAGATTTCATACAGACTGTAAAGATAATATCAAAAGATTAAGAAAGTTTATTAATGTTATAGTCTTTTGACGTTGACTATACGACCCGTCTAAATAGAGACAACGAAATTTGCTCTACAAGGCCAACCATCATGATATTGCAGAGCACGCAATCATCAATCAGCAAGATTGCCTTGTGCCTGTGTCCTTAACAGTTGAAGGTTGAAGCAACAAGTTACCGGTTTACCTCTTTACCATAATATTTTACATCCATTTAGGTTGTAAGCTCTTCTAAGATTCTCTAGCAATGGTTCTAAAATATAACAGCTTTTTGTTAGAGATAGCCTTTATCACGTCATAACTCTACGGTGAAAGCGTGAGAAAGGTTTCTTGCAGCTTTTAACTCGTTATCATCGTTTCACAGGCAACCTATAAAATTTTATGTTTAGGCAAGCCAGGTGTATAATTTTATATTACAAGATACTGGTGCCGATTCTGTTGTAAATCACACTAAACTAATTTTAGTCACATCTCATCTCTTTCTTACGAACATGATTGAAAAAGGATAGAACATATTTTAAGTTGTCAAATTAATCTTTGCCGTCTTATTTTGCGTGTATTTAGGCGTGACCGCGATAGATGGCGACTAAATTTATATTGAAAACAAGCATTGGACTAATTTGACAGAACTAAAATTCTTACATCCTTTTCTTATGTTCTTTGTTAGAAAGAGACATAGTGACATTAAAATTAGTTTAGTTGTGAACAACAGAATCAGGGCCACTGACTTATTAAACTGGGCACTATGATGGAGCTTTCGAAGGCTGACTTGATTTGAAATATAATCAAAAAATATTAAGAAGAAATCGCTTATTTCTATTAAAAATACCATTTGATGCAACTACTGTTGTACCTAATGAAGAAAAAATTGAAAATGCTTCGAATATAAAAATATCATAGAATCATGGACGTATAAAAATTTCAGGACGGTGTTTCGCCTTATACGAAGTGAAGCACCCCAAGTAAGCCGGGCCGATTCGTTATTACAAGCCTCACACACACATGATACTATAGTAAACCGATTGTTTGTCATTTCGCATTGAGATGTCGACAGTGACAATAAGGCTCAGTACCACTTGTGCCTACATACACACATTCATAGGAAAAGTAATATTTTCATTATAATAATATATGAAGAATATAATTTAAACCATCACATGTCCCAACTTAGGTGTTTAAATAAGAAGCGAAGTGTACCGTAAAATCGAATCGAATCGGAAGCGATGCAACGCAGCTCATCTAATACTAGAGCTATATCTTTCAAATAATTCAGATTTAAAACACAGGTCGTACGTTAAACGGCACGAGAACCCGTTCAAACAACCGGCAAATATCACAACTGAAATATGGACTCTCAGTAAGTTCTGATTCGGACAGATTTTACTTCCCCACCGTTAGGCCGGAGCGGAGGCCGGACGGAATGGGAATTTACTGTAGGCTGGACGGCGTGGTCGCGGTAATATGCACAAATCCGACGGATATATCATCCCAAGTCGCGTATTTTATCCAACGTATTATTTACTCGCATATTGGTATGGCAAATCATTTTTCTTTACACCTAGGATTAGTTTGTGATTTAGTTTAGGGATCTCATTTCTTTTTCTTTTTGTTACCAAGCTGAGGTTGAGTTGTGGAAGCTTTGCTTTGCTTTCCTTAATGTTTCATTGCAGAGGTTTATTAGGTAAACTAGATTGTTTTCTTTTAAAATCATTTTTAGTTCTTTATTCCTTCTCGAACACGAGTCTCATCTAGCAATGAGAGCAATAAAGGTCTAGATACTGGTTAACTACTCATTATCATCACATGCCTTCCCTGTTCTCAATCACTTGGGTTCGAGGCTATATGTATCTTCTATCCTATGCGTCATATCTGCATTCACTCCTTTCTTACTCAAATCATCTTAAACACAATCCATCTCTTTTTCAGTAATTTGCTTCCCGTATATCCATCCATTTTCATATTCGTAACTTTAGTCACTTTTTTTTTTATATACAACTCAGTCGGTAAACAAGCATACGGCCCGCCTGATGGTAAGCGGTTACCGTAGCCATATGGACGCTTGCAACACAAGAAGTATCACTCACGCGTTACCGACCTTTCCCCCTCCCCTATGGCGACCTTACTCACGCGCAGGAACACAACTTTACACAACATAAAGTTATTTGGCTGCAGTATTCTGTAAGGTGGAGGTACTTCCCCAGTCGAGCTGCTCTTTGAGCGAATAAACGCTATGCTCTACCTCTCTCAAACTTCACTTGACTTTCATCCCATCTAATAACATGTCTGGTAATACATGTCTTAACGTGCATTACCAACAACAACCCGGGGGAACCATACCGCACTATAGCTAAACTAACACTTTATTGTTACACCAAAAACAATTCCATACAGAACATATTTTTTTTGTGAAAGTGCTATTATGTCAGAAAAAGTGATAAGGCCGCAAAGAAAAGTGGTCACTAGAAGTGAAGAGATAGAGATTTTAGAGGACTTAAATGTACCTCATGATCATAGTCTAGATTACACAATATAATCTATGAAATAAAAAAAACGTGGTAGAATTTATCAGCAAAACGATAGATAAAAATAGCTTTCGATCTAGCTATTGCAAGAGATGCATTTTTGGCCGACAAAGATTAACGATCGGGTTTGGAACCCGAGTGGAAACTCGTTGGAGAATGTCCAGCAGCAAATGTCTTTTGGTTGATAATGTGTTATCGATTTACGTGAATATTTCATTTGGTTTATAATGTGTTGTCAATTTACGATAACTATCATAATTAGGTCTAAAACATCGACAAAAATACCTTATTCATCAAAATCTGATTAGTAGTTTAGAAGCTACGGTAGAACAAATATACCTACATGGACTAGAAAATATTCTAGCATCATATTCATATTTCGATTCTGTTCTTTAATATTATCGAGCGAGAATAAAAACAAGGAGGTATATTTCTCATTAATATCCGGACACTCTCGCCAACGCATCTGTGTATAGCATAATCTTCTACTCGTTAAAATGTCGAAACACACATTACTTCCGCTCTCAGCGTGCGCTTTTGTAGCTTTTAAAACGCTCATATATTTTCATGGTGCAATTTGTGAGGTTTTTCCTCGATGCTTTCTGATTTATACACCTAGTGTATCACCACACTCGCAAGTTTCAGTTCCAACCCTTTTTGCACCTATGCAGTTCAGGTTCCCGATAAATATAAATGGTTACATGGTAGTTTGTAGTGATGTCGGATACCATGAAGGCCCTGGGTACGAATCCTATAATTAGTTTGATACCGTGATGAACTTTCAGTGATGTAAAATTTCGTAATGAAACCATTAAAATAACCAACCAGTTAGTATACGCAAAGTAGCCTGCCGCCAATGATTTCATAACTAAGGATAGGCCCACTGGAACATTTTGCCATTTTGCAAAAAACGTCTTCATACAAGTAAACAGTACCGCCATTTTTTGTTTTTTTTATTTTTTATTTGTTTTGAAATCGATCGAACTACGAAGTGCCGCGTTGCATAGGCGTATGATATAACCTTGTATGTTCATACAATGCACACATACAAGAAAAAATAAACAATAAACGAACGAACTGTTCCGCGGACCGCAGACGACTGAGTCGCGTTGGTCCTAAACTGACTTTTTAGGGCCAGAACGTTGGTGCCATTTTGTCATATATAAGTCAATGGCTGCCACCCTCAAGTTGGAAATATGTCACCAAGCACCTATCAATTTGTTCCGGTAAAACTTGCAATAAACTCATGCCTACATTTGCAAAAAAAATAACATATAGTTTTTATCATCATGATTGTAAGAACTCAAAAGCCTCTTCAATATATATTCTTCATAAATAACTGTGTTGCTTCCAGCCAATCCAACCATATTATCACTCCGTCTCATGGGAACCTGTCTTGATTTGATTGCATTGTTTGTCTTGCTCGAAATTATCAAGGGTTAATGGTGCGACGCTAACATTTGTGCCCTTTAATAGATCTTCTTTCTCATTTATACTAATTACTTATTTGTCTACGGCTTCCTATTTCACTGGAAAGCTGCTTTTCCTAGATAACCTATTTGTATAATCCAGACATTAGTCTGGCCTTAAGATTCAATCGTTACGCTAAGCTCGACTTTTTTATGAAACAAAATAACATTTTATTCATGACTAGCTAATGCTCGGCATGCGTTGCAATCTCATGTTTTTTTTATAGTTACATCTTCAGTGTAAAGACATTTTTGCAGGGTCGGCAACGCACGAGCTATAACACTGGTGTTGCATACGTCTATAGGCTACAGTAACCGCTTACCATCAGGCTGGCCATAAGTTTGTTTATTACATTACGTACGTATAAAAACTTTGAATAGCAATAAGACTCCCAGCGGATTCATCCACGTTCCAGGGATACACTTTATTCCTATTAATGAAAGTATTTTTCAAATCCGACTGGTGGTTCCAGAGATTTACCCGTTTAAACAAACAAAAAACTCTTCCGCTTTAGACTATAGATAGATTAGTATAAAAGCTGATTTTTATATATAATACTTGGGCTTTAGTATAGACTATAGATAGATTAGTATGAAAGCTGATTTTTATATATGTTACCGGCCAAACCCGATTTTAGGCTAAACTAGATTGGCCTAGGCTGAACTAGTTCTTCCTATACGCGATAGGATAAACCGGTATAGGCTAGGCCAAACTGATACATCCTGACCCCGGTAGGAGAATCTAGTTTAGCCTAGGCTGAACTAGTTTATCCTACCACACTTCAGGATAAATTGGTATGGCCTAGTCTGAACTCGTAGTCGACAATGATTGAGCGAGAATACCGATTCCAGAAGTAGACCAAGGAAGAGGTAATTTCAGAATCATAATCGGAGTTATTCTTCAGATAAATAATTTTACAAAGTTGGCACCAAACAGAAATTATATTGCAGGTATTCTTTCTCTTACCCACCTACTTAAATTTCAATTAAATGAATCATGATTATTCTTTTCTTTTAATACTAGAAATAATTATTTCAGTTACAAGTTTTCTTTATGTGCCTATTTTCCCTACACGTATAGAATAGGTGATACCAATTTATCCTGAAGTGTGGTAGGATAAACTAGTTCAGCCTAGGCTAAACTAGATTCTCCTACCGGGCTTAGGATGTACCAGTTTGGCCTAGTCTATACCGGTTTATCCTATCGTGTATCGGAAAAAATCGGGTTTGACCGGTAACATATATAATACTTGGGCAATAATTAGATGATGTTTTCTCATTAGCCAGACATTTCTGATAGTTCCTTTTTTTACCGTTTACCTGCCAAAGCCACGGTAACCCAAACTTCATAATGGTACATCGTTCTTACCTGTGTTGGGAGCATGCGCTGACAAATTTCCAGCTTTTATAAAATAACGAAGGTCTGGGGTTCACGGGCTCTTAGACCATAATGCAACCATTATATTGTTCGTTATTTAAATGAATACATATTTTTGTAACTTCAAATGTAAACATATCTTTGACCTCGACTGTACAAAATATAATCTATACATAGAAAATTTCCTCATGTCTGCCGAAAAGAATAAATATAATAAATCTAATTTTAGTCTGGACCTATTTTCGGCAGTTATCTGATATTCCTCATATTAAATCATGCCTTCAAGCTTCAGTATCATAACATAACAGATCGAATCAATTAGTGGGGTCAGAAAGAATACTGTTTGATATCATGTTACCTTGTTGTATGTACAAATATTTGACATACTTTGAGAAGAGATAAATTTGTTCAGTAATTATTGATAGCATATTGTTGACTTTATTTATCACTATTGTTTGAGGATATGGAAGATGAAGGGTTGAAATAGATGGGCACTGTTGCAAAGGACGTTGTCCAATACTAGACGTCTTTAGGCTGAGCAGTACATCCGGGAAGATTCTTTAAAACGGGATTATACAATAGCAAAACAAAATTAAGTTCAAAACTGTACTGCAAATTTTTAATGTTTTTTACCAAATTGATTTGTTTAGATTAGTGTTTTTCAATCTGTGGGTCCGAGCTTAGTCGGGGGGTCTCCGGCAGAAGGAAAAGGCATGGTAGACTTCGCGCAAGCGGGCGTCCAACTTACCTCTTATTTGCAAACCTCTCGCGCTCTTGCAGACTAATATGTAAAGATATCAAAATAAAGAAAATCATTATCGTAGTTAGTCTTTTAATTTATAAATTATTTGTCTGTCTGACAAGGGGGTCGCCAGAATTTTTTAACCTGTAAGGGCGTCGCGAAATCAATAAGATTGAAAAACACTGGTTTAGATTACACACTTCTAAATAAGTTTCAGCACATAGAAGATATGATGGTATAAAGTAACTGCCAAAAATACATGAGCCCTGAAAACATTACTCTTTTATTTTGGGCAGATGTGTAAATAGAATGTATTCCTAGTGTTTTATTTCGATTTAATTAGCTCTAATTATGATTACAAAGTTAACTCTACTTCATGCGTACAAGCCACTAGAGACACCAATAAGTTGAGCGGATAAGTCACTTAGCTTAAACAAATGACGGTTTACTTAACGTCACTTCCCTTCACTTATAAAAGAAAATCTGACTTGCGTTATCATGTCTACGAATTTTAGAAATAAATTATTTCGTTATTCGATATTAGAATTTAAATTTGAAAAATACACTTTGGAAGTGAATAACCTGTGTGGTACTTATAGGTACCTCAAATGGCCAATGATCGAGAGAAGTCAAGTCAGGTTATTATGGGATTTGTTAGGACATATAGATGGTTCAAGAGAGAGGAGATACATCTATATATACGTCTGGAGATCAGTTTAAATGATAGAACTTACTCTTTTTAAAATATTAAAAAAACTAGTTGTGCCCCGCGGTTTCACCCGCGTACCCGAGGGATATCCTACCCTAAAATTAAGTTTTCTTAAATTTTCTAGTTTTCATCGCAACTTTTTTAATTGTTTTTCCGTAAGTACCTTCTCCTGTGTATAAGAAAACTTAAAAAAAAGATGGATGAAATCGGTAAAGTCGTTCTCAAGTTATGGCGTGACCAAGGGAAATAGGGATTCGTTTTTATGCAGGGTGTTGTTTTGGTCGGCGACAAGCGACCCAGGAGTGGTAGTACAAAAATATCTTTCCCAAAAATGTACTTAATTCGATTAAATACTGTAAATGCGTTGAGAAATACCTTATTCAATTTAAAATAAAATTACCGCAAAGTATGGTCACTCGGCACGTGCACAGACTAGAGCTAGGCGCAAGCCGCTATCGCCCCACTCCTTTACTCCCTCGCACTCCCGTTGAGTATTACGTCTACACTTTAGCTTATTACATGATTTACCAAATATTTTTTTTTCTATTTTTATTATTAAAAAAAAATAAAGTATTTTTTTATATTTTTTTTAGCTCCAGTATCATTTGTATTATCGACCCTGAGTCGCTCGTCACTGACCAAAACAACGACCTGTATAGAGATATTGTAGGTTTATTTCAAACATCCAAGGGTAATAAATACCTTCTCATTTCTCATACTGTATATAAATAACTTATACTATGGAATCAACATTTAAATCGCAAATACACACAGCTATTCCATAAATTTCGTATCTCAACCTATAAGCTCGCCATCTCAACACAATTTAACACCACTAAACACCTGCCTTTACAATAATAACAATTCAGTCTAAAATATTTCCCCAAAATCCAATTTAATTCAAAGGTCTAAACACGCCATTGGATTATGTATTGTCTGTCGATAGCACATTAATTCCAACACGGCGTGATATAAACCCGATCCCGCTCAACAGCCACATTTGCATTTTGTATACTTGTCCATAACGTAAATGTATAAACGCGGGACGCTAATTACATAGACCAATCGATATAGGGTTGCCGCGATTGATTTTTAATTGCTATGGCGGAATATGTACCGGTTGCGTTGCTGTGCGACACGCTAAGTAGTTGCGCATTGCTTGGGAGACAATTTTTGGTGGACTGTCAATGGTATTATGAATTTAGCATCCTTAGACTCCGCCCTTCCGCGAAGGCCACCATTGTGTCCGCAGTAACTCCACTGCGTAGTTTGGTGATTGCGTCCGCGTCTCCGCACGAATTCCACCACCACGGAGGGTGCCGGATCTGACGCTGACTGCGCTAACCGTCATTCGACACAAAGTTTGAATTAAAAATAGCCATGTATCCAAATTTCCAAATTTTATGTTATTGATTATGAATTAGATGATAGGATTTTGAAACATTTTTATTCAAAGCTTGCAGCATCGAGGAAAAATCCCTTTAGAGTAATCCAATTCCGCAACTAATTGCGGAATTTAAATTGATCGAAGATTGGCGGAATAGATTTCAAATAAAATGAACG
Source organism: Polyploca ridens (assembly GCA_951394255.1). Classification (NCBI taxonomy): domain Eukaryota; kingdom Metazoa; phylum Arthropoda; class Insecta; order Lepidoptera; family Drepanidae; genus Polyploca; species Polyploca ridens. The sequence goes on along the minus strand of OX596247.1, from coordinate 16,223,277 downwards.
TCATTGCACTTCTTTGGGTTAATTGTCAAATATTGTACAGTCGATTACAATGAGATATATCCATTTAATGTTCCAAAATAATATATCCTCTTGGATGCAATAGTTAACTATTAATATAAGCTTAATAGTACATATTTCCAACAATATGTAGATAATTATGTACATATTGTTTTTCGTATAAAGCAATGTGGTAACCCTAACTTGACAGGTTATGATCAAGTAGAATCGAAGCTAAAAAGAGAATTTGAATTGTGAAATAGAAGTATGTTTATTGTTTAAGTAGTGATTATAGTTGATATGGATTTCATGCCGTAATAAAAACATTACAAATAAATATTCTGGGGTATTCTTCACCCTCAGTTACGGCCATCAAATCGAAAAAAAATAATCAAAAGTACAAATTCATGTACACAAAAAATCGATCGAATCGTATTGAATTTTTATATCAACATCTTAAGTCTATATTTTATAAGCTTATCCCGTCTTAAAACAGCTTAGATAATGTAGAATTTTATTTTAATCTCTATTCAATAAAAACCCCACACAATTACCAGAATAAAGGAGAATTGAGAAATAAATGACTCCATAACACCACGCAAACTCAACATAAAATTCCAAAATCCAATCCAGGGGTAACCATAAACGAAATGAGCCGGTAAACTATGCCCGGGTTGAATGAAGGGTGTCTCAATTTCGACGCATGAGCCATCACAACATCACGGTTGAACAAGATTAATAAAAAAAAAACACTCTGTACAACGAGATCTTGGCCAATTGGCAATATGCAATAGTTTAAGGACGGTAAACATCGTAAAAGAAAATGAACTGTTTTTGTTTATGTTGAAAATAAATTGTATTGATTTGAACTGATATAACCGAAGTCATCTTGGAGATTTAAGTTTAAATATGGTTATTAATACGAAGCTTTTTAAGGTATGTACGTATAATAGGATACAACGTTCGCAAAGTTTTTTTATTTATTAGCACATGAGCCCATTATAATATACCTAACAAGAATAAGACTACACAATCAGCTTTTATTTAATTTAGTTATTTATCCCTATTTGTTTCTTTGGGAAATTTGTTTGTCATCATGAGTACAATCATGTGTCTAAATATCGTTTACTAATTACCAGTCACCCTATATAATATAGCAATGTGCCAAATTTATACAATCTATACGCTGTTTTCGCAATCAAAATACACACAGACATTCGTAAGTATAATATTAATAAGACATTAAATAGCACATGTTACCTGATACTTGTCAAGTCATTATAACAAATGTGACGTACAAAGTAAAAGCTTACACGTGTTCTTTCGTTTTCAAAGGAGAATGAACACGTAAAGTACCCAACAACTCTGTTGACGATCCGTATAGATAGATTATTATTTTTGAATGTGCTCATTTTGAATAATGGATATTGAAATTTTGTCTTTACTTTTTAATTTCAAGTATCAAAGATTAAATTGTGTATGACTGTACAAAAAAGTCTTCAAAATAGTCGCTGAAAAATATGGATGAATTTTTGGCTACAGTGATTATTCTAGTGTTCGAAGCGCTCGTGGTGTAGCATGATTAGCCGTTCTTAATCGATCGCAAAGTTAAGCTACGCCTGTCGTGGTCGGTACCTGTATGGGTGACCGCCTAGTGGTATTTCTAATCGAGCGTTTCCGTGCTTCGGAAGGCACGTAAAGCCGTTGGTCCCGGTTATCACTTAATTGTGATATTCGTTAAGCTAGTTGGATACCACCTAGGCGGCTTGAAAAATTCCAACAGTAGGTTGACCACTAGCCTACCTCCACCGATCCGCAGTGGGCACGCGTGGTGGAGTATTGCCCATTCCCTTTCACCTTCATTTGTGAATGGAGGCCTGTGCTCATCAGTGGGACATTATAGGCTGATGATGATGATTGTTCTAGTAGCAGGCCAATTAGCAGTAGGTAACAATATTTATACTAAAGAAGATTGCAGTACCTACCTAACTGAGAAATCGGTAAGAAACACAGCGAGGAATTTTGGGACAATCTGACTTATTAGATATTTATTTTTAATTTTAAATAATATTATTAAAAGCTATTGAAACATGAGCATTAGTGAATGAGGTGAGGCACCGATCACACAGCAAGCGGTCTAGAGTTCTGCGGGTAGAGTTCCAAGTGCGTTCTCCACCAACGCCACGGTTGGTTGTTGTGATCAAAATCGTCGCATAGATTACAGTGAACGCAGAACGCAGAACTCTAGACCTAACTCTAGACTCTAGACTCTAGACCGCTCGCGGTGGAGTCGGCGCCTTAATATTTGTAACATTTAAGGGTTCTTCAAGTAGGGTGCGAAGAGATTTTCACAAGTGATATGGTGTTGCAAGCATCAATAGGCGACGGTAACCGCTTTCCATCAGAGAAGCTATTTATGAATATAAAACGTCGATAGTATGAAGATTCAAATTACTTATATTTATCGGTTTCATTTTAAGCAAGTATTCCAAGCTCACCACGATCTTGTTATCTTAATATATAAAATGATAAACTGATTGTTGATATATCAGCCCACAGCCCAAACCGCTGGACCTAGAGATTTGAAATTTTGCACAAAGATACCTTATATAGTGGAGGCATCCACTAAGGAAGGATTTTTGGAAATTCCACCCCTAAGAGGGTAAAATAGGGGATGACAGTTTGTATGCAAGTCCGTCAGTTTTGAAGTTAGGATCTTCAAATTTTGTGTTTAGACTGACGATTGAAAATTAATGTATAGTTATCTCAGCGTTTGTGATAATTCCACCACCGAAGGGAGGAAAAGGGGCATGAAGTTGGGTATGCAAGTCCTTCAATTTCAAAGTAAACTTCACGAAATGTATTATTATATGGTGTAGGCATCCACTAAGGAAGGCTTTTTGGAAATTCCACCCCTAAGGTGGTAAAATAAGGGATGAATGTTTGTATGCAAACTCGTCAGTTTTGAAGTTAGGATCTTCAAATTTTGTGTTTAGGCTGACGATTGAAAATTAATATATAGTTATCTCAGCGTTTGTGATAATTCCACCACCGAAGGACGGAAAAAGGGGATGAAGTTGTGTATGCAAGTCCTTCAATTTCAAAGTAAACTTCACTAAATGTATTATTAAATGGGGTAGACATCCACTAAGGAAGGATTTTTGGAAATTCCACCCCTAACAGGGTAAAATAAGGGATGAAAGTTTGTATGCAAGTTCGTCAGTTTTGAAGTTAGGATCTTCAAATTTTGTGTTTAGGCTGACGATTGAAAATTAATGTATAGTTATCTCAGCGTTTGTGATAATTCCACCATTGAAGGGAGGAAAAGGGGGATGAAATTTTGTATGCAAGTCCTTCAATTTCAAAGTAAACTTCACTAAATGTATTATTATACGGTGTAGGCATCGGACTAAGGAAGGATTTTTGGTAATTCCATCCCTAAAAGGGTAATCTTAATATATAAAATGATAAACTGATTGTTGATATATAAACGCACAGCCCAAACCGCTGGATCTAGAGATTTGAAATTTTGCACAAAGATACCTTATATAGTGGAGGCATCCATTAAGAAAGGATTTTTGTAAATTCCACCCCTAAGAGGGTAAAATAGGGGATGACAGTTTGTATGCAAGTCCGTCAGTTTTGAAGTTAGGATCTTCAAATTCTGGGTTTAGGCTGACGATTGAAAATTAATATATAGTTATCTCAGCGTTTGTAATAATTCCACCACCGAAGGGAGGAAAAGGGGAATGAAGTTGTGTATGCAAGTCCTTCAATTTCAAAGTAAACTTCACTAAATGTATTATTATACGGTGTAGGCATCCACTAAGGAAGGATTTTTGGAAATTCTACCCCTAACAGGGTAAAATAAGGGATGAAAGTTTGTATGCAAGTCCGTCAGTTTTGAAGTTAGGATCTTCAAATTTTGTGTTTAGGCTGACGATTGAAAATTAATATATAATTATCACAGCATTTGTAATAATTCCACCACCGAAGGGAGGAAAAGGGGAATGAAGTTGTGTATGCAAGTCCTTCAATTTCAAAGTAAACTTCACTAAATGTATTATTATACGGTGTAGGCATCCACTGAGGAAGGATTTTTAGAAATTCTACCCCTAACAGGGTAAAATAAGGGATGAAAGTTTGTATGCAAGTCCGTCAGTTTTGAAGTTAGGATCTTCAAATTTTGTGTTTAGGCTGACGATTGAAAATTAATATATAATTATCACAGCATTTGTAATAATTCCACCACCGAAGGGAGGAAAAGGGGGATGAAGTTGTGTATGCAAGTCCTTCAATTTCAAAGTAAACATTACTAAATGTATTATTATATGGTGTAGGCATCCACTAAGGAAGGATTTTTGGAAACTCCACCCCTAACAGGGTAAAATAAGGGTTGAAAGTTTGTATGCAAGTCCGTCAGTTTTGAAGTTAGGATCTTTAAATTTTGTGTTTAGGCTGACAATTGAAAATTAATGTATAGTTATCTCAGCGTTTGTGATTATTCCACCACCGAAGGGAGGAAAATGGAGATGATTTTGTGTATGCAAGTCCTTCAATTTCAGGTTGACGATTGAAAATTAATTTATATGTGCCTCAACGTTTTTGATAATTCCGATCCCGAAAGGGTAAAAAGGGGGATTAAATTTAGTATATGAAGTTCTTTATTTTCGGAGTGAACATTTCAAAATTTATTATTTCGGCTTATGGTATTGGCGTATTGAAATGACTCGCCTAAACAACATCAGGAAAAAGAGAGGAATCGGTATTAAAACAAAGATCCGGTTAATACGAGCATTGGTATTCCTCATTTTCATGTATGGAGTGGAAGCGTGGACTATACTGGCCCGAGAAAGAAAAAGGATTGATGCATTCGAGATGTGGTGCTGGAGACGGATGTTGGAAATACCTTGGACCGCTAAACGCAATAATGCATCAATCCTATCGCAGCTCCAAATTAAAACACGATTGTCCACCATATGCCACCAACGTATTTTTTCGTATTTCGGCCACATGGTGCGCAAAGGCGATGAAAGTTTGGAAATCTGATCATAGTTGGGAACACGGAAGGAAAACGACTACTTGGTCGTTCACCAACAAGATGGTCCGATCAAGTAAATGACTCATCGTCCTCCAAGTTTTACAGAAACCAGTGGAGGCAGATCATTCGCTCTAGAAGCAAAGCCGATGTTGACCACGATCCTCAGACATGAGGGAAAGAGAAATAAGGCCTCCAAAATTGTGCTGTGGAACTAGACTACAAGTAACAGCTCTCCGCCGCAATGTTATTGAGGCCAAAATATTTACTGGTTTCGCCAGAGGAGAAACAGTCTTCTTGCCGCGTATACCATTGATCCCAAATCACCTTCCTTTTGAATTTAAAAAATAACGGTTCCTAATTAAGATTTGTAGTCACAGGGAATAACTCTGAAATTTGCTAGAGTTGATTTGCGGCAGGACTGTTTCAGTTTTATGTGGCATCCTCGCATATGAGCTCTTAATCTACCTGAACTTTTGTCAATATCACACGTAGTGGCGGACAATAGCCATGAACAAAGCTCTATATTGTTACAATGATTCATATCTAGAAAAAAGAAATAATCTACGCGGACGAAGTCGCGGGCTATAAAGCTAGTCTTAATATATAAAATGATAAACTGATTGTTGATATATCAGCCCACAGCCCAAACCGCTGGACCTAGAGATTTGAAATTTTGCACAAAGATACCTTATATAGTGGAGGCATCCACTAAGGAAGGATTTTTGGAAATTCCACCCCTAAGAGGGTAAAATAGGGGATGACAGTTTGTATGCAAGTCCGTCAGTTTTGAAGTTAGGATCTTCAAATTTCGTGTTTAGGCTGACGATTGAAAATTAATGTGTAGTTATCTCAGCGTTTGTGATAATTCCACCACCGAAGGGAGGAAAAGGGGGATGAAGTTGGGTATGCAAGTCCTTCAATTTCAAAGTAAACTTCACTAAATGTATTATTATACGGTGTAGGCATCCACTAAGGAAGGATTTTTGGAAATTCCACCCCTAAGGGGGTAAAATAAGGGATGAAAGTTTGTATGCAAGTTCGTCAGTTATGAAGTTAGGATCTTCAAATTTTGTGTTTAGGCTGACCATTGAAAATTAATATATTGTTATCTCAGCGTTTGTGATAATTCCACCACCGAAGGGAGGAAAAGGGGGATGAAGTTGTGTATGCAAGTCCTTCAATTTCAAAGTAAACTTCACTAAATATATTATTATACGGTGTAGGCATCCACTAAGGAAGGATTTTTAGAAATTCCACCCCTAAGGGGGTAAAATAAGGGATGAAAGTTTGTATGAAAGTCCGTCGGTTTTGAAGTTAGGATCTTCAAATTTTGTATTTAGGCTGACGATTGAAAATAAATTTATACATGTTTCAGCTTATTTGACCATTCCACCCCCGACAGGGTGAAAAGGTATGGGATGTATGTAAGTCATTCAGTTTCAAAGTAAACGTCACTTAATATATTATTACACAGTGTAGGCAACCACTAAGGATTTTTGGATATTCCATCCTTAATGGGGTAAAATAGGGGATGCAAGTTTATATGAAAGTCCATCAGTTTCGAAGTTAGGACCTTCAAATTTTTGTTTAGGCTGATGATTGAAATTTAATTTATATGTCCTTCAACGTTTTTGATAATTCCGATGCCGAAAGGGTAAAAAGGGGGATGAATTTGTGTATGGAAATACACTCAATTTATTATTTAAGCTTATGGTTATAAACTAACGCAACGAATATCGGTGTTGTTAGAATTTGAACCCTTAAGGAGTGAAAAGGGGGAGTAAATTTAGTATATGAAGTTCTTTATTTTTTGAGTGAAAATTACAAATTTTATTATTTTGGCTTATGGTATTGGCGTATTGAAATAGCATAGGATGCAATGACTCACGTAAACAACATCAGGAAAAAGAGAGGAATTGGTATTAAAACAAAGATCCGATTAATACGAGCATTGGTATTCCTCATTTTCATGTATGGAGTGGAAGCGTGGACTATAGGTACTGGAGAAAGAAAAAGGATTGATGCATCCGAGATGTGGTGCTGGAGACGGATGTTGGAAATACCTTGGACCGCTAAACGCAACAATGCATCAATCCTATCACAACTGTAAATTAAAACTCGATTGTCCATCATATGTCACCAACGTATTCTTTCGTATTTCGGCCACATGGTGCGCAAAGGCGATGAAAGTTTGGAAAAACTGATCATAGTTGGGAACACGGAAGGAAAACGACTACGTGGTCGTTCACCAACTAGATGGTCCGATCAAGTAAAAGACTCATCGTCCTCCAAGTTTTACACCGTCGTAAGGGACGGGTTGGACAGAAACCGGTGGAGGCAGATCATCCGCTCTAGAAGCAAACCCGATGCTGACCACGATCCTCAGACATGAGGGAAAGACTATAGAGAGAAAGAGAGATAAGGCCTCCAAAATTGTGCTGTGGAACTAGACTACAAGTAACAGCTCTCCGCCGCAATGTTATTGAGGCCAAAATATTTACTGGTTCTGTCAGACGAGAAACAGTATTCTTGCCGCGTATACCATTGATCCCAAATCACCTTCCGTTTGAATTTAAAAGATAACAGTTCCTAATTATGGTTTGTTTCGCGATGGCTATTAATAAATAACAGGGAAAAACTCTGAAATTTACTAGAGTTGATTTGCGGCAGGACTGGTTCAGTTTTATGTGGCATCCTCGCATGTGAGTTCTCAATCTAGCTGAACTTTTATCAATATCACACGTAGTGGCGGACAATAGCCATGAACAAAGCTCTATATTGTTACAATGATTCATATCTTGAAAAAAGAAATAATCTACGCGGACGAAGTCGCGGGCTATAAACCTAGTCTTCTATATATCCTTTCCTAGGTTTGTTCTTCAAAGAAAGCCTTTATTTGAATGTTTCAGGAGAGAATAGTAACCGCCCGTAGTAAGTAAACACGCCTCCGAGATTACAGGAATATAGAGGAAGCCAATTTGGAATTCAGCGAAGAAAAGAGTAGTATTTACATAGCCTCAAACTTTTTTCCAGCGTTTTAGAGTAAAAATCCCATTGGCAGTTCTTTTTTTTATACGACCAAGTCGGCAAGCAAGTATACGGCCCGCCTGATGGTAAGCGGTTACCGTAGCCATATGGGCGCTTGCAACACACGAAGCATCGCTCACGCGTTACCGACCTTTTCTATGAGCTCTGGCAACCTTACTCACACGCAAGAACACAACTTTACACTACATAAAGTTATTTGGCTGCGGTATTGTGTAAGGTGGTGGTACTTCCCCAGTCGAGCTGCTCTTTGAACGAATAAACGCTATGCTCTACCCCTCTTCCCCTCCCCCCTCTCTTCCCCTTGCTGAGTTTCTATGGGTACTGAGTTGCTGAGAGCGGCGCTGGTCGCCGAGCGGGACGACCTCCCACTAGATGGACTGACACCTAGTCAGAGTGGGTGGGCGCTGCTGGATGCAAGCAGCCCAAAACCGTTCGAAGTGGAACGATAGGCTGAGTATCTTGCCGGATTCTTCTCAGTTGAAGGCCGAGTTTCGAACCAGTGGTAACTTCAGTAAATGCCTTCTGGGGCCTAAATTGAATAAATGGCTTTGACTTTGAATGTCATTGCGCTTCTTGGGTTGAAGTAAATCCGTCTCTCTAGTAGGTAGTCTTACAAACGACTAAACTGCCAAATCCATTTTGATGTAAATTAAGAGAATATTATTCTTGGAATGCATGTGAAACCATGAGGCTAAGTGTAGTATTATTATAAGGTATCGTACGTGATTTTATCAACTGAACGTGAGCTTCAATTGTGCCTTGTTAAAACTTCGAGTTAAATCTTTGTAACATCGTTCATAAGACTTTATTAACGAGTTCTTTATCTACTTAAAATAACAAAGAAAATAAGGCTATTTGATTTGATATTATACAAAGAAATAATATTTTAATGATTAATATATTTTTAATGGAATAAAATAATATTTTAATAGTCATTTATTGATGTTATTTCTAAAAATATATAAGTACCTAACTTTTTTTAAGCATAGAGAGTATATATACGTACGTACGTACCAAGTAAAAAACTATAACTTAAAATATAATAAAAATAAATAAATGGAAGCCGATAACTTTTATCGTACAAATGTGAGTGAGTTTTTGGTCAGTTTAGTGAAATACACTTACCGGCATTGAATTCGGCTCAATCTCAAAATTTCATACAAAATAGGTTCAACAAAGGTTAGGGAAATTCTTGCCATAAAACTCATGGGTGTCGATCGTTTTCTATTAATATTATAAATAGAGGTAATAATGAGTAAACTTATTTCTGGAATATTATAGGTATATGAAGTTTTTTGTGCATGTATCTATCTGAATTTATTATAATGAGTTAACTAACTGTCTGGCGCGGTTTCACCCGGATTCCTGAGGGATCGTGTGTTGTATCGGGATAAAAAGTATCCTATATGTTAATCCAGAACATATTCTATCCGTTTGTCAAATTTCGTCCAAATCCGTTCAGTGGTTTTAACGTGAATCAGTAACAAACATCCATAACTTTCGCGATTATAATATAGTAAGGATAATAAAATGTATGATTTATTTTACAACCGCGCCGGGGCACGCAATTATTTTAGTGCGATTAGAATGTAAATATTATGTAATGAATCTAAGCTTGTTTTGAAAAGAGTAATTGCTGAGTTTATTGCCGGCTCTTCTCAGCAAATGTAACCTTCCGAACCGGTATTAGAGTCAGACTTTTCATAAGTGCCTGCGAAAGTCTATTTGAATAAATTATTTTTGAATTTGAATTTGAATTTGAAAAACTTCAATCACACTAGTAGGTACGTAATGTAGGTATGAATACGAAAACCGTAACCAAAGCTAGAATTTGACCCTTCAGTTAAAATAGGGGTCAGTGCTAATAAAATAGGTGAACGATAGCTGAACCTTCAGCCTTCGCTGCATTTCTGATTTCGATGGACGTGGCGATATCAGGAACCGCTCCCACATATTTCTTTGATACCATCGATATAAAAAGGCTAGATGCACTTATAAACTTATTTCTATGTTCGCAGTTATTTGGAGTCGGCGAAATACACTTACCGACATTGAATTCGGCTCAATCTCAAAATTTAGGTTCAACAAAGGTTAGGGACGCGCGTTCTATTAATTCGCACCCCCCTTGGAACAAAGATGCAAGTCGACTTGCGTGTTTTTTTTATTGCACTAAAAAATCAAGAAAAAGCTAATACATATTGTAAATTTTTTTCATAATTTTTATCTTCAAAATGAAGGAATAAAATACAAATATGTAAAATATTGCAATATTAAAATATTTATATTTCCATTATATTCATATATTCATTTATTATATATTCATTTATAAAAACGAAGTTAATATATTTGCAATTAATTATTCACTAAAGTTCCATATGACTAATAGCATATTCATACTTACATACATTTTGAACGAATTTATTTGGTGGGTATCGTAGTGCAAGTCTAGTTGCTTACTTTATCCACGAAACTTTTATCCCCATTATATTATATAACAATTGATTCGTTATTTACACAACCGAGTAGCTCGAGGAAAACCTATGTAAACGACACTTACACATTGAATGCACTACTAAATCAGAATTCAAATAAAGAGTTATCTGCAATAATACCGAACAGCGAGACTTCCATAACATGTCAACAAGGCAATATTCATAATTACTCCATCAAGTGTTTAATATGTTTCGAAGAATAATTACGCAACGCTCCTTTTTAGGTTTTTCTCAATACACATTGAGTAAATTTAAAATATAAACAAGTAAGCCCCTCACAGGTAGTTTTAGCTATCATTTGATGTATACTACATATTTTTAATAATGTTGATAAATTTTTAGGACAGTTTTTTTACGCTCCTGAAAAGTTGTCACTTTTCACTTAAAACATTCTTCGAAGGGTGCGTTATAACAATTGATGTCATTGTTATATTTTTAACTGCGAGCCAAGTAAGCATAGAATATTTGCATTTAGAAACTTCAATTGAATTTACTGTGTTATTTCTTTTATACGAAAAATGTTAATTAGTATGTTAATAATTAAATATTAAATAGTAGTGCAAATTTTTTATTTTTTATATGAAGTAAAATGATATTAAAAATGTTAACACTTCAAATGGCAAAATTGAACTTTTCCACATTTAAAATGATAATACTGTCTGCAAGCTGGCTCTTTTAGCATTAAAACAATACCAAATGTAGTGCAAAAAGCTAATACAAGTAGAGACAAACTTTGCTGAATTTGCCTCTTTTGTATGAAATTTTGAGCTTGGGCCAAATTCAATGCCGATGAGTATTAAGAGCGCTTCTTATATTTGGTCTTTCTTCACAACATACTAGCATTTACTCCTTTCATACCCATCATCATCTTTCATACAATTCGTCTTACTCACTCATGGGTAACTTTTAATTTTTTAGGAACAGTAAAAAACTGTGATGAGTGTTTTTCATTAATTATCTATTTTTGTTGGAGATTTTCATCACACTTCTAGTGGCATATATTGAATAGTGCTTAAACATCTGTTAGGTACACCATTTTCTACTATCAGGTTTTGATCCAAGGTTTGCATTTTTCATAGAGCGGCTCCTTCTGTTTTATTTCATTTTAATAAGGGTGCATCTAGTATATTTTACGTCAATGTTCAAAGGTATAAAAAATGTAGTGTCACATAAATTTGGCCTACGCAAGTGCCATGAGAATTGCGACCTAAATGTACGGAAAATCTAAAATGAATTTCAAAATTATTGGATACGTGGAATGAATAATGCAGGCAGATACGTCGATACCGAACACGGTGATCTGATAATGAAAGATGGATGTGTTATTCAATAGATAGAATGCTGTTTCTATAAAGGATATATTTTGTGTGAGTTAGTCTATCTCCTTCCTTATTATTTAGTTTTCTCCTTCACGACGGATACCTAAGACTAGAAATGTATTCTTTTGAAAGGTGCAAAAGACTTGTGAACGTAGGTGTACCTACCATCAAAATTGAGATCTACCCTACTCTGTATAAACCTACCTGAATGTTGAATATGTATATTAATTTCATGTAATTTCGTAAGTATTATTGTTTTTTTTTTTATTGTTACAATCTTTTATTTAGTTTCACCTGTCCGGTGTCTGTTATCGAATCTTACAAGTGTCCGATTGAGCTGAATTTGGTATACATTAATATATTGGATGATAATGCAATTACATACAAAAAAGTACAGTTACCATAAAAAGCTTATATTAAAAACGACAAAAACTTGTTATCAAATAAAGTAGGTAACTATAGTATTTACTTGGTAAGTATTTATTTAAAGTATTTATTGTTTTTACTTAAAATATACATAAAACCTTACCTACTTAAGAAATAGAAAAACTCCAACAAATACAAGTTCTAACGTAACTCGTAATTAACTTTAATCAAAGCTTTAATCATTGCTACAGTGCATAATAAAAAAGGATGCTACAGACACATTCTACCTTTATTTCAAAGCGAAGCGCTTCTCATTCTCATAACTCGAACATATTCAAATAAAAGACAACAAACGTGTGAGTTATAACTCGTTATGCATGTAAAACGTAACAGAGTTAGTGACGTCATTGTATAAACAATACGAATGAATCGGTGTTGTAAAACAAAGGCCCTTAATTACAAAAGGGACATATTTATGTAGATTTACTTCCCATGGGACGCCGTGTTAACAGTCATTTCATTGTGGGACATATTGCACTGTCACAGGGAAAGATCAGTCGTGACAATATCTTTTGGCATTAAATTAATTGAACTAGAGCATGCAGAGAGAGGTAGAGCGTAGCGTTTATTCACTCTAAGAGCAGCTTGACTGGGGAAGTACCTCCACCTTATAGAATACCGCAGCCAAATAACTTTATGTTGTGTAAAGTTATGTTACTGCGCGTGAGTAAGGTCGCCAAAGCTCATTGTGGAGGGGGGAAAGGTTGATAACACGTGAGCGTTGCTTCGTGTATTGCAAGCGTCCATATGGCTACAGTAACCGCTTGCCATCACGCGGCCTGTATTTTTTTTTAAGCCTGTTGGTAAGCAGTTACCGTAGCCTATGGACGGTTTATGGTATCACTTGCGCGTTGCCGACCCTGAATAAATCTCTTCGCCCCCTTTTTGAAGAACCCCATGCTGTACTCCATTGGGATATAACCACGGCGGGGAGCTCATTCCACAGTCTGAGGGTTTGCGGAAAGAAACTCCTTTGAGCCCGCACAGTACGAAACAATTATGGTTTCAATGTGTGAGGATGGGCTCCCCGTCAATCGCGGAGTTGTGATGGTGGAAGTAGCCGTGGGCATCAAGACGAACAATTCTTTGGAACACTCTCCGTGGGACAAGCGGTAGAACACACATAATAAGGCAAAGTCTCTCCTCAGACTGAGGGGCTCTAAACCGTTTGTGAGCTCGGGATCGTCGACAATTCTAGCGGCACGTCGGTGAACCGAGTCTAAAGGTTCAAGCTGGTATCCAGGTGCCCCCGCTCACAGATGACAACAGTACTCCATATGAGGTCGGACTTGTGACTTATAAAGTTGCAGCCTTTGCCCCGATGTGAAGTACTGCCTCGCTCTGTTGAACACTCCAAGCGTTTTGGATGCCAGCTTAACCTTTCTGGTTTCCGTGTTCCAATACAAGCTCCGCTCTGTTTGGGATCAAAAAGCCGTGTGTGAAGAATGTCCCAGGATATTTATTTTATTAATCTCACCGTGGAAAGTGATGATGTGACTGAAGGTGGTAGACCCTCAGTCTAAAATGGAAGTGGCTTTCAAGTGCTTCCTCATGTGCAAAACTCTAGTACAACTTAAAGCTAATTTTATAAAATATGGAGATGAAAACTTCGTAATACCTTTTTGAAGCAACAGTTTTAGACAATATCGTTAAACACATCGCCGTAGGTTATTTGGGTACCCTAAAGCCCATCACAGACGTAGCTATAACATTATATTAATATGCTGACCTATAATAAAAATTACAGAGTAGTTTGGTGTAATCACATAATAGTACATTATGATACATGTGTGCCAAGTTGGTTATTAACACTCCAGGCGGTATTAAGCGCGTGAGCCGAGAGTGTAATAATCAATGCACACGCGTGTCATACGACGTTTTTCAAGACACTTGCGAGGAAAAAAACAGACGTGTATTTCGTAATAAATGTCACTTTACGAGCAAGTGTGTTGAAATATATATTCCTAGCTGTGCAAATATAACAGGTGGAGATTTCGAGATGGCATATTTTCGAAACCTATGTTGGGTTAGTCATGCTGAACAACTTTTACTATGGGAAAAACACTGAATTCACAAAAAAAATACTTTTCATACATTATGATCGAGCAAGGTTGACATTTACTATGAAGAGTAAATTTTTTTTTTTGAGAATTCACCATTCAAAATATGCCATCTCGAAGTCTCCACCCAGTATATTGTGGTTTCACCGCGTTCCCGGGATATAAAGTAGCCTATCCTTCTCCATACCATAGGCTATCTGCGTACCAAATTTCATAGTGATCAGTTGAGTAGTTCAGGCGTGACAACGTAACAAACAAAGAAGTATTCGCATTTATAAGATTACTAGCTGTAGCCCCGCGGTTTCACCGCATTCCCCGAATAAAAAGTAGCCTGTCCTTCTCCATACCATATGCTATCTGCGTACCAAATTTCATCGTGAACGGCTGATTGATTAGTCGAGGCGTGAAAACGTAACAAACAAACAAACTCACATTCGCAATTATAATATTGAGTAGGGATAGCTGCGTGTGTGGTCATAGTATTGAAAATATATCGTAATATAATGTGCTAATTTTTAAGGCGATGATAGCTCAGTGATATTGTTGTCGGATACCGAGACGAAGGTCCCGGGTTCGAATCCTATAATGAGCTTGAGTTTTCGGTGAAGGAAAACATCGTGAGGAAACCATAGCACGGTGGTAGGGTACTTTGTAGTACCCGCCTGGCTGGCTACCATCCTCAAGTTGAAAATCTGTTGCCAAGCACTTTTCGGTGTGTTCCGATAGCTGCACTTGAGAGCCAGTTCCTTCTAGGCTTTGTGTGCTTACCACCTTCGGCCACATCATCACTTACCATGGTGAGATTGCGGTCAAACACAGGCCTATAAACAGTAAAAACAAAAAAAACTCTCATTTATATTAATATTATATTATAGCTACGTCTGTGATGGGTTTAAATCGAAAGCTCAATTTCGAAACCAAACCTAAGTAGATAGTAAATTTTCTTTCCAACCCAATGAATTTTGTAAGGCCTAACATTCATCTTTGTACAGCTTCGTTATTCAATAGGTATTAACTATAAATAATGCCATGACTTTTAAGTTTTGTGAACATTACTTAAATGACACTTAATATTCTAAATTACTAATCGCGTCTAGTGTTATAGAAAATGCATTTACAGTATCAAATTTTATTAAAAACGTAGATAAAATTAGATAATGACCAATCAAACCCAATAATTATGTAGTTTTTTAAACTTTTGTGTACTGTCTATAATGTATTAGATTCAGTAGCAATTTTATAATATAAATCCGAGTAAGACAACTGAATCCGAAAGGGTTTTTTGTACTTTTGTACAAGCCCTTTTTGGCCATTGTCAGTGATGATGTGGTCGAAGGTGGTAAGCACACAAAGTCGGCTCTGGCTATTGAGCTATTATTAGTACGTATAGAGAAGCTATATCATATTAAGCAAAGGTTATGTCCCATTTTTTTAGAGTTAACTAAAGTTCTCTTTAGCGCTGAAACAATAATTTGTCGTCTAAGCAGACAGTAAAAACACGTAGCGCTATTAGAACGCTTTTAGGAATATTCTTCTCGCAAACACCGTTACTTTCGTTCATCGTTTACGCGTTTCGTTCATCGTTCTACAACAACAATTGTGGCCGGATAACCTCACTTGAACGGAAAACAGTTGTGATGTCTTCTCTATACGTAGTAATAATAGCTCAGTGGCTCTGGCTGGCCAAACTGGCTCTTATATGGAGCTGTAGGAACACATCGGGGAGGGGGGAAAGGTCGGTAATGCGTGAGCGATGGTTCGTGTGTTGCTAGCGCATCCATATGGCTACGGTGACCGCTTACCATCAGGCGGGCCGTATGCTTGTTTGCGGAATAATTCGTATAAAAGACACCAGTAAATTAGTTACACCATCACCGTGATATATTAACTTCACGGTAAACTCAAGGTCAATGTAGGGATCGATCCCGCGACCTTTCAATATTGACCTTTGCCTTAAAACATAAAAGAAATGCTACGGCAGTATTAAAAAGTATAAAACCTTTCAGAGCACTAAAGTCTTCAGCAAAATCGATTTCAGAGGCAGATTACCATAAAATGAGCACTGGCGCTCGATTAAATTCTTTATTGCAGAGCTCGATAATAATTTATCGGTAAGTACGTGCCTAACCAAATAATAATGGGCATCATCAATAAGCTGGGTCAGCGGCGGACCGCCCCATTCGTTATTAGGGATTTTTCATCGCCTTAGGAAATGAACAAAGAATGTAGATTCTTATGGACTTTCCTTGTTGGAATATGGTGAAAGAATACACATTGAAATTCGTGATTTATTTTTCTGACGGATTCTGTTAAATATGGGTTTTTCGTGTACACTTTTGAAGGATTTTAAAATATCTAAGGTTGTAAAGTTTCATTTACTATGATCTAAATAAAAATGGAGAATTAGGATTTTAATTACCTTATCAGCTATAAAGATAATAATAAGGATCCGAATTCCTGAATTGTCCGTGACATACACAAAGACGAACAAATAGTCGACACATAGAAAAGGGTCCCGTTGTCACCCTTTGGGCACGGAACCATAACAATTCTATATTTAGACGTCAGTTGAGAAATTAAAAATGATAGAAAATCACAAAATATTGAGAGTTGGGAATATTCGTCATCTGAATAAAATTCGTAACCGATTTGACCAATCAAATAGTATTGACAATCAAATCAAATGCCTAGGACGACACAAAATCGAGTTTCAGTAGTGATCATATTCTGTAACCGATTGAATTTCTGACCAATTGAACTGAAACATTCATCGATGGTGAGGTATTACTAAATACAAATCTATATCTATATATAGTATATACCTATATAAATGAATCTATGTTCGTTAGTTTCGCTAAAACTCGAGAATGGCGGGACCGATTTGGGTAATTTTGATCTTGAAATATTTGTGGAAGTTTAGCGAAGGTTTACACGGTGAGAAACATAGATAATAATTAACGGAAATTACTAAAAACGAAAATTAATTTTCCAAACAAAATGTTGGAAAATGATTGTCAAATATATTCAGACGGGCCAGTTGGCGCAGTTGGTTAAGGTTCACCTTACGTGCCGCAGGTCGTGGGTTCGATTTCCACACAGGACATGCATTTGTGTGCATGAACATGTCTGTATGTCCTGAGTCTGGGTGTAATTATGTATATTAATTATGTATTTACAAACAAAAAGTAGTATATGTATTATATCGGTTATCTGGTTTCCATAGTAGGTACAAGCTCTGCTTAGTTTGGGATCAGATGACCGTGTGTGAGGAATGTCCCAGGATGTTCAGGATGTTTATTCTCCTTTTATTTATGCGTTCAGGGTTGGGTAGGGTAGGGGAGGAGAAGACACATGCATTTCTTTTTTGTTTTTTTTTTATGGCTTTATATTTGCCTGTGGTTTTCTGTAAGGTGAATTAACTTCCCTTTGAGATTCTTCTTCCCAAAAATTCGAAACGCATCGATTGGACCAAATGATCTTTGTATGACTTTTGCGGTCGAGACCATGGGACCGTGGGGGTCCAAAGCTTGCCATTTTACTCGCACTTTGTCATCAACATTTGTTGAGGCCACCGGCGACCGGCAGCGCAGAGGGACTATGGGGAGCTTTTTCCGCCAACGCATCAGCTTGGCTATCCAAAGAGGAAACGTTGCCAACCTTTTGAGAACCTTGCCGTTCGGATCGGAAGCAGTGGCGGATTTGAAGAAATTATCTATATAAGATTTTAATTTGTACACATTTCTTGTAAATATGTCATAGTTGAGTTTTAAATATATTTTTTAAGAAGATTGAAAAACATAAATATTTAACACACCGTCAACATAAAAAAAAACAATTTCAGTTAGTATCACTTGTAAACATAAAATGCCTGAAATAGTTTACTCTGTGAAGAAAGATATATCTACAAAATACATTACTCTTGACCTAAACTTAAAATCCACCCCCGAGCTCGTATTTCAATAGCCAGATTTTCGGAAAATCTTAGCTATTTATATAGAAAACCGTATGAAGTGATCCTTTATCAAATTCTGTTTAAACCCTTTGATTTCCTGACCCTTACAATTCCTGAACAAAGCTCTTTTATTACTTACTGTTGCTCACGAATTCACTTTGTTTTACTAAACATAATATTTGTAATATTATATAAATAGAATAATACTAATAAAAAATATTTAAAATCTTTAAAAAATATTTTGCTAATTAAACCTTAAACGTCCTTTAATAAAATAAATTATTAAATGAAACAAAAAACCCGACTGCATACAATAAAAAAATAACTGAAAAGAGTAAAACAAGCTCTGTAATCCATAGAATTTTTAATTTAACTTGAATTTGAAGTATTGCAAGCCCCTACAAACTAATGACCTAAATATGTTTATTTGTAATGTTTGTTTGTTACCGACTGCAATACCTTATCAAATTCAAGTTAAATTTAAATTGGAACCCCGAGTTCCAATCGGGGTTCCTTTCAGCGTTCAGAAGTTGCTCTAACTGGCTGAAAAAAAAAACCTGTATATTTCTTTCAATCAAAACGTGAATATAGAATTTAGAATGGAGCTACAAAATACACAAACGATATTTTTTTTCTTCTAATTCCATTTCTACGCTCGACATTTCGTCCATTATCCAGTGTTATTTCTTGGAAACGCCAGATCACGTTGTAATTTATACGCCCTGTCCTATAATATAGCAAATGTAATATACGCAGAGGCCCTTATGGTAACACGTTACTACCGTGAAATTGAGTTAACTTCAAACAAAATAAATGGGATTGAAGCCTATCACAGGCGATGTAATGCAAATGAATACGAAACACATTAATTTAACCATTGTATTGTCAACGACAATAGAAGTGTTAATTAAATATGATTTGACATTCCAACATTCATCAATTTAGACAACAACAGCCCTTTTCTTAGGGTTGTCAAAATATACTAGTCTTCACAATATTGTTCAAGTAATTGAAACCTATATTGCTATTATTTCGTTTGTTTCTCTTGTTTTATCTTATCTTTAGATTGCGTAAGACTCTGTTTAATATTATGGCATATACAAAAAATAAATATAGAAAGTCTATCTTTCAAATTTATGCATGAGTTTGGGGATCGGTAATATAATTTGTTTATTTTTAATTTCTTCCATTAAAATCCATGTGTTTGTGTATTGTCGCAGATAAAACTTAATAGTAAAACAACTTTATAGTAAGATTGCTTAAGAATAAAGTAAAATTCTTAAGTAAAAAATGTATTTTTTGAAAATATTATCAAGAGTCGATCTAATCAAGTATTTCATAAAAATGATTTTATTTTTTAACCCGTTATGCTCGCGAGGGACGCGCCTCCTATAATAACAATGATATCATTGCTTTTTTTATCCTCGAGCCAAAGTATGACTTGCGGTTAAAAAATAACAATAGATTTCTATTGTTTTCCTCGCCCGCGCATGTCGTCAAACAGTCAAAGGAAGCAATAAACTTTTTTTTAAATATTCGATAACTTTAATCATTAGACCCTGGAATTAGAGTCCTTGTCAAGACGAATCAAACGACCCCAAACTCGATGGGGTTATTACAGAGTTTCCATGGCCACCTTCCGGCTCCATCATCAGATCTATAATAATATTGAATTGTTATCCAATTTACATATGCATGCAAAATTTCAGGTCAAACGGAAACCGAGAAGTGGGTCATATTTGACCCGGGACAGGTGAAACTAAATAAAAGCTTGTAAAAGAGTTGTGTCTTTGTCTAGTTGAGGCTCAATTGACCATCTGTTACAATATCATAGCAGGATACAATTGTTATTCTAAGAAATACAATTTATTGATATTGCTAATCAAAAAATACTACACTAATTTCAAATTCTCATGAAACTCCACCAAATAATGTAAAGATTCCACGTAAATCAGAACGCTACAGAACCATACCGCCGTGTACACTTTCTCGCGAAGCCTCAGTATTGTCTGCTCCAAAATCGAGTAAGGGACCCTAGCACAAATACGACACAATACTTGTTAACCTCGTCCACTTCAAGTGACCTTTTCGAATCTCTTCAAATAACATTGTATGAGACATTGGACACGACATCTAATTTTCTTGATGAGTAAACGAAAATGTGTTTCGTATGGATTGCTGAATGAAGGGTCTAGGGATACATTGTTTGATATTAGGGAATGAGTACTGTTTTATCATCAGCTTAAAAGCATTCTCTATCAATCAATTATATTTTAAGTAAAATAGGCATATGTGCTGCTTAAATAATACCTTTTGTGGCTTTGAATGTTGCACAATTATATGAGAAATGGGAGGCAGCGGCGAGGCGAGGGCAACCGGCACGTAGGCGACATCGACACTGCAGAAACGAGCTGCTTCCATTCTCCATCAGATCCAAAAATTGGTCCTTCGAGCCGGATCAATGTTTGGATCTGATGAAAACTTCAATGATAAGCGGACTGTAGGTATATTAATAGGTTTATTAGACTGATTTCAAGAAATCTATGACAAGTAAAATCGGACGCGGGCGTCGTGGAAGCCGCTCGTTGCTGCAGTCTTTCTCAGAACCAAACAAGCTTTATACTATTATTGTATATCATCCTTCCTCCTTCTTGACAAGTGTGTAAAGTTACTGTTTAATCCGACGTTTTAAAATCGATGAAAATTACATTTGAAGATTCCATTACACTAATGAAGTGAAGCTAATAAAAGCTAGGCAATGATAAACTTAAAACTATGAACTAGTCTTAATAAAGACTTATCTTTGACTTGAGTTTGACCATCTCTCCATGGTAACTGATCATGTGGCTGAAGGTGGTAAGCACACAAAGCCTATTAAGGAGTTGGCTCAAAATTGCAGCTGTCGGAACATGTACAGGGATTGCCAGTAAGTGCTTAGCTATAGTCTATCAAGTTAATTGTGTTAGCCAGCAGGGTGAGTACTACAAAATGTTTTTCTTCACCGAAAGCTTGAGTCAACTGTAGAAACGATCTGACAACCACAGAATTTAAAGATATTTCACCTTTCTTCATACATCATGGAACATTACATCATATTGTATTACGTTCTTCACATCTTACCGTTTCCCCACCATATGCAATTAGCAAATTCCTTAGGGAAATTATGCTCATATTCAACACGATGATATCATATAGCTATCTACGACCGAATGGTAATTTGTCCCGCTTATGTTAACTAGATAGCCGGGCTAGCCTTAACCTGAATTAATTATTCCGTTAGAGCAATGTGTATATGCTTATGAAATTATAGTAAATTGATTGATGAAGTATTATATATTGGTAACGTATTTAGTCTCACTATATCTCTTTCTAACAAAGAACATAAGAAAAGGATCCAATGCATGTTTTCAACATAAATTTTGTCGGCATCTATCGCGGTATGTCTAAATATCCGCAAATGAAGACGGCAGAAAATTTTTACAGCTTTAAATATGTTCTATCCTTTTTCAATAATGCTTGTTAGAAAGAGATGTGACTAAAATTAGTTTAGTGTGATTTACAACAGATTCGGCACCATTACCTGTCTACACATAAGATAAAGATAGTAATGCCAGTCAAACTCAACAACAAATATGTACAAAATACAATATATGGAAAATTTCCTCAAGACTGCCGCTGCTTCCGATTAACGGCAGGGTTCCCAGAAGGCTGGCAGCGTTTCCTCTTTGGATAGCCAAGCTGAAGCGTTGGCGGAAAAAGTTCCCCGCCCGCTGGTCTCCGGAGGTCTCGATAAATTTTTATGACAAAAGCTATTTATTTATTTTAGGCCCCAAAACCGCATTTATAAAGGTAAAAAAAAAACATATTCGAAGCAAAATTAAATCGTCTTCATTGTTATTCATATAAAGGCCAAAATACAGTGCATTTATTTTCATGGTGCTACGCTATCATGAAATAAGAGTTGAGTGTTTGCCGATGACTCAAGCACCGATGGAGCAGGGCACTCATTTCAATTTACCTTTCGCAAAGAAAACAACGGGCTAGTAATTTAATTTTGACGGGTTCATCGACTCACTCCTTTTTCTTTCGACTTATTATTGACCTCGTTCGGTTGAAGAGCTATTTTAGGGGTCCTTGGGATAACCTTACCAAAATAAGGCTTGCATTATAATCTGGATTCACAATTAAAAGACAATATTGAAATATGTACCTAATGAAGAATTTAAAAGAGTCGAAATATTTATCTTTAATCTATTTAAATAAAAAATCCCACCAAAAACATTTTCATGTAAAATGTTGCCAAGGCGAGACCATATGGCTGGCACTGTCAAAAAGTTATCAGATCTCATGTAGAGTCAAGCTTATAACTCTACATGCACTTTACATACGAGTATAGATATCACCATAAGAGTTTTGATGATCATCAGTTAGTCAGTGACGAAATCGGGGTTTTTTAGTTATCAATAAAATCTAAAGTATAACAGCTATGTTATTGAAACTTAACAACTTAAAAAAACGACCAAGCACTTCGACAAAAGGTAGGTAGTGCCCTTGCGCTTCGCTTGGCTCGTCTTGGCGGAGGGCATTCCCGTGCACCCAGATGTATGATGTTCGTTGGTTTGCGCGTCACTTGAGAACGTCTAGATCAAATTGGACCAAATAAGATTTTTATGGAAAATAATTGGACTGTTTTACAAAAACCTTAAACCGACTTCAAAGTACACTAAGAAGTAATCAAATCCTGATCTGATGACAATGGGACCAAACGGGAAGCGTACCCTTTCAAATAACAAAAGAATTTTCCAAATCGGTTAATAAATGACGGAGTTATGAGGTAACAAACATAAAAAAAAACATACGAATTGAGAACCTCCTCCTTTTTTTGAAGTCGGTTAAAAAAGGAAAAAGTTACCCGGAAACTTCGCAAAAACTGAAAGTGTTTATTTCCATGAGACTTTTGTATTTACGCGACAATAAATCACGATTCAAACAATGGATTTGCATAATTGAACTGAGCTAGTTTTGAATAAAAGAGCATAAACGTAATCAAAACTATGGCTATTTGCGAACTCAACTAAGTCTTGTTTACAGTATGGAATTAATTTATTCTTGTTTGCGAAGAGTCGGTTAATTTATGCGTTGTACCTATAGACAGAAATTGTTAACGGTCTTGCAAAGAAAAACAAGTGGTCGAGATAGTAGGGCAAGCAAAGGGTAGCATTGTGAACTCACCCTAATTTTCCGACCGACTATATTTGAAAAGTTCTGTAGAAGTGTGGCTGCGCCCTTAATTAAATCTCGGTGCTCCGTTGCTATCCCAATAACTAAAGCTTTAAACTAAGTACCAACCTTATTTCTCACGGGAGTTAACAAATTACCAATTATAAAACCGGCCAAGTGCGAGTCTGAGTCTGACTCGCTCACCGAGGATTCCAACCTTCCTTAGACGCATCGAAGAAAAATCCCTTTAGAGTAATAGAACTTATGATATAACATGACACTGGCAAAAATAATTGCTAATTACAGGGCAACAATACCTTGTTTGTATTATTGACATATTGATTTCATGATGACTTTTTGGCGGTAAATTGCAGAGTGACGTTGCGTTTTCATTTTTATTTTCATAAATTCGTGTATTTTGAGTTTTATTGCATATTATTGGTGGTATTTTTAACCGACTTCAAAAAAAGGTGGAGGTTCTCAATTCGAATGTATTTTTTTTATGTTTGTTACCTCTTAACTCCGTCGTTTATTAACCGATTTGGAAAATTCTTTTTTTATTTGAACTGACACTTGCCATCTAGGCTTTGTGCACTATATTATTGCTTACCTTGGTTAGGTTATGGTCAAATACAGGCCTATACAAAGTTAAATAGAGACAAATACCCTTACGGAATACCATAGTCAAATAGCTCTATGTTGTATTCCTGAGTAAGGTTGCCAGAGGGGTGGGGGGAGGGACGGTAACGCGTGAGTGTTGCCTCGTGTGTTGCAAGCGTCCGTATGGCTAAGGTAACTGCTTACCATCAGGCGAGCCACCGTTACTCACCGACTCCGTCGTATCAAATAATAATCATAATTATAATTATAATAATCATAATTATAATCAGAATTGTTTCGAACTGTGCGGTCTCAAAGGAGCTTCCTTCCGCGGACGCTCAGATTGTGGAATGAGCTCCCTGCCGTGGTTTTCCCAATGGACTACAACATGGGGTTCTTCAAAAAGGGTGTGAAGAGATTTCTGCAGGGTCGGCAACGCGCGAGTGACTCCCCTGGTGTTGCAAGCGTCCATAGGCTACGGTAACCGCTTACCATCAGGCGGGCCGTATGCTTGTTTGCTACCTAAGTAGTATAAAAAAAAAAAAAAAAAAAACAAAACCGCACTCATTCCGCTTAGGCCCTGATAAGACACTTAGTCCCACTTGCGTTAATCTTGGGTTAAATCTACTAATATAATCTATATTAATAAAGCGTTTTTATTCCTGAAACAATTGGGGACAGCTCGTATATCATATAATGTCAAATCAACTCAACCCCAGGTAAGCAAGTAGGTACTTTACTCTAAGTTATTCGTCCAAGATGTAAAGCCTGCTTTCACTATGGGATATAATATAAATTACATCTTGAGCTGTATATTACATCCCGCATTTGCCGTTCACACTGTAAGATATATATTTTGACACTTCGTCATTCAAAGTGATGGCGAGGCAGGGGGAGGCGCGGTGTCCGGGGACGTGAGGTAAAATATACTTCAAATATCGCTCGAAAAAATATTAATAGTTTTGGATGTAATGTATATTATAGCGCAGTGTAAACAGTCTCGTACAAAATGTATGAAGAGCGATAAAATATTATATCTCAAGATATATACAGGGTGTTGTTTTGGTCGGTGACAAGCGACCCAGGAGCGGTAGTACATAATATATAGTCCCCGAAAATGGACTTAATTCCATTAAATACTGTAAATATGTTGAGAAATACCTTATTCAATTTGAAATAAAATTACCGCAAAGTATGGTTACTAGGCACGTGCACAGACTAGAGCTAGGTGCAAGCCGCCATCGCCCCACCCCTTTACTCCCTCGTACTCCCGTTGAGTATTATGTCTACACTTTAGCTTATTACATGATTTTCAAAATTTTAATTTTTATTATTAAAAAAAAATAAAAGTATTTTTTTATATATTTTTTAGCACCAGTATCATTTGTATTATCGACCCTGAGTCGCTCGTCGCTGACCAAAACAACGACCCGTATTATATTATATCCCATAGTGAAAAGCCGGCTTTACTTATTAATATAGGCCCACTTACGTCAACCTGGATTTGACGTAAGTGAGCCTTATGAACGTTACAGTTGTCTCTACTACAGTAAAAACCCTCAAACGTAGGAAACTATATATTTCATTATTTTTCACAAAATATATTTACTCGGTGAAATAATTGAACTTGTTTTCATCTACCCTGTATTATGATACATGTATGCAAAGTTGGTCATTCATTATAGACGAGGCGGTATTAAGCGCGAGAGCCGCGTCTACACATATACACTTGCAGTGAGGTACAAACTTGACATAAACGGGATTATACCTATCATAAAACTGTGCGGTAATGTAAAGTAAAAAGCACTAGTGCGTAATACTGCATTATGACACTAAAAACGGTGCAATAAATGCCACTTGACGAGCAAGTGTGTTGAAAATATTATGAATAGGATGTAAGTTATTTTTATAAAAAAATGCTACTAAGTCTGTAAAAAAGTTTTTGTTAAAAAAATATTTTTTAATACAAGCTTTTTTGGTGACTGTACTTTTTGTTGATTGTACTTGCATTATCATCTAATATACTAATGTATACCAAATATCAAGTCAATCCGACCACTGGAAGTGGGTGATCTTCGAATAGCAAGATACCACCCGAACAAACATACATACATACATTGCAAGTTAAATTAAAACAAGAATAAAAGCTATATAAGTATACCCTTTCCGTGCCCTTCAGTAAGCAGGCACGGATTAAGGAGACTTCACACCAAGCGATTAAAGCGACTCATCGCTCGGTCCATGTCTAAATGATACAGGCCACGAGGGGTTAATAATGCATTTGATTTAATGTGGCATTCTAATTTTAAATTAGAGGTTCATGGTATTCTCGTATACTGAGAGGATGACACTTTATTTTGTAGCAAGTACGGTCAGCAACATATTATTATGCATGTATCCACGATATACGTAAAAGCTTAGACACGTTTAAAACGAAAAGTGAAGTTCACAATATCAATACAAATTAGTTGTTCCGTATTTTAGATTAGCGAAAGTTCAAAAGTCATTTCTTGGAAATAGTGTACTTTTTTATTACAAAATCCCACCTTCGGTAACCAAAATGACTGATTTTAAGTTCAAATCTCACGTAAAGAAAGTCATGTAAGCACGAGCTTAAAATTCAAAATTCAAAATCATTTATTCAAATAGACCTTCGCAGGCACTTATGAAAAGTCTGACTCTAATACTCTAATACCGGTTCGGAAGGTTGCATTTGCTGAGAAGAGCCGGCAATAAACTCAGCAATTACTCTTTTCAAAACAAGCTTAGATTCATTACATAATATTTACATTCTAATCGCACTGACAACAATTGCGTGCCCCGGCGAGGCGGCAAAACTACAAAGTAGTCTGAATCTATATTTAATAAGTAAATAAATAAATGGCAAACTTAAGCAGACCAGCCCCCACAAGCAGCACCTGTTCACAAGTATGACGCGTGTGGCAGCCATCGCCCTCCTCGCCATATTGGAGGGAAGTGAGCGACCCGTCACACGACGCCGCCGCAAGCAGAGACCTTAAAGTGAGCATGACTTACTTAAGTCTGCCTTAGAAATAAAAAATTACTAAAGGGAAAATACTAAACACACAATTTGTTATCACTGTGACTATTTACAACATTAGATTAAATATAATTTATATGGAATAGAATATAACAATTAGATAGACATAATATATCGATGAATTTATATCAAAACAAATAAACGAAGAACATTGAATTGAATTAATTACAATAAGTAATTATCTGTAACTTAAAAAAAAAAACATAACTTATAATAATTATAACATAGGTACTTTGAATTAAAATGGACCTTGAACTAGCTGCTAAGTGAAGCAGGTGCAGAGAGAAGCTACTTCCATACATCCTTGTCGTCAATATAGTGAGACACTTTATAATAGGCCCTACTCAACAACCGCTTTTTGATATATTCCTTAAATTTAAAAAAGGACATACTGGTCACGCTACGAGGAATTTTAATGTAAAATCGGATACAATTCCCAAGAAAGGACTTATTTACTTTAGCTAATCTAAATCTTGGCACAGTTATTTTGTCATTGTTTCTAGTGTTTCTATCATGATAATCACTATTGACTGGAAACAAATTAATGTTTTTACGAACATACATAATATTTTCAAAAATGTACTGAGAGGGCAAAGTTAATATATTAATTTCCGGAAATACCTTTCGCAGAGACTCGCGAGAACCCAAACAGTAGATGGCGCGAATTGCCCTTTTTTGCAATACAAAAATTGATTCCAAGTCTGCGGCAGAGCCCCACAGCAAAAGACCGTAAGACATAAGACTATGAAAATATGCAAAATAAATTAATCTGGCTGTATTAATGTCCGTCAGTTGCCTTATTTTGCTGACTGCAAAAGCAGCGGAGCTCAGTTTACCACCTAAGGCTTCCAGGTGAGCACCCCACTGCAATCTACAGTCTATGGTCAGACCAAGAAAAACAGTCTTATCTACTACATTAAGTTTACTACCGTCCACAATAACATTGGTATCAACTTTTGGTACATTTGGTAATGAAAATCTTATACATTTAGTTTTTTTAGAATTTAGCATAAGATTGTTGGCAGCAAACCATTGAGACACAGTTTTCAGAGCGCGGTTAACTTTTAAAAGGTCTTTGTCTTTTCTATCTACTTTAAATATCAGAGACGTATCATCTGCAAACAAAACGACATCTGATAGTTCTTTCACCATGTAGGGTAGGTCATTTATGTAAACTAGAAATAGAAATGGGCCTAAAATCGAACCTTGAGGTACGCCTAATTTGACTAAGGATCCCGATGACACACTACCATTGATTCCTACTTTTTGTTGGCGCCCTGAAAGATAGGAAACCACAAGATCGAGGGCCACTCCGCGAATTCCGTATAACTTAAGTTTAAGAGCTAGCGTTTGGTGATCTACGCAATCAAATGCCTTGGAGAGATCACAAAAGATACCAATAGCATCGTGTGAGCACTCCCAGGCATGAAAAATATGCTCAATAAGTTTAGCTCCCGCATCCAGTGGACTTACCTCTTGTAAAACCGAACTGATCATCATGGAGTATCTTGTGATTATTAAAATGCCTTAACATTTGGTTTAGCACAATCTTTTCAAAAATCTTACTTAATGCAGGAAGTACTGAGACAGGTCTGTAATCTGAGGGATTGTTTTTACATCCTGATTTAAAGATTGGAACAATTTTGCTGTATTTCATTAAGTCAGGAAAGTTGCCCTGTTCGAGACATTGGTTAAAGATTAGGGCTAAAATAGGGGCAATATTGAAAATAATTGACTGTATAACCTTAACTGATAAACCCCATAAGTCTTCCGTATTTTTCATATTTAGCGACTTGAAAGCCGTGATAATGTCATAGTCGTTAACCTGGGTGAATGCGAAGTCTGGAATGTTTTGTTGAAAATTATTCTGTAAAATCGATTCTGCTAACGTGGAAGACGAAGCAAGATTTTTAGTTCTTATTACAAGGTAGCCCATTATATTGTAGATAAAGATGTCCGGAAATAGCTTCACTCTGCACAAGTGCACATTGTACAAAATCCAGTCGATTATAATTATGAACTAGTGCAGGTTATTATTTTTTATTTATTTTGTATGTTGGTCCTTTTTTTATGTTTATGCGTTTTTAGGATTTTGTAAAATAAAAAGTATGTATGTATAAAGTTTTGGAAAAAATAGCCAATATAGTCAGATTGTTAAAAAAAATTTTTTAAGAATGTAACCTTGCTGAGTTTCTTGCCTGTTCTTCTCAGTTGAAGGCCGACTTACGAACTGGTGGTAACTTCAGTAGCTTTGACCTTCATAAGTGCCCTACTCGGGCCTAAATTGAATAAAGGGTCGGCAACGCGCGAGTGATACCCCTGGTGTTGCAAGCGTCCATAGGCTACGGTAACCGCTTACCATCAGGCGGGCCGTATGCTTGTTTGCCACCTAAGTGGTATAAAAAAAAAGAAAAAAAATGGCTTTGACTTTGACTTTATAGACTTACTTTTTGTAGGTATGTAGGTTTTTATAGACTCATTTACGAAACACTAGATCTATTCAGCAACTTTTAATCCCGACTGTACAACGTAAAATAAATTTAATAATCACTTAAAATTTTGTGGTCACTATATAAATCTTATTCTAAAGCCGCAAAATGTGTTTGATTTTGCAAGCCGCCTTTAATGCAAATTTTAAATTTTTACTCTCATAAAATGTGTTCTATATTTCAACATAACCCTTCGTTGTCTAACGACTTTCACTTTATATACGCAGATTTTAATTATTACTCTTCAAAACTTCAACAACAAACAAACGTTATTTACGGCTACGAAGCCAAATAAACTCAAAACTTCTCTACTTTATAAAGTAAATGAAGTTTTGAGTATATTATAACAAAGTATAAAATATGGCGGCGTATATTTAAAAAGTTGTGCATATAATAGTTTCATTAAATAATATTCAACCTCGCACCACACTACGTAAGTCTGTGGACGTATCCAGTCGACTTGTGGTGCCGTAGCGGGCTACACGTAGGCGGCTCGTAGCGGGTAACTGTAGCTCCGTAGAGCGTGCTACGAAGTTTGTGCGGAACATTATTGAAGTGTTTGCATTGATAACTGAGTGAGTGGTGAGAAACGAATGGAGTGTTTTTTTGTGATTTTAGCGGTAAGTGTGTTTTGTTATTACTTGTGGCTTTTATGGAGCGTTGTCGAGTAAGAAGTATTGAGTTATAGGTACTTAGGAGTATATGCCAACCGAATATTCTGCAGAATAAACGTTTTTCTTTCATTCTTTTTTCTCTATATTAATAACACTCTAATTTCTGTGAAATCTTTTGAGAAAATATAAAGAAGACATCAAAAAATAAGTACTTAGGTGTAACTTAAGATAGTTTATTTTAAAATAAGTGTTAACGTGAAAACTAATGTTATTATCATATTTTGGTATAAAAAGTATCCTTTTTCTTTTTATTTATTTACGAGTAAATTATTAACATTATTTGTGCTAACGGATTTACGACACTGGGAATATGTCATAAAATAAATATTATCATAAAATAAATTTTAAATTCCTCATCAATAAAAAGATTTTTAAAAAAATACTACTTTTTATAAAAAAAATCTAACGGCCACAAATAAGACCAAACCTACTTTTAAATAAAAATAATAATTACACATTCAAAAACGGCCATTGTACAAAAAACCCTTTCATAATTAAACCCATTTTCAACCCTCAAATAATGAGGCATAGAAGAATTGAATATCACCAAATTACAACATTTTGAATATTTAATAATAATAATGAATCTTAAATTACACTTTCCCCATAATTAATTACAAAGCTCGTCCCAAAAGTGTGTAGTTGTGTGAGTTTGTGTGCGTAGGATGGTACGCTTCCTTATTAAGGTTATATGACATCATTTCACCCTTACCCGCATGGCTTCAGTGTGTAATTATACATCAATATATAACTAGTATTTGCATGTGGATTTACTTACTGAACTTGGAAACTACTTATTGACTTATTAACTTTAATAGCAGTTCCTGGAGTTCTCGTTTAGGGGTTGTGGTTTGGGGACGCGTTTCGTATTGCGAGGCACAGAGTTAATATCATAGAGTAAGAATATGAATAGAGTGACAGTGTTAACAACATTATCTTGTGTGAAGCGTCAGCAGTTTGCATATAGATGCATTCATAGATATATCGTAAACTAGTGATTTGTCAGAAAAAGAGTTCCTTGTCATTAGTTGTAGGTAAAAGTATCGATTTAAAAACGATTAATTGGCATTCAAGACACTGATGTTATTTATGCCTAACAATTACGTGCGGGCTCGCAGATATCAGGCTGGCGGTGAGCGCGCCGCGCACGCTCCACCACCGGCACTCGCTCGTGCAGAGCGCAATGCTTTTTATAAACTCTCTGCTGGAGGACGCACCTCACTGTGACTTGTTTGTTCCAGGGATGGTACGATTGATGAATGAGTGGAAAAGAATGTTAGAACGATGAATGGAATATTTTAATGTGATAATGTTTTTTTTTGTGTTTGTAGCGTTTTGGCTGTTTTATAATGCTGTAAAGCTGCAAACTAATAAATAAATTCGTCGTTTAAACTATGAACGCGCTTCGTATTAAATCAGCGTTGTACATACCCGTGGCTTACGGCACATACTTTAGTACAGTCGCTGTAATAATAATTCTATCTCTATGGGATTAATATATAACTATAATTAATATAATATATTATACGTTACTAAATTATTTGATAAATATAACTAAAGTTAGTTTCCCGACAACAAAACGTCAACTTACATAACTAGTTTTGTAGAACCTTTTTTTCAGTGTAGGCAGGCAAGTGGCTTTTGTAAATTGCTCGTCAGTGTATTACAGATATCAATTACTAATAATTGGACTGTTTTAAAACTGTTTTGTTTGTGTGTTTTAAACCGACTTCAAAGTACACTAAGAAGTAATCAAATCCTGATCTGATGACAACAGAATTTTCCAAATCGGTCAATAAATGACGGAGACATGCGGTAACAAAAAAGAAAAAAAAAAAATACATTCGAATTGAGAACCTCCTCCTTTTTTTGAAGTCGGTTAAAAAGAGGGTTTTTTAAATTACGATCTCTAAGCATGGGCGTCGCCAAGGGTGGGCAAGGGGGGTAGCTGCCTCCCCTAGAGATTAAAATTAATATGCTCTTGACAATAGGTACCTATAATTTACACTTTAACCATCCACCAATGTCAACTTGCCTCTCTCTGGGCTAGCGACTGTCTTGCTCCTAATTGTGTAAAAATCGCAGGGGAATCCAAAAAGGATGTAATCAAAAAGTTCTGGGTAAATCCGTGGAGTGGAATCTGTAACCAAGGACATTTTTATCTCATAAGAAATTCTTTTTTAAGTATTTACACTTAAGGCATAATTTCCAGATAGTTCACCGGTTCCTCCGCATTTTTCCTGCAAAATGGGAGCTCTTAGATTAGCCATGGGATTATCTTTTTCTAGACGCCTAAGAAATATAAAAATAGTAACGCCTTGTAAGCGTTTTATATAAAGTTGATCCTATTGTTATAAACGAACGTGTTATCCTTTCATTGCCGCCTAAGAAACTCAAACGAATACAGTTGATATTACAAATAGGTCAACAAGACGTCGCCGACATTTTGGATTTTCTTTTGCAGGCGGCGATCTAAATCGTATCTTTTACCTTTAGTTTTATCATTTATAAATGTTTATTTTAATTTAGTTGTTTTTAAAGTTGGAATAATACTATTATTAAATAAGTAATTAACATAATTAATTACATTATAACGTATTGTTAATTATTTTCTAGATTTAATACTTTGGCCCGTGGTTAAAAATATAATAATGACATCAATTGTTAATACAGGACGCGCGTCCCAAAAAAAGGAATTCAAAAAGTATTTTTGATGACATAAATAACGTTTTTATTACAATAAGTAGTACTTCTCATGTCCCAATATTAAATCAGTTCTATTTTGTAAATATTGAACATGACAAACTTTTCCATCGTCCGAACATTCGATTACTGTTCAAATAACAACTGTTTCCGCTCGTCAACAAAATTAAAATAAATTTTCAAGAAAATATATTGCTTTCAAAAGCATATTAAATTGAATTTTATGTACATATTTTTGTCGGAGCGCGAGGTCAAGTATAACTTAAGAAGTACCTAAGTAAAAATACATCTATATCTCTATATAAAAATGAACGACTTCACCGATTTCATCCAACTTTTTTTAAAGTTTTCTAACGGAAAAAAATAAAAAAGTTGTGTAGATAATAGTATCGGTATTAGTAAGGTAGGATATCCCTCGGATACGCGCGTGAAACCGCGGGGCGCAACTAGTTGGCTCATAAATTTCTTTTAAAATTCTGAGAAATGTCACTTATTTTCTGTCAAATGTCTCTTATTTCTCTCAGAGTATCTATCTTCACGTCCAAAATACCTCAGAATCCGAAGACAAAAGTCTTCAATCAGTGCGTGTTACCAGTGATGACATACGGAAAAGAGATTAGGTCTTATACTGCTGGCCGAATAAATAAGCTCAGAGTCACTCAGCGAGCTATAGAACAATCTGTGCTCGGAATCTCTCTACGTGACAGGGTCCGAAACGAGGACATTCGTAGGAGAACAATAACTACAGATATAGCTCGTAGAGTTAGCTGAAGTGGCAATGGGCAGGCCACGCTCGAAGAACCGATAACCGGTGGGGAAGGAAGGTTCTCGAGTGGCGACCACGTAATGGAAAGCGCTGAGCGGGATGACCTCCCACCAGGTGGACCGACGACCTGGTCATAATCACTAGGTGCCGCTGGATGCAAGCGGCCTAAAACCGTTCGAAGTGGAAGTTAATAGGGGACATCCTTTGGCTGATATGATGATGGTGATGATGATGATGTTCTTTAACATAAATAAGATTTGAAATTAGGGTCATTGCACGTACCGTCCTCATTTAAGGATCTAAAATTAAGAATTCATAAAAAAAAACAGCTTTCTACAAATAATAAAATAGTTGTAAAATACACTACGAAATACGTAAAACAGTTAATAAAAGGCAAATGAAAAACGAAAGGCAATTAATTTAAGCATTCGTTGATGGAATTGCCTGACGATCCAATTTTGTGGGATTATACCAGGGAAGCCTTTGATGAACCATTTCGTTTGGTTGAAGCGTCTAATTTTATTTCTTGCTTTCTTTCACCTAAAGAAAGAGGAAAATTATTTGTAAAGCTCGACATAAAATTTTATGCAAAACCGAAGATATCAGATTATTCCAAACAAATGGAAATTAGATTTACCAAGTTTGAACACCTACATAAATAAATAATTTGAATACCTTTATTGAAAAGTTATTTCATTATTTATCAGGAATTTATCTTCAAAAGAAGGTCTTTCGGAATTTGTAATCAGGCTTCTTAAAAATTTGAATATACGAATAGTAGCTGTATTTGGCGGATTCACCCACGTTACCGGGATAAATTTCTCTCCATTGATCCAAGTTACTTAATTTATGTTTAATTGCCTAACCATATTAAGTATTACCTAGTTTTTGTACATTTACATGTTTTAAGTTATTCGCATGCCTGCTTGTAAGCATTGTTTCATTGCTCAAATAATAATATATCTGACTTAACCTGTGGATAATGTAGTTGGTCTAGCATTTTTACTTAATGTATAAATTGATAAAATATTTTTTTTGTAATAAGTAAGACTGTTTTTATCCAAAATAAATAAATTACCTCTCCGCCAAAACGGAGTTTTGGCAAAATTTTGGTAAATCTTTTTTGTCATCATGTTTACACAAAATCCTATACTAATAAACGAAAAAAGAAATAATGTAGGTAGGTATATACCTACCTATATAACATTGATATCTCGAAAACAGGTCTAACTATTTCGATGGCTATATGAGAGTATTTTGGGGGCGAAAAATCGATTCACACCGAACCAATTTTTTTTATCGAGCTTATTGTAGGATTTGAACCCGGGACCTTCAGCTTAGCATCTGACGCCACTATCATCGGTATTAAAAAATGTCAGAAAAACAATTCAATGTAGGTGTAATCGCTATTAAAGTGTATGGTAGGACTGCTACAAACAGCTTTATGTGTAGGTTTAAGGGTCAGCTCACACCGAGACGTGACGCGACGCAACAAGCTCAGATAGCAATAGAATATAGAACCCTATTTACATATCACTGTATAGAACTATTTACTACACAAAAAGGCTGCACATTTCAGTGAGAAAATTCGATACAAATGACTAGCGCCGCCCGCGAGTGTTATCCGAATTATCTCCCTGAAATGTGTACCTTTTTGTTTACTAATTAAAGTTCTATATTATATTGTTATTAAGTGTGCGCTGCATCTCGGTGTGAACTGACCCTTATTTTAAAGCCACAATTCACAGCAGTGATTCGTCACGTCACGACGGCGACGCGGTGACATATGTCACACAAATAATGTTGTCGCGTTGACATCGCACTATCTCACGTCATGACGTCACTCGCAGCGATATCATCGCTACTTAGTGCGAGTGTTTATATATTGAATAGATGTAATACATATACGGGTGAATACGACAATGCAACAATAAATGAAAACACGTAAAGTACTCATAAATACGATCAACTTTTACTATGGGACCAAATACTAAATCGCTTATATAGCTTTTCATACAAATTATACATGTCTCCTCGGTAAAAACCTCCTCGGTTTCATTTAATGTAAAATAAAAAAATGTAACCTTGCTGAGTTTTTGCCTTTTCTTCTCAGTTGAAGACCGACGAACTGGTGGTAACTCAGCTTTGACCTTCATAAGTGCACTACTAGGGCCTAAATTAAATACTGACTTATTTGAAAGCAGGTTGACGATTCTCCTCAATGTTCTCCTTCACAAAAAGACAAAAAATATAAAATTTTAAACTTACGATTCGGAACAGCGTTTTAAAATAATTTTTTCCTCATAATCGTAGATCGTAGATCGGTTTTTTATCATATTTCACCTAAAATAAAAGAGAAAAACAAGAATTTTCGACGACATTTAGTTCAAAAATTGGTACTAATAAGCTGATAATGATAACGCATTACATTAATCAGTCTCCATATTTCCACGATTGGTCGCATGCGGTCGTAAATCCACGATATTCGTATGGAACTTATCTCCGATTTACGACTACTCAGTTCAGGGTCACGTTCCAGATACGCGATAAATGTATAAAAATCTGAGAAGCTCATAAAATTGGAATGCTCCATTGTAAAAGGGACATTACAAAGATCATATAATTAACGCTCGGCAGTAAAAAT
The DNA here is from genome assembly GCA_951394255.1 of Polyploca ridens. Taxonomy (NCBI): domain Eukaryota; kingdom Metazoa; phylum Arthropoda; class Insecta; order Lepidoptera; family Drepanidae; genus Polyploca; species Polyploca ridens. The sequence goes on along the minus strand of OX596247.1, from coordinate 16,186,785 downwards.
AGTGGTCGCTTTTTTTATACCACTTAGGTGGCAAACAAGCATACGGCCCGCCAGCATACGGTAAGCAGTTACCGTAGCCTATGGACGCTTGCAACACCAGGGGTATCACTCGCGCATTGCCGACCCTGAAGAAACCGCTTCACACCCTTTTTGAAGAACCCCATGCTGTACTCCATTGGGAAAACCATGACAGGGAGCTCATTCCACAGTCCGAGAGTCCGCGGAAGAAAACTCCTTTTAGCCCGCACAGTTCGAAACAATTCTGGCTTCAATGTGTGTGAATGGACTCCCTGTCGCTTGTCGCTTGGAAATGCACTTCTTTGGTTCACTCATCGCGTTTAAATAAACGGCTATTTGCAACCTCTAGCCATATTTTCAGGGGTTAATATACTCATCATTATGATCAACTTTTACTATGGGACCAACTCTGAAATCTCGATAAAAAAAAATTTTTCATACATTACGCTGCACAATCAAAATCTATGAAAATGTTAGTTTTTATTTTTCGCGATTGAGGAATTGGTTTCATAATAAAAGTTGATCATAATGATAAGTACATTAACCCCTTATTGGCTAGAGTTTGCAAAATAACCCTGTATCTACAATGAGGTTTTAAAAGAGAAACAAACAAAAAAACTCTTGCGGTTTATTATATTAGTATAGTTATAGATTTTATTTTGTTGGTATATTTTTTTTGTAAATAGCTTCACTGTTTTGACACGGCAATAGGTTTGCTTCATTAGAGTTATAGCTCTGAAAATGAAGCGATCCTATTGGTCGGATAAAACAACTCCCTCGCTACGCATTGCATCTCTGATAAAACGTAGCTTTTTAGGGTTCCGTAGCCAAATGGCAAAAAACGGAACCCTTATAGATTCGTCATGTCTGTCTGTCTGTCCGTCCGTATGTCACAGTCACTTTTTTCCGCATCTATAAGAACTATACTATTGAAACTTGGAAAGTAGATGTATTCTGTGAACCGCATTAAGATTTTCACACAAAAATAGAAAAAAAACAATAAATTTTGGGGGGGTTCCCATACATAGAACTGAAACTCAAATATTTTTTTTCATCAAACCCATACGTGTGGGGTATCTTATGTGTGGATAGGTCTTCAAAAATTATATTAAGGTTCCTAATAACATTTTTTTTTCATAGCAGAGTTAGTTAGTATTACACGGAACCCTCCGTGTGCGCGTCCGACTCGCACTTGGCCGGTTTTTTTCAATATACCGCTAAAACAGTATCCTGACTGACTCATACAGTAACTCACCTACTGACTGACTGGCTCACAGCACACAGCCTAAACCTGGAGATTTATTTGGAAGTTATATTATTCGATTACCCTGGGAGTGCAATTAGGAAAGGTTTTCTAATTTCAACACTTATAGGGGTAGGGGGGATAAAATTAAAAAAATAACATTCCACCCCCTTTTTCACAAACAAACTTAATTATGCGGTCGCTCTCGTATTTTTCATTTGCCGTCAAAAACGCAAATATAAATATTTGTAATATTGTAGTGCCCTAATACATCATATTTTTATTCCAAATAAAAAATATATTGCTCTTTAATATCTTCATAAATTAATTATTCCAAATAATGTAAAATGAAATAATTAGACATTTTCGCGTCACTCTCTGTTGAATAAGAGTAATTTCATTGAAATTCAATTATTTACGCAAATTATTTAAAATTCATAATTAACTGTGCTAATTGTCGAAACACTTTCAGTTCAGTGTTGACTGTGTCTTGGGAATTGAAACGTGGCTCAGAGTTGACTTTTAGTTAATTTGAATATATTTATCGTCTGACTTACAAATAGTTACCAATTTGGCCGTCTTTCACACCGATGCATTTGTTAGTTTATAAAAAACTAGCTTCCGCCCTGCGGTTTCACCCGCGTTCCTGTCATAAAAAGTAGCCTATGTCAACCGCGGTTAGTGTAGCTTCCCAACAGTGAAAGAATTTTTCAAATCGGATGATTCAGTAGATTCGGAGCCTATTCAATGCAAACAAACAAACAAACAGACAATCAAATCTTTCCTCTTTATAATATTAGTAAGACAAGCTCTCCCCTGCGGTTTCATCCAACCTTTCTGGGATAAAAAGCAGCATATGTCCTTCTATATACTATGGGCTATCTACGTGCCAATTTTCATCGCGTTCGGTTCAGCAGTTAAGGCGTGAAAGAATCACAGATGGGCAGAGTTACTTTCGCATTTACGAGTATAATATTAGTACAGATATCTTTTTGCCGGCTATTCACAGTTAATGCAACCTTTCGAACAGGTATTAGAGTATTAGGGTAAGACTTTTCAATAGTCCCTATTTTGTTTTATTTTTTGTTTTTTAATACATTCAATTACTTTTTTTGTTTCAATTTGGTGTTTTTTAACGCGTTATTAAATACAGTACCTAGATGACCGAGTTTTGATCTTTTTTTTTGGGTAAATCATAATAGTTTTTCTCACAAAAGAAGGAATTAGAAAAGAAAAGGATAAAAAAAATCATCTGGTCTCGAACCGGGGTGTTCTGGTTTCAGGACCGCCGGATTTCCCACCTGAGCTATTATAAGCTTGTAGATGGTGGCGAAATTTACCTTTGTATTCTAATTTAATTAAATTTGAATGTTGCTTTTCACTTCAAGAAGCTATCTTGCGTGTTTTAAATATTTCATGATAAGTTAATGGCTGTTTTATATTACTCGTCAGTGTATATGTGTATTTAAACACACTGACATCATCAGTGAATAAATAGCTGCTGTGCCGACGAGCTTTATGTAATTTCTCTAGTATACAGGTTGTTGTTTTGGTCAGCGACGAGCGACTCAGGGTCGATAATACAAATGATACTGGTGCTAAAAAAAATATAAAAAAAATACTTTTTTTTTTTAATAATAAAAAAAAAATTGAATATCATGTAATAAGCTAAAATGTAGACAAAATATTCAACGGGAGTATGAGGGAGTAAAGGGGTGGGGCGGGCGATGGCGGCTTGTGCCTAGCTCTAGTCTGTGCGCGTGCCTAGTAACCATACTTTGCGGTAATTTTATTTCAAATTGAATAAGGTATTTCTCAACATATTTACAGTATTTAATGGAATTAAGTCCATTTTTGGGGAATATATATTTTGTACTACCGCTCCTGAGTCGCTTGTCGCCGACCAAAACAACAACCTGTATAGTGTATCTATGGCGCCGATAACAATTCTGCACTATATTTTTGCACGGGTTACTTTGTAGTTGAAGTACAAACAAAGCACCAAGCAAGCACACTAAAACAAGCACCTAACAGTGTGTTTCGGCACTTGATAGCCAATTACCATTTCTATGAGAGGTAGAGCATAGCGTTTATTCGCTCAAAGAGCAGCTCGACTGGAGAAGTACCTCCACCTTACAGAATACCGCAGCCAAATAACTTTATGTCGTGTTCCTGCGCGTGAGTAAGGTCGCCAAAGATTATTTTGGAGGGGGAAAGGATCGGTAACGCATGATTGATGTCTCGCATGTTGCAAGCGTCCATATGGCTACGGTAACTGCTTACCATCAGGCGGGCCGTATGCTTATTCCGACTTAGTCGTATAAAAAAATCTAGGCTTTAAAAGCTTACCACCCTTGGTCATAACATCACATATATTATATCCTTTTTAAAAGTTAATTATTCTGGCCTTACGCCCGGTAAAGAAGAGTTAAATATTTAATTAAGTGCTTTTATTGATGTCGTGCAAATACTATGGCGCTATGTGAATTCTTTATCTCAACATTTCGAATCGGATATATCAAATATTTGTGAGACCGTAACTTATTTATATCTTCTGGTGACTGGATGTGACCGTAATTGTTTATTCCGGTCAGTTGTGAGTCGGAATAATAAATTAACCAGTTTATTTTCTGGGCAACTGTTTTTTAAAATACGGCTGATAGCTAATGTTCTCAGTGCAGTGCTGGAGACATGGTGAAATGTGGAAACGGTTTTGCATTCTGCCATATTTATAGAGGCACGAATTAGTAAATAAAAATCACGTTTAGTTTTTTCCGCAGTTTCACACGCAAATTTTTTTTATGCTACTAAGTTACCAAACAGCTTACGACCTGCCTGATGGTAAGCGGTTACCGTAGCCTATGTACGCTTGCAACTCCAGGGGTACCACTCGCAAGTTACCGACCTTGTAAAAATCTCTTCTCTCCTTTAGGACTACTATCATCCTAGATTAACTCAAAGTAAGGAGGAGCCAAAACGCGAAAAAATCGTTAACCGAAGGTAGTGTTATATTCATAAACAGTGGAGGGTGAAGGCCAACTTAGAAACTATATCATAATCATGACCTTTCACTGTGGATACTGGTTCAGACCAGGATCCCGCATTTGGATGGGTTACCATAAATTAAATCAAAGACTTACCCTCTCGTAGGCTCGTGTCTTGAAATGCGTCCCGCGCGGGAACCCGGAACTAGCGGACAGCGGTTATTTGTAGTAATTTATAATTTAGTTAGTGAAAAAATGTATTTTTGCGGATGACGTACGGCGTAGAATTTAGTAATGTCAGAAAAAAAATATATTGATTTTTTTCCTTTTAAGGTGGTCTATGATTTAAAACATAGAAACCCATCCCCATGAAGGTTTGGCCCGAACACAGTCCCCACCTTGAAAGGTCATCTTTCAACAAGAACAGTTATTTCCTAGTCGGAAGAAAAGTTAAACTAAAATAACAACTAACCTAGGAGAATAACCCAACCATAAAGGTGAAATTAACATAAAAATGAGACTAACCCATTATTAAAATAAGATAAAACAAAACAACATAGTATTCTATAAATGAATAAATTAATAACAGAACCTTGTCTTAATAAAATAAACAAAGAAATTGAAAAGATATTCTCATTCAAGAGAGCGAAGGTAATGGATATAATCAAATTACCGGTCGTATAAAATATACCTGTTTTGGTTTTGACAAGAACTATGCGAATACGACCATCTTTGCCCTTTATAGTATTTTGAATAACCCCTAACTGCCTATGTACAGGGGACACATTATTATCCATAAGTAAAACAATAGTACCTTCCCTAACAGGATTTTGCTCTGTATTGCACTTTTACTTAAGAATTGTGTGGGAATTAAATGAACAGGCTCAGATGGATCCTCATTCAAGATGCCGAGTGGTCTAGAATTCAAGACTGTTTCTATTTGGCATAAAACAGTTAATGAATCATATGACAACAAATGATTGCATATGACACAAAAATACTTTTTATAGCGGATTCCCAACTTTAGCATTAGGTAAAATGATAATCTAATTTATACGATTTTCATTTAAGATCGACTGAAAATGTTCGTCAAATGAGTTTGAAACAATAAAATCTTGAACTTTATTTATAAGTCGTAGGATTTAGCACCTATAAAATGTCAGTCGATGAGGACTGGAATTAATTCAGTTCAGAGCAACTGTAGAGTCTGATAGCGAAACTATACGTTTTATCAGAATGCGGTTTTGATATATTAGTAAAACTTCTGCAATTATTTTTAGACATAATGTGAGCAATGCAAAGCTCAAGAAGTGCAAGTGACATCACTTTAATTGGCGAAACTTTAGATATTGCCAATTAAAGTGAGATTAGAAAATAAGTCGCACTAAATTATCTTCCGAACTCTGAACACACAGGTAAAGAACAGCACCGTAGGCCTTTTCACTGGCGTCAGAGAACGCAAGTAAAGTTTACAGTATATAATAAAATAACAGTAAATATTATGTCAATTATTCCCACATCATGAGGTAATTTTAATAACTTAAAAATCGAAGGCGGAGCAGTCCTGTCAAGTTCTAGCAACCAAAGCTCTTTTATGAGAAGCTTAGAAGGAGGAGCATAAAAAATAAGCGGAGCAGTAACACCGAGTACATGCATTTGTTTTACATCAGCGCAAAATGCAATTAGACATAGTTTGAATTTGTGCGAAACACTATACAATTTCGGTAGATTAGGTCCTACATGTAGAATGTCAATTAGTGAAACGCCGTTTTTAGTTTTTACGCTGGAATCCAACACAAGTCTAACTTTTTTTGAACCAGAAGACTCACGGAATAAGCCGTGGTGCGGAATTATATATCCTGAAGTATCACTATTATCAGATACCGGGGTAATATAATCTTTATCGAGATATTCTTCAAGAATGCTATCAAAAGCGACTCTATATGGTGGAGTAGATTGAAGTTTGCGCTCTGAAGACAGAAATCCTCTTTGAGCTGTAATAACTGAAGAATCTAAAATACTTCCTTTCAAAAGGGACCCCCTTTTGAAAGGAAGCGCAACGATATAGCGACCTGAAGTATCACGACGGGTTGTAGTTTTATAAATATTCTTACATTCCTCTTCCTCGCTACTTAATTTTTTTGTAAGTGGAGATGGAGAATCTTCTAACTCCCAGAAGCGTTGTAAAACAACATCTAAAGGAGCACCAGAAAAACAACATAGCGCATTTGTTTTATTATAGAGAGTAGGTAAAATAGGAGCTTCACCCATTAATATGAATCCGAACGAAGTTTTAATCGCAACAGGAGTTCCAGGAGGGCCCTGAATCTGCCCCTGTTTTATCAAACGCGGAAAGAGTTGAGCACCAATTAACATATCGACCCTACCGGGCTCAAAGAATTTGTCATCGGCGAGCGGTACGTTACTAAGATATGCCAACCTCGATCTATCGATTTTTGAGGTAGGCAAGTAGTCTGTGATATTATTCACGACCAGCGGTTTCACAGCGAAAGAAATATTTCTATCGAAACAAGAGGAAATAATGACATCCGTTACACCTTTAATTTCATTAGTGCATCCGCCAAATCCGTTAACAGAAACTGGTTCGGTTAACATCTTATATTTTAATGATAAACGTTTACAACATTCTGTTGTAATGAAATGATTTTGTGACCCATTATCAATGAGACAGCGTACAATATGCGAATTACCACAAGCATCGACGATACAAACACGAGCGGTTGCAAGCAAAACAGTAGAAGGTTGCGATACTTGCGATACAATATTGTTTTGTAGCGAGCACAAAGTGACAGGTGCGTGAGATGAGCTGCTTGTAGATGCAGTAGAACGAGGATTACTCTGTTCGGCTAGCGGAAGCGTGCGCACAGGTAAGTCACTAAGATTATGTGCCTGTAGCGGTCCAGTTGTGCTGATGGTAGACCTCGAACCATCGGTCATAGGTTCGATCAGCGTCGACTGTGTAAGAGAAGCCGATAACAACACAGTATTATTTTGTTCATTCGAAGGCGGGAAATGTAAAAGAGAATGATGAAACTTTGATTGACACACACCACAAGTTTTAGTTGAGTTACAATTTGAAGTTTTATGCTTCATACTGAGACAGTTAACACAACTATTATGTTGCTTAACAACGTTATAACGTTCTTTAGGACTCAATTTCATAAAATTAGGACAGCGAAAAAACTGATCATGTTCAATCTTATGACACATGACACAAGGTTGCAAGTTATTTGCAGTGACAAATGACTTTACGTTTTTAGGAGTAGGTAATTTAGGATATTGTGACATTACACTCTTTAAAGTTGTAGGATTGATGCGTTCTAAAATTCTACACTGTTCCTTTAAAAAGGTTATAAGTTGAGAATAAGAAGGTTGCTTTTCCGAGCGAAATGTATTTTCGAACAGACGAATAGTTTCATTGTCTAGCTTCTTAAGTGCAAGAAACAAAAACAAGAAATCTAACTTATCAGATATATTCAACCTTTCAAAGGCAGCTACTGAATTAGCAAATTTATCAATAAAAGTACTGAGCCCATCTACAGAGGCGGAAGTTAAAGTTTTAAAATTTAAAAGTTGATTTAGATAAAAGGTACCTAATGAGCGGACATCATCGTATTTATCAACTAAAGTCGAATAAATAAGATTGTAATTATCCCCAGATGGATTAATACCTGAAACTGTAGTCAAAGCTTTATCAGTCAGCTGACCACATAGATAAAATACTTTTTCAGAGTTTTTCAATGAACTATTATTGTGCACGAGACGGTTGTAACATTCGATAAAAGAACTCCACATACATGGATTACCGTCAAATTGAGGTAGTTTTATTGGCGGCAGTTTTAATTTTGGTTTTGATGAATAGTCATGATCAATTGGAAACGATTTCGTACTACGCAAAACTCCTTGAATACAAGCGTACATGTCTTCAAACGCTTCCCATTGACTGAATGTAGGGCAAAAGGTTTTATCATGTTTCATCTGTTCTAAGTTTAGTTGTTCTACAATTAAATTAAATTCCGTACGAATTGTTTCAATGTTAGAAGTTTTATTTATAAACTCGGAACGAACACTTTCTGACGTTTCAATCGTAAGTGACAGGTCGTACAATGACTGTATTTTGGCAAAATATGCTGCCTGTCTAGCTTGTAATAAAATGATTGAATGAGGGACCATCGTCATCTCATCTTCATTTTGATTTTCTTGAACTCTTCTTCCTCTGGTAGCCATTTTGCTAACAGATAAATAAAGTCAAAGAAATAAATAGATAACAAACCGAGGCGGTAGAGGTAAGGTAAATCGGTTGTTACGAGGAAAAATGCAATACAGGCGATATACGCGGTTGGAAAACGTTAATCACGTTATTTATAAACGTTGTTTATTAGCGGGTAAAGGACAAAAACTATCGTTTAAGCCTAGAAAGAAGAAGAGTAGTTTGCCTATCGGCTTACAACCTAACTAGCGAGAAAAATTAACAATTAAATAAATCCGGACGAAGGACCAATGGAGGGTGAAGGCCAACTTAGAAACTATATCATAATCATGACCTTTCACTGTGGATACTGGTTCAGACCAGGATCCCGCATTTGGATGGGTTACCATAAATTAAATCAAAGACTTACCCTCTCGTAGGCTCGTGTCTTGAAATGCGTCCCGCGCGGGAACCCGGAACTAGCGGACAGCGGTTATTTGTAGTAATTTATAATTTAGTTAGTGAAAAAATGTATTTTTGCGGATGACGTACGGCGTAGAATTTAGTAATGTCAGAAAAAAAATATATTGATTTTTTTCCTTTTAAGGTGGTCTATGATTTAAAACATAGAAACCCATCCCCATGAAGGTTTGGCCCGAACAAACAGTATATTTCCAATGTGCACTGAATATATGAGCCAGCGAACTGTTCAAGCATCGTCACCAACTCAATCAAATTAATGTCAGCTCATCTGTAGTGCGGCGAGTACATCGCTTCTGATCAATCGATGGTAAATTGTTTTCATTATAGTGTTGACTTGCATTACTTATTTGTGTCATAATACGTTTGTTTTATGAAGTGAGAGATTGCTTTTAATGAAGTTTATAAGCTTATAATTTTGATCCTTTTAGAACTTACTCGTTAATCAAAGACAAAGCTATTTAAGGATAGCACTTATAAAGGCCAAAGCTGCTGAAGTTACCACCAGTTCAGAAGTTTACCTTCAACTGGAAAGCATAAAGAAAATAAGTTAGGTTATTATTAACTTTTGACAAATCAGACTTCAAAGAAGCTGATTCGTAATCCCTTTTGACATGGCATATTGTTGCGTCATGAGTTTGTTGTGTCTAAATGTGTGTTTATAAAAAAAGTTTCTATGTTGTGTGTCAAATAATGTTTCGGAAACAAAACAAGCGAATTGTATTGTTACGCGACGTTGTGATAGGCGGTCAACTCAAGAAGACCCACAGAATGTTTGCGTACAGAACCTCTGTTTATGTTAACCGTAAACGTAATTTTGAGTTACAAGCTATTGCCAAAACACAGACTGTTGTTACAAGCTGTCTCTGTTATGGAAATTAAGAAGGGTTTTCTTGCTTACTGTGATGGTATTATGTTGTTTGGCGTATTCTTTTCTGTTTATATGAGGAATTATGGCATAAATAGTACTTATTTTTGTAGCAATTAAAAATACCTAGAAAAGTTTGGCTAATGATAAGTCAAGTTTGTCACAACACTAGCTCGACTTTCGCATCAGCGTCCCGTCACTAAAGGCACAAGATGGTTTCCCGCGTGTTTGGAAGAGTTTTATTATGTGTCTAATATTATGTTTAGGGCTTGTTTGATGTAAATAAGCTCAAACACTAATTAAACACACGTTAAAATTTTAATTACGCACAAAGAAAGCACTTCACAAATCCTACGCTACAGTACATTGTTTATTTGTGACCCTTATCGAGTATAGCCTGTATTAAGATTATATATACATTCACTGATTTAAATGCGCATAGAATAGCTATTAACGTATATAAACAAATATTCTACGATAGATTACGAAAGTTAATTCAGATATACATATAAAATAGTATTTTTTTTACTAAATTCGAATAAACAAACAACCAAGTGCGAGTCGGACTCGCACACGGAGAGTTCCGTGTAATATTTACTAAAACAACTTTGCTATGAAAAAAAAACGCCAAAAATATTGAATGAAAGGTAAATTGCGGTTTACGATTTATGACCTATTAAAAAAAAACTACTTACTAGATCTCGTTCAGAAGTTACAGGGGGTACACACATTTTACCAATTTGGAAGTGTCTCTCGCGCAATCTATTCAGTTTAGAAAAAAATGATATTAGAAACCTCAATATCATTTTTGAAGTCCTATCCATAGATACCCTACACGTATGGGTTTGATGGAAAAAACATTTTGATTTCATTTTTTTTTGCCATTTGGCTACTGAACTCCAAAAATCAACTTCAAAAAATACAATTCCTTTTTTTTCCTCGCAAGTGTAGAAAAACTTCGTATGAAACACGTGTGCATTGATCATTACACTCTTAGCACACGTGTATCGTAATGTACTAAACGTTTTGAGATTAGCTCCCGTACTAACTAACAATTATACATATTGCAACGCGCGTTCCAGTAACATATAGCTAATTGCTATTGGTCCATTTTTTCCTGTTGTCCTTTGATAGTCGATATAAAAAAGAAAATGGCAGAACAAATTGCGAGAGAACGAGCAAAACACATTGCAAGGCAAAATAAGACGTATGTACAAAAACAAATTAATGGAAGAAAGCTGTAAGATCGTAGAATCCTAAGCTAATTTGTTAACATTGGTGCTGATTCTGTTGTTTACAACTAAACTAATTTTAATCTCACTATTTATCTTTCTAACAAAAAAGATAAGAAAAGGATGGAAGAAATTAGTCCTGTCAAATTAGTCCAATGCTTGTTTTTAATTTAAAAATCGCCATCTATCGCGGTTACGCCTAAATACCCGCACAATAACACGGCAAAGATTAATTTGACAGCTTTAAATATATTCTATCCTTTTTCAATAATGTACGTATGAAAGAGATGAGATGTGACTAAAATTAGTTTAGTGCGATTTACAACAGAATTAAAGTCAAAGCCATTTATTCAGTTTAGGCCCCGGAAGGGCACTTATGAAGGTAAAATTTACTAAAGTTACCACCGGTTCGGAACAGCTTTCCTACAGTATGAGTTATTTTGCTTCTATTTATTTCTCTTTTTTTTTCGATCCATCCACGAATACGTTAACCTTGACCCAGTAATAAAAATCCTTATTCTCTATATGCCAAATTGAACGGAAATTTGGTATCTATGTACCATGCAAAGTTCCCATTAGACTGGCAGTTTCATCTATAGATGGCTAGTTAATGCGTTGGGGGAGAATATCCCCCGCTCCCGGTCTTCGAAGGCCTCAATCTATCTTATTACATGAGATGGTGTTTTAAGATAGTTTCAGTTCTTTTTTGTAGTTCTGTACCCGAAGGGTGCCAAACGGGACCCAAGACTCCGCTGTCCGTCCGTCCGTCCGTCTGTCTGTCAGTAGGCTGTATCTCATGAACGGTAATAGGTTCACAGCTGAAATTTCCAGAGAATATGTATTTCTATTGCCGCTAAAACAACTTTTTTTTTTTTTTTTTCATAGCTAAGTTGAGTTAGTTAATATTGTACCATAGATCACAAAAGATGGGCTGTGATGCTTGGATTTAGCTTAGACCTGATGTCCCACAAAACTCCCCACTTAATATCACAACTACACGTAAACGAACGCAAATAGACCAATAGTAGACAGTTTTTACTCACACAGCCCAAGAACTCACATGTTCGCACAGTAGTACCCAATTAATATGGCTTACCGATGTACCTGCGCAGAAGATACATTTTCAAAGCGCGGGAAATGCTATTGGTCGGCAGCTGCCACCATGTTAGCGCGCGCCGTGCGGAGGGGCGTGACTTGCGAGTGAGACGGAACTAACAGCTGCAGTGTATTATGGACCTTATAGTAGTGATCTAAGGTTGATTGTAAGTTTTAAGCATTATTTCGTTAATCTTCGGGGCCATACTTTATTTTCTGTGTGAACGAAGATTCACGACGCGCCATATCAGTTGGGTAATACTGTAAGCGCTTGTAAATACGCACTACCGCGCCACACCGCGCTCTCGGATCTACACACACATGCGTGTATAGATATAGATGGACGAATCGCATGACATGATTTTCATTGCATGTTCGAAACGAAGTTAGCCTTACGCTCTGTATAACTAAATAGCAATGTATGCGCTTCATGTTCTTTGTTCAAGTTGTACCTTGGTAATGACCTAGCTAAAATCATTTAAGGTATTTTTGAGATTTATACTTTAAATATGTGAAAAATTTTGGTACTTAAAAGTGATAAGTGGCACCTTGATTCTTGTAGTTCACTCGTAGGCTTTGATTTTGCAGTCGATCACTGAACAATACGGTATTTAAATAATTATCGTCCGCTCGCGCACTTACCTCGAACAGGTTACGACTGACGCGATTTTTGCGGGGTTATGCCCGGTTTCAATAAACAAAAACGAATCGTTTTGCTTACCAATGGTAGGTTTTTTTATTGCCAAACTGGGCATATAGATCATTTCGTAAGCTAATTTTACCTGTGATAGCTACTTCCATATTGGAGAGTCTGCTATGCAAAGCTTTGAGGTCTTTGCTTCATTATTAGTAAAGATATAAGAGTCTTAATTTAAATAAATCTTAACCGATACCGGCCCGTAAATTATTGAAACTGGGCCTTAGACAACTTCTATATCGATCTCTGTGTATTGTACGAACTCTCCGTGTGCGAGTCCAACTCGCACTTGACCGGTTTTCTATATTCAACTCGAATTGAAAATATCATAAATGTGTTATGTAAATAAACTACGTATACATTCTAACGATTAACCTATTAAAATAATAGTAAGAAACGGAAAGAACATTAGTTTATTAAATTCAATTAGCCGTAAAGTGGGTTTAGCGGCAATTTACCGACATTAACTAAACTACTTGGAAACTAGTTTTGTTGCTGACTTGTTGTTCTAATTCAGTATAATTAATACTGTTTGAATATTAATGAAAACTAGGTACGTAGGGTTAGTAGGTACGTAATATATATTTTTTGTGATGAAATAATATTTTATTTTAGTTCCTAACAGATGCCTTAGAGGAATTATTTGACTTGATGCCCACGGCTACTTTCTATCACTAAAATGATCTTGCAGATCTTGTAGAATGATCTCTGCACTGGGATTTTCCCAAGTACAGCATGGGGTTCTTTAAAAAGTGTGTTAAGAGTGCGTACCAAGCCAGAAAAATATGGAAATGTCAGATGAAACAAACTTATGTCTAATCTTCGCGTGGAGATGAGATGGCGATAGCGTGTTTCGCGGAACAAAAATGAACCAAGCGCTTTTTATCTAAATAACTCGTAAAGTATAGAATATTTTAAAAAATAGTTAGCAGCAGCCCTAGGTCATATGTTAGTGATATTATTTATCGAATTTTTATCTTAATTAGATACACCATGAACGAATAAAACCGAAAATTCATTATTATTAGAGGTAGCTTTGTGATTTTTTTCTATCGAGGAAATTTCATTCCATCATGTTTTTGCGCAGATAGAACCCTCGCGTATATAATGAAAATACCCATATATCAATATTTTTTTCATTTAAATACTATTTACTTGGGTAAATTTCAATTCTAAGATTAATATTTTGCTTTATACACACTCTTAAGAGATTTTAGAACTGCGAGTGATACCCCTAGTTTACTAAAAACCTATACTTATTTTCTTGAATAAATACTCTGTTGATGTTAGTAGGTTATTTCACATCAGCATAAGGTAAGGCAATATTGAGCAAAGGCGCAGAACTTGTGCGTAGAACATTATTTTCTTATTTGATAGTGTCGTAGCTAGCTATACGTTTCGTAGTAAGTACTACGAGCTGTAGAGCTACGTAGCAGTACTTTTTTCGTTCAAGTGAGCATTATTATATTCAAGTCTAATAGTAGGAGATTCCAGTGCCGCCAAAATTTCATATCAATTACCGCCAGTAACATTTTTGTGACACGATGGATACTCTAACTACTCAATTCAACCTACATGAAATATTTGTAGGGATGGTTTATCCCAGGATCTTTAATTTATTCCCATTATAAAATTATATATGATGTAGATAGACGATTTTCATAACGCAGTTCCGCATAAAATAAATATTATTCCATCGTTAATTATCACAAATTATTCCATTAAATGGTAAACAAATTGAACAGGTCCGTAATGTTTCGTTTCAGAGAGGAAATTTCATTTATATTGAAAACTTGCCGTTCAAAAAATAAAGCTGAGTCAATATTGTTACTTGAGTTATGTTATTTTAAATATTCTTGAATGTATTTAAGGGAGTTTTACTATTTGACCTGTTTTTTTTTTTAAGTCTTTTTTTTATTATATAGTATTCATTAAAAATAGACTGGTTTTTCTACGTTTAAATAAAAGGTTGATTAAAGTCATCTTGGGGCACTTTACCAAACATGATTGAACAATTAACCCAAAGAAATCTATTCTGCCAATTCCCGACCACCGACATTGCGCTCTGATTGGCGAAGTCAAGGATACACTAAACATTTAGATGCAGTGATTGGTCAGTTATTTATTAATCAGTGCAAAAACACTTACTAGTTGCGGAATTGGATTGATCGGTATTACTAATCAAAAGGGATTTTTTTCTCGATGGCTTACCACCAGCAGGAATGAGACCCATGTTCATATGGACATAGGGATGAATTTACATTCATACCCAAACCAGTAGTGAAGTATTAGTTAAAAAAAATAAGTATAGCTACTAAGCTGTCCCACGCGGTTTCACCAGCGTTCCCGCGATAAAAAGATAGCGTATGTATGTATCCTAAGTCCTAACTTCCTAACTATCTGTGTGCAAAATTTCATCCCTATCGGTTCAACTGAGAAGTGAGAGGGAGAGTGAGAAAACATAAGAAACACAAGCTAATATTGACATTTATAACATTAGCTAAGATTAGGATAACCTGGGAGACCGAGCTATCCTCGTTTTTTTTTTTTGGTATTTAAATCATAATAGTTTTTCTCACAAAAGAAGGAACTTGAAAAAAAGAAGCGAACAAAATAATCATCTGGTCTCGAGCCGGGGTCTTCTGGTATCGGGACCGCCCGATTTCCCACCTAAGCTATAAGCTTGTAGATGGTGGCGAAATTTACCTTTGTATTCTAATGATATTGTAGCAGTTTTTCATTGCCTGAAAACACGGATAAAATGACGTTTTCTAAAAATAAAAGCCTAGATCGATTTATCGCCCCCGAAACCCCCTGCATACGTTGGAGTCTTTTCCGAGTTTCAGATTATTTATACAGGTTGTTGTTTTGGTCAGCGACAAGCGACCCAGGAGTGGTAGTACAAAAATATCTTTCCCAAAAATGGACTTAATTCCATTAAATACTGTAAATGCGTTGAGAAATACCTTATTCAATTTGAAATAAAATTACCGCAGAGTATGGTCACTCGGCACGTACACTGACTAGAGCTAGGCGCAAGCCGCCATCGCCCCACCCCTTTACTCCCTCGCACTCCCGTTGAGTATTACGTCTACACTTTAGCTTATTACATGATTTTCCAAATAATATATTTTTTATTTTTATTATTAAAAAAAAAGTATATTTTTTATAATTTTTTTAGCATCAGTATAATTTATATTATCGACCCTGAGTCGCTCGTCACTGACCAAAACAACAACCTGTATGTATACAAGAATTGCTCTTTTAAAGGTATAAGATTAGATAGATAAGGATAAGCATTAAGTAGTAGCATACTCAGATGCATTTAAATGAAAAACTTTACAGCTAAGTAGGTTGTACTAGTTTACAAGCAATGCGCTCGCTTTAATTAAATATTCATTCCTAGTCTGTACGTACTGACTACGGAATCCTACACCTGGGTGGTATTTAAATAGATAATTAATTATAAAAACGTACGGTGTCGAAAAGCGTATGGCCCGCCTGATGGCAAGCGGTTACCATTGCCATATGGACGCTTGTAACACATGAGGCATCACTCACGTACTACCGACCTTCCCCTCCCCAATGAGCTTTGGCGACCGTACACACGTGCAGGGACACAACATAATAGTACATTATGATACATGTGTGCAAAGTTGGTAATAATGGACGGCCGGATAAGGAAGCCGAGAGTGTAATGATCAATTCACACGCGTGTCATACGACGTTTTTCAATACACTTGTGAGGAAAAAACAGATTTGTATATTTTTTAGTTGATTTTTTGATAATTTGTCAATGAGAACGTCAACAAATATGGCGCGCAAGTTTTTTTTTGACAGCGATTTGCTGACCAACTGTTTTACCCGTTTAAATTAAGAATGCTTCGTCTACGCATATATCAATTGCATTGAGGTACAAACTTAACATAATCGGGATAATGGCCCTGATTCTGTTGTTCACAACTAAACTAATTTTAATGTCACAATGGTGCCGATTCTGTTGTAAATCGCACTAAACTAATTTTGGTTACATCTCATCTCTTTCTTACGAACATTATTGAAAAAGGATAGAACATATTTTAAGTTGTCAAATTAATCTTTGCCGTCTTATTTTGCGTGTATTTAGGCGTAACCGCGATAGATGGCGACTAAATTTATATTGAAAACAAGCATTGGACTAATTTGACAGGACTAAATTTCTTACATCCTTTTCTTATGTTCTTTGTTAGAAAGAGACATAGTGAGATTAAAATTAGTTTAGTTGTGAACAACAGAATCAGGGCCATTGTCTCTTTCTAAAAAAAAACATAAGAAAAGGATGTAAGAAATTTAGTCCTGTCAAATTAGTCCAATGCTTGTTTTCAATATAACTTTAGTCGCCATCTATCGCGGTTACGCCTAAATACACGCAAAATAGACGGCAAAGATTAATTTGACAACTTAAAATATGTTCTATCCTTTTTCAATCATGTTTGTAAGAAAGAGATGAGATGTGACTAATATAAGTTTAGTGCGATTTACAACAGAATCGGCACCAATATCTATCATAAAACTGTGCGGTAATATAAAGTAAAAAGCACTTGTGCGTGATACTAAAAACGGTGCAATAAATGTCACTTTACGTGCAAGTGTGTTGAAATGGTTATTTAGTGTAATAAAAGTTGAAATAAATTAAAAATAAAAGACATACCTACAACTACCGCTATACCAAAGCCAAACTCCTTTGAAAGTCCACCTAAGTATATAACTCTCCAACTATTACAGTCAGTACCAAGTACCGGAACAATTCGGTCCCAGGTTGCAAATTGCTTGTATCCCGTGTTACTGAGCGACGGACGTACGAGAGACGTTTTCCACTGAATTTCGTGGTAAATCTAACTAGGAAACATACGTACCTGTACCTCCTGTATTTACGGGTAATATAATGAAGTATTTATACGTATTCAAGCCTGGGAATTACGAGTTTCTCTAACGTTTGCGTATGATTAACGTGTTAATATTGGACAATGGGGTTCTGTGAATTTGTACAGTTGATTGTATGATTTATGAATGCGTATTAGTACAATTTGAGTTATATTTCAAACAAATCCCTAGAGATTTAGGTATTTCGAATAATAATATAAATACTTTCTTAAACAATTCTACAGAACACTGTCCGTTGAACAAGTGGTAGAACACACATAAGGAGGCAAAGTCTCTCCTCAGACTGAGGGGCTGTAAACCGTTATGTATCATCATGTATCGTGATGTGTCATATATCGCTATCACATTATATCAATGCATTCCTTTTGATGTTTTTCTATAAAGAAAGCTCTAGTTTATTATAGGATTGACACCCACAGTTTTTGCCATGGACGTCACCACCACAAACCTATCATAACCATGAAAATGTTGATGGAACATATATTAAAATAGTTGGTACTATATCCATATCCATACTATAATATACTATTTACTATTATTATTATATTAATATATAATAATATATATATATATAATATACAGGGCGAATTTTTATTTCTAGCCAGTGTGGGCAACTTCTGAACTACAGCTCTTAGAGAAAAACTCTGAAAGGAACCCCGAGCTGAATTTTGAAGAAGATTAAAATGCCATTAAAATTTATTAAAAAAAATTAGTATTTTCGAAGATATTGAATTTTTTCAAAAAAAAATTTTTTTTCGAAATTCTGCTTCTTCGTCACAATTTGAACAAAATTATGTAAGACAATCTTGCTCTCAAGTTGCTAGAAGTTATCCAAAATATTATTTTATATTTTCCTTGACCATGGTTTTATGCTGCGTAAAGTTTGACGAAATGGAGCAGATCTCGCAGGGACCTCACTATGTTTAGCCATAAAGAATTGCATAGCATTCTGACAAAAAATTTGAGGTCAATTTTGATAACTTCTAGCAACTTCAGACCAAGATCGTCATACATAATTTTGTTCGTATAGTGAAGTAGAAGCAGAAAAAGAAAAAAAAAATTTTGAAAAAAATTAAAAACACATATTTTTTTTCTTTTTTTTTAATGGCATTTTTATTTTCTTCAAAATTTAGCTCGGGGTTCCCTTCAGCGTTTTTCTCAAAGACTTGTAGTTAAGAAGTTGCCCTCACTGGCTAGAAAAAAAAATTCATCCTATATAATAATATTAATACTTAATATAATAAAAATATTAAATATAATATTATTATTAATAAAGTAACTCTGTTTGTTTGTATATTTGTTACGCTTTCACGCCTAAACCGCTGAACCGATAGCTATGAAATTTGGCATGCAGATATCGTATGGTATGGAGAAGGACATAGGCTAATTTATATCTCGGGAACGCGGGTGAAACCACGGGGGATAGCTAGTTTGTTATAAATTGTCACAATGTTCTGTTTATTAGAACTTTTATTTATTAAAAACACTTAAAAATAGTTATTGTTGACGAACCCTACCAGGAGTAGAGGTCTGGACGGGTACGAGCAGCTTGAAATGAAACTCGATTTGTGCGGTGAAATAATCTTGAAAATTGTACTGCAGTATTGCCTCTTTCTGACTTGTTCATGTAAGGAGAGTGCGTAGAGAAATGAGTGCCGTATGGGCCTGACTGCGCTGTTTATATTGTAATTTTAATCCTTGCGCATGCCTATGTCAGATTTGTAAATGATTACAGTGCAATATTATTATTATTAGCAATATACAATCGGTTGCTATGGCAACGGATCAATGTTGAAAAGTGGCAATACCGTGCGAGAGCCCTATCAAAATTCTTTATTTTTAAATGCTTATATCTAATACAAAAAACAATGTAAAACTATCAATAATTATAAAATAATAAACAATAAATCATCCTAGTACATAAACAATAGCCTAAAACCTTAAAGTAAACAATATAAAATTTCTTATTCTAAACTTAGCTTATGTAAAGTAGGTATATAATATAATTATAAGATCTTTATTTACATTGGAGTGGGCAGGCATACATAGCATAATGTGTTATGTGCGGGTCGAGGGACGATAGAGGCATGTTAAAGGGTGTAGTCGTGAACAGTCTCCCCCTCGTGCGAAGATGAGTTTCTGAGCACCATATACAGAGTTTCACGACGTCATGCTATCTTCACTATGCGGGATGTGGGTCGTCGTAGCTCTCCAGCTGTGGTTCTAACGTCTACTACTCGAACTTTGCCATCGGGGCCTGGGTAAGTATGGGTAATCTGCCCTCTCGGCCATACTCCTCGAGGTAATGATGAATCGATGATGAACACGATGTCTCCGACTTCTGGGTTGGTGAATCCCTTGGAGTTGGCACTATACCTAGGTGTTATAGTAGGTAGGTATTCGGTGAGCCATCGATTCCAAAACAAATCAGTCAATCTTTGTACAGTTTTCCAGGTGGCTGTACCTATTAGATTTTTGTCGTCGAATGTACCCATTATCACGTTGCCACTCGATCTTCCGATTAAGAAGTGATTTGGAGTCAAACTTTCTTTGTCTTGAGGGTCTAATGAGACGTCGGTAAGTGGACGTGAGTTTATTAAGTGTTCAGCTTCCAACAATATTGTATGCAGGACTTCTTCACGTGGCTGACGAGATTTTATGGTGGCAGATAGCGCGACCTTGACAGAGCGTACTAAGCGCTCCCAGGCTCCACCCATGTTAGGTGCCCCAGCAGGTATGAACTTCCATTTGATGCCTTTCTGTTGAGCCTTATCAGTCAGTTTTTTCAGTTCCATTTGCATGTCCTTGTTAGCGCCTACAAAGTTGGTTCCGTTATCACTGTACATTATAGATGGCGCTCCTCGCCGTGCTATCATTCGGCGGAGTGATAAGATCATACTGTCGGCAGACAGAGACGGCACTATCTCTAAGTGCACTGCGCGTGTAGTTAGGCATGTATAGAGTGCGACCCATCTTTTTTCTTGTTTGCGGCCTACTGATATGATAAGAGGGCCAAAATAGTCAACTCCGGTGCATGTGAAGGGCGGTTGATGTTGTTGTAGGCGTTCTGGTGGTAAGTCGCCCATGGGGGCCGGTATAGGTAGGTACTTGTGCGTTCTGCACCAATCGCATTCTCGCGTTATAGACTTCAGCGTGTTTCGTAGCGAAGTAATGTAGTACTTTTGGCGTATTTCATTCATAACTGTATTATGATTGGCGTGATTGTAGTCGCAGTGATATTGTTGTATAAGCAACTTTGTAATCGGGTGCTTGCCGTCTAGTACTATGGGTTCCTTGTATGTGTCACTCACACAGTCAGCTGATGATATACGAGTTTCGATTCTTATTATGTCGTTTCTGAGCGTCAATGTTAGCCTTTTTAGGCGCGAATCTTTTTCGTTAGGTACTTGGTTATTTCGTAGCGATTTTAATTCGCTCGCCCAACTTTCTTGTTGTATGGCTTTGACGAGCAGTGTCTCGGCATACTGTAGGTACTCTACGGGTAAAGGTACGGTACGGGTGGTAATCGTCGGCGCACGTTCGATAGGAGTTTGTTTACGTTTTCGTTCGTATTTTCTCCATGATTTGTCTTTGACGGTTTTCTTTATGGCGGCGACGGGTTCCGGTTTTTTCTTGACCTTGGCTTTGAATATGTCAACGCTGTGTAATAATCGTGCCGTAGCTCGTTGTAGGCGTGTCCACGAAGAAAACCTCGATACGTCGGGAATAGGTATTTCGGTCCGTCGTATGGTGGCTACGATTTTAGACTTTTCTTCGCCTGTGGTAGGTATGGAGCGGTCGCTCTTATCTTCCGGCCACTGATTAGAGTTGTATTGTAGAAATTCGGGGCCGTTGAACCAACGATGATGAATGGTAAAGTTTCTCGGGGTTGATCTGGTGGCGTCGTCGGCGACGTTTTCGTCGGTGGGTATCCACCGCCATTCTGTTGGTTTGGTTGAGTCCTCGATTTCTGCCAACCTGTGCGCGACAAATGGTTTGAATGTACGCGGATCGGCTTTTATCCATGCTAAAACGGTGCGCGAGTCTGACCAAAAATATCTCTTTGTGACTTTTGTTTGGATTTCTTTTTGAATATTGGTCGCCAGTCTGCAACCTAGGAGCGCTGCTTGCAACTCCAATCTAGGTATTGACGTGGGTTTCAGTGGTGTTACTTTAGCTTTTGCTGCTAATAATCTCACGCTGGTTTTGTTGTTTTCTGTGGTTTTCCAGTATGTAGCTGCTGCGTAGGAGCTCTCGCTCGCGTCCACGAACGTGTGCAGTTCTCCCTCTTCGCACGAGCTAGTGCACCTGGGTATGTCTAGGTGTTGCAGATGTTCCAGGCTGTCGAGCCACCTCATCCAGTCTTCCATGAGTGTGTCGGGTATGCTTTCATCCCAGTCGGTCCCAGCTCGCCAGAGTTGTTGTATAAGCTTTTTTCCTTGTATAAGGACGGGCGTGGCTAGTCCTAAGGGGTCGAACACTGACATCACCGCACTGGTGACTTCCCTTTTTGACGGTGGTCTGACTCCTTCTTTCACCTCCTGAGGTGTGTTTCGCAAGTTAAGTGTGTATTGCATTGCATCCTTTTTGACATTCCACAACATGCCTAATGTTTTCTCAGTCTGATCTTGCCCTAATGGGACCTGATCGGTTTGAGAGTTCTTCTCGAAGCTTTCAATTGCTTGTGTGTCGTTCGATGCCCATCCTCGCAGCACGAATCCGCCGGCCCGGTGGATACGATCGACTTGTTGTGCCGTGTTTTTGGCTTTGGTGACAGTTTGAAAACTTTGTAGGTAGTCATCCATATAGTGACATCTTTGGATAGCATATACAGCGTCCGGTTGTTCTTGACTGAATTCCTGGGCATTTCTGTCCTTTACATAGATAGCTGAGCATGGAGACGACGTTGCACCGAAAATTAATGACTTCATTCGGTATTCGCGGGGTTCGGAGTCTGTCTCGTTTTCTCTCCATAGAAAACGCAAGCTATCTCTGTCTTCTTCGCGCATGCCTACTCGCAAGAACATTTCTTTGATATCGGCTGCGACGGCGATCGGTCCGCCTCGAAAACGTATTAAAACGCCGAATAGTGATTGAAGTAGGTCTGGGCCAGACAATAATGCGTCGTTAAGGCTCTTTCCGTTTGTGCGCGCCGCTGCGTCAAATACTAAGCGCATTTTGCCCTTCTGTGGGTGTACGACGGCGAAATGGGGTAAATACCATGTTCGAGATGATGTCGGTTGACTCGTTGCTGGTTCCGCATATCCACTTGCTAATAGGTTTTGAATTTGTTCAGTGTATTTTTTCCTGAAATCTTCATTTTTTGCAATTTTCTTCTCAATACCTATCAATCGTTGCATAGCGTTGGCGCGGTTGTTTGGCATCGTTTCATTATCGGTTCGCCATAATAACCCGCATTCGAATCTTCCATCGGAGAGACGTTTCGTTGTCTTATCAAGTATTGCGAGCGCTCGTTGTTCCGGGTCGCTTGCTGGCTTCTTGGGTGTTATACCCAAAGAGTCAAGGTCGAAATGTGACTTGATTAAGCATTCGATGTCCTCGTTTTTCTTTTGTAGGTGACCCACGAACGAAACTGGCTTTGGTGCTTCCGACCTGCATCCATGTAGTATCCAGCCGAGGCTAGTTAATGATGCTACCGGCTGATTGCTGTTTCCTGATTTTAACTCCCTTGTGACAATCAAGTGCCAGTTGTCTTGGCCAATCAAAATAGCTGGTTTCATCCTTTCGTATTGGATCTGATCTTGGATGTCGTAAAGGTGGACACATCCAGCGATATCGTCTTGTCGCACTGATTGCGATGTGAGGTTGAGTTCGTTGATAGTGTAGGCTCTCAAGTTTTCGTAGTTTCTAGCGAACAGGCCCTTTATACGTAGCTTGAGTTGGCGCGAGTTGTTCGTCTTCATTTGCTGTCCACTAATGCCCTCTATTGTTAAAACTTCTGTGGGTCCGTCGGCTCCTATCTCGTCGGCAACCTCGTTCAATAACAATGTTACGGTGGATCCTTCGTCGAGGAGGGCTGCCACGGTTTTAGTACCGGTAGGTCCGCATAACTCCACAGGAACGATCTTTAGGTATGCCTTTGTTGAGTTTAGGTGGTTTACAGACGCGATTTTCAGTTCTTCTTTTTCAGGTTTTTCATGAAGTAATGCATGATGTTGCCTCGTGCAATTATTTTCTCCACACGGGTTGGCTTTGCATGTTGAGTGTCTGTGGTTCGATTTCAGGCACTTGAAACACACCTTTAGTTTCTTAACAATTTCCCATCGATTTTTCACGGTTTCCTTGAGAAATTGAGGACATTTCACTAGTCCATGTTCTTTTTTACAGACGAGACATGTGATTGGTTGTTGTTTTCCTCCGGTAGTTGCGAGGACAATATCTTCTCTCTCTTTCACCGGTGTCTCGTTCAACGTAATAGCTCTCTCTCTCTCGAACTCAGAGTCGCTATCGTAGTTGTTTTCAGTTTCAGTGTCGCTCTCGCTGTCAGACTGTGCAAAGTTGGTGGTATTGACCTTCTGACTGCGTAGTGGTCGACTGCGGAATGGTTCTCTCTTTTTCTTGACGAACTCCGTAGTTGACACGTCGTATGCTTCGAATTGATCCGCAATGTTGTTGAGGAATTCTGATAGTGAAATCAGTATGGGTTCGTCTTCTTTGCTTGATCTGTACTCGTACCATCTGAATTTCACGTTCATGTTCATTTTGTCAATTATTTTTTCTGACAAATCGCTTGAGTATAGATAATCCTTGCGATTCATTTGCTTGATGACGTTGACACTATTCGCCACTGCGCTGGCAAATATGCCTATGCCCTTTATGTCGTTGGACATGGGCGGCAGCTTGTTGATAGCTGCTATCTCACTCTTTATGAGATGTGTGGGCCGACCAAATCTTCTTTCCAATGCTTCCAATATTTCCTTAGGATGCGTGTTGGTATACAGAAGCGACTTGACGGACTCTCTTGCTTGATCTTTGATAGCCCTTCGCAGTCTGGCTACATTCTCGATGTCAGAGAAATATTTTTCGGTATCTCTATAGATAGCCTTGAAAGCTATCCACTCTCTCGGGTTGCCGTCGAAATGATGCAACTCGTTTATGTACTTCGGTGCAGGAGCAGGCTTGCTTTCCTTCACGCTCTTGATCGCGCTCACGATCGCGGATGCAAGGGTTGACACGTCCCCTTTTGCCGGCATCCCATTTTTCTTGAGGTTTCCCTCGCGCTGTCGTTGAATGGATTTCTGTCGTGACTTCTCCACCCAATCCGATACGTAATCGCCGTTGTCCACGTCACTCGCATCCGATGAGTCTTCCTCGTCCTGAAGTTCGATCAATTCCAGCTTGGTCTTCGCCATTGCAACAGCCGCATCTGCCTTCTCTTTCTGGCTTCGCTCGAGTTCCAATCGTGCTTCTAATGCGGCTCTCCTTTGCGCTGAACTTGATGAAATCACCGAATTTGATGCTCTTCGTGGCCCGGTCCGATTTACCACCGTACCTTCCCTTGACACGCGTACCTCCTTGGTTTTGGACGTTCTGTCCTTCCGTGACTGCTCGGATCTCTCTGTACTTTCGGTACCCGTACCCGTGCTGTCTGTGTTCTCGGTGCTTCCACTCTGCACCGTGCTAGGAGTCTCCTTCTGAGAACTCCTCATGCTGCTCTCCGGAGCTGACTCCTCTTCCTCCCTGGACTGCGTCTTGTTTCTTCTTGCTTGACTCCTGGTGCTCATCTTCGCCTGGGGGAGATCTTCCATGCCGTCTTCCCTGTTTTCCTACCTCCCTAACGTCCCTACAACCCTATCAGCCTGTTTGAGTGGTTCTTCGGAACACGCTCTCCCAGGAATGGAAACGTGCAGGATTGGAAAGGTGGGAACCGCCCGGCAGAGGGATATGAGTGAAAGTAGCGTGCTCAGGTATGGGGGGATCGTCCACACCCTCAGCCGTGCCCTCAAGAGGCCGTCTACTTCACCCACACCGTACTGGCGCGATCAGACTGTACAGTGCGCCTTGACAAAGGCACCACTGGTAGTGTCGTCCGGTCCACTACTCCCGCCAACAGGCGTTAACTCACTCTACCGTTTGTCACCGTTAGGTGGTAGACGTGAGCCGCGGCGCACCGCGTAAGAAACAAAGACGTTTGACTGTGTCCGCCACTCTTCCTCGGTGAACCCGAAGTCTCGACCGGCTGTGTTGTTCACTCGCTGCAGTGGTCACGACGATACCCGCCGTGTTGTTCACACGCTGCAGTGGTCTCGATGTACACGCCGTGTCGTCCACACGCTGCAGTAGTCTCGATGATACCCGCCGTGTAGTCTCGCCGCTGGGCACCGATTTGCGTTCGTGGCTGTGGCTTGCCCCTCGAACCCAACGTTCGCGGCCGTTGCCTGCCCCTCGAACCGCGCCAATCCCAATGCCCTTGAGAACCCACAGCTTGCACAATCTGCCCCGATCTTCCAATGTTCGTTGCTAACAAGCCCGACGAACCGAAGCGGAAGAATACCGAAGCTTCTTGCACTGATTCTTGATTTTTCTTTTTTCTATCCGACGTCGATGGACCAAACGCTGTTGACGAACCCTACCAGGAGTAGAGGTCTGGACGGGTACGAGCAGCTTGAAATGAAACTCGATTTGTGCGGTGAAATAATCTTGAAACTTGTACTGCAGTATTGCCTCTTTCTGACTTGTTCATGTAAGGAGAGTGCGTAGAGAAATGAGTGCCGTATGGGCCTGACTGCGCTGTTTATATTGTAATTTTAATCCTTGCGCATGCCTATGTCAGATTTGTAAATGATTACAGTGCAATATTATTATTATTAGCAATATACAATCGGTTGCTATGGCAACGGATCAATGTTGAAAAGTGGCAATACCGTGCGAGAGCCCTATCAAAATTCTTTATTTTTAAATGCTTATATCTAATACAAAAAACAATGTAAAACTATCAATAATTATAAAATAATAAACAATAAATCATCCTAGTACATAAACAATAGCCTAAAACCTTAAAGTAAACAATATAAAATTTCTTATTCTAAACTTAGCTTATGTAAAGTAGGTATATAATATAATTATAAGATCTTTATTTACATTGGAGTGGGCAGGCATACATAGCATAATGTGTTATGTGCGGGTCGAGGGACGATAGAGGCATGTTAAAGGGTGTAGTCGTGAACAGTCTCCCCCTCGTGCGAAGATGAGTTTCTGAGCACCATATACAGAGTTTCACGACGTCATGCTATCTTCACTATGCGGGATGTGGGTCGTCGTAGCTCTCCAGCTGTGGTTCTAACGTCTACTACTCGAACTTTGCCATCGGGGCCTGGGTAAGTATGGGTAATCTGCCCTCTCGGCCATACTCCTCGAGGTAATGATGAATCGATGATGAACACGATGTCTCCGACTTCTGGGTTGGTGAATCCCTTGGAGTTGGCACTATACCTAGGTGTTATAGTAGGTAGGTATTTAAAAAAAGTTAAAAGTTGGTTATTTAGAATCTCCAATATATTTGCAAGCCTGGTATCTTAACGTTTTCTTTACTTTTACAATTTATAGGTACATTAGATATGGCCAAAGTACAGGCAAAAACGCTGTTTTTCGGAGGCTTTGACTGAATTTGTTTCACACTTTTTTTAAATTACGCCTAGATACACGGCTAGATAAAGTGCACAAGATACTAATTTGTTCAAAACATCTAACGAAAAATGTTTAACAACGCCATAATAAGTACAGAGGTTTTGTATGAAAAGTATGACGAATTGAGTCCTCTTAACAAAGTCTGATATCGCAGTCAAATAACATTATTTTAATGTGGTGTGGTGTTCCTGTAGTGATTATGGTTCAGTTCAATGGGACCAGGGCCGTAGTACAAAATGACACTGCGCTATTCCTCGAGTCGGCAACTTTCAAATTCAAATCATTTATTTCAAATAGACCTTTGCAGGCAGTTATGAATATTCTGATTCTAATATCAGATCGGAAGGTTGCATTTGCTGACAAGAGTCGGCAATAAACTCAGCAATACTCTTTTCAAAATAAACTTAGATTAATTGCATAATATTTAAATTCTAATCGCACTGACAACAATTGCATCTATAGGCGTGGTATTAAAAAAGCCTAAGAAGGTAACTGGTTTCAAGCTGCCAGCTGCAAGACTGGATTCAAGTGTAACACGTATTCATTTGTTTTTTTTTTTTTTTTTTTTTTTTATACCACTTAGGTGGCAAACAAGCATACGGCCCGCCTGATGGTAAGCAGTTACCGTAGCCTATGGACGCTTGCAACACCGAGGGTATCACTCGCGCGTTGCCGACCCTGAAGAAACCGCTTCACACCCTTTTTGAAGAACCCCATGCTGTACTCCATTGGGAAAACCACGGCAGGGAGCTCATTCCACAGACCGAGCGTCCGCGGAAGAAAACTCCTTTTAGCCCGCACAGTTCGAAACATTTCTGGTTTCAATGTGTGTGAATGGACTCCCTGTCGATGGCGAGAGTTGCGATGGTGAAAGGTAGCTGTGGGCATCAAGTCGAATAATTCCTTAGAACACTCTCCGTTGTACAAGCGGTAGAACACACATAACGAGGCAAAGTCTCTCCTCAGACTGAGTGGCTCTAAACCGCTTGTGAGCTCGGGATCGTCAACAATTCTGATGGCACGTCGCTGAACCGAGTCTAAAGGCCCCAGCTGGTACTCAGGAGCTCCCGCCCATAGATGGCAGCAGTACTCCATATGAGGCCGGACCTGCGACTTATAAAGTTGCAGCCTTTGCCCCGATGTGAAGTACTGCCTCGCTCTGTTGAGCACTCCAAGCTTTTTGGATGCCAGCTTAACCTTTTCCTCCAAATGACTTCGGAACATAACGTCGCTGGAGATGTCGACGCCAAGGATCCCGATGCTTTGACTGATGTTCAAGGAAGTGTTCTGGAATTTTGGAGCCACAGACCATGGGGTTTTCTTAGCGGTGAACGCGCAGGCTTGAGTCTTGGTGGGGTTGAAATGGACTAGGTTTAGTCGACCCCAATCGGAGACACTAGTTAGTGTACTCTCGATTTCAGACACCAGCTGTTCGCGGCTTTCCTCCACCTCGGAACGAGGGATATTTGCACGGCCCGTGTATTGAGCGTCCCCTGTACTGTCGTCCGCATAGCAATGAATGCCGTCAATAGACAGCATATCATTGATATGCAGAAGGAACAGTGTTGGGGACAGCACAGAACCTTGCGGGACGCCGGCATTTATGTCCATGCTATCGGAGCAGCTACCATCGACGACGGCTCTTATGCATCTGCTGGACAAAAAGCTGGCGACCCATTTGCATAATCCCTCGGGAAGCCCGTATGCTGGTAACTTCGTGAGAAGACCCCTGTGCCAGACCCGATCGAACGCCTTCGCCACATCTAGGCTCACTGCCAAAGCCTCACCTTGACTCTCGATGGCGAGGGACCAACGGTGCGTGAGATACACAAGGAGGTCACCAGCTGAGCGACTATGGCGGAAGCCATATTGTCGGTCGCTCAACAACTCGTGATCCTCCAGGTATCTCAAAAGCTGCGTGTTGATCACACGCTCCATGACTTTGGAGAGAAGGGAGGTGATAGCGATAGGCCTGTAATTCGTCGGGTCTGATCTGTCGCCCTTTTTGGGCACTGGGTGCACGTGGGCAGTTTTCCACGAAGACGGGACTTCCTGTTTGGTGTAGGAAAGTGCGAAAAGACGCGTCAATACTGGACACAATTCAGGAGCACACTGCTTCAGCACCACTGCCGGTATGCCGTCTGGCCCACTCGACTTATGGATGTCCAGAGAAAGTAATTCCCGTCGGACCTCACGTTGGGTTATGCTTATCTCCGGCATGGAGTTGGCACACCGCGGGATGGTAGGCGGTGTGGCACCCCCATCATCCAAAGTCGAGTTCGAGGCAAAGAGAGAGCCTAAAACATCAGCTTTCTCCTTAGCACTATGGGCCAAGTTTCCGTCCGGCTTACGTAGTGGTGGCAAGGTCGACTGGCAAAAGTTCCCCTCAGCAGCTTTGGCAAGAGACCAAAAAGCACGACTTCCAGAGGGAAGGCTAGTCAGCCTCTCACCAAACCTGCCGACGAAATCGAACTTAGCCCTGGCAATCATTCGCTTACTGGATCTCGAGTCAGCGTTAAATTTGCGTTTCGCATCTGAGATGTTAGTATCCTGATTAGTTCGGGCCGTGGTCCAAGCCTCATACAAAGTCTGCTTATTTTGTCTAGCATCTTTGCAGGGCCGATTAAACCACGGTCGTTTCTTCATCCCTGCAGCCACTAGCGGGTTTGGGATATAACATTCCATTCCCGCCAGTATCGCCTCAGCGACGGCAGCTGCACAGGTTTCAGGATTATCTGATGCGAAGCAAAGCTGCCTCCACGGGTACGATGCGTAGAATTCACGCAATCCATCCCAGTCTGCTGACTTATAGTGCCACACGCGACGACGCCCGGGCGACCGGAGCGAAACGGGCCGCGCACAAGGCACTTGCGACCGGACGAGACAGTGGTCCGATGAGCCGAGTGGCGCATCCACTGTCACTACATAGCTGTCCGGTCGCGTAGTCAGCAGAAGGTCCAGTAAGGAGCTTGTATGGCTCTCGATATCTGGGATTCTCGTAGGAGAAAGAACCAGTTGCGAGAAGCCATAGGCCAGGGCAAAGTCGTGAGCAGTCTTCCCCGCGAAGTCGGTGATTCGAGAACCAAGCCACTCAACGTGGTGAGCGTTAAAGTCTCCTAGAACCACCAACTCCGCAGAAGGATACTGCTCGAGTACTATGCCAGTCGTCAATTGCAGGTGCTCAAATAACCGAATCGTGTCCACGTCACCGCTGTGGGACCTGTAAAGGCACGCGTAAATTCGGGTGTGACCGCCGTGGTCTACGCGCGCCCACAAAACTGACAGGTCCCGGTCTTCAAGGCCATGAAGACGTCGACAGCAAATATCCTCCCTAACGTACATACATACCCCGGCACGGCGCACAAAGTTGTGCTCCAACTTGTACCCGGGGTAGTGTAGATACGATGTAGTATTCACTACCTATTTATGGATGGGGTGCGAATGCTACTTTCTCTTTCTACCCAAGAGGGGAATGTGGTATTTGTACCCCATTTATACGTTTATTAGGTATATAATTTAATAATGTTATTGTCTATTCATTTTGTTTTTCTTTGTTAAAACCGTTTATAAGAAATTATATTTCTTTTACTCGAATTGTAACTATTATAATAAATATTGTTAATCAACTAAACAGGCCGTCCGCCAAATTTGTATAAGAACTAAGTACCAATTGCGGAAACTTATTAGTGGCTTAAAACATATTTTTTATTTCATAAAAAGAATAATTGTATTTCACAAAGCTGTTAGTATCCCTTAATTATATAAATAAATAATCATTTTTCGTTTTTGAAATGGGTAGATATACAAAGCACTAATTGATTAATTAATTCTTACAATTGTATCTCACTGCTAAACTTCAAATGAATATGCCGTCTAATTTGTTTCTAAGCCAGCTGTCGATTTAGAAATGTCACGTGCCAAATTGTACGTGGCCAATTCTAATGTAATACACGAAGAATGATTACTTAAATCAGCTTATTTTAGCAGAAATAATTCTTTGGATAACTTAAAACGCAACTTTTAGTGTTAACTTCTTAACTACGTCTATTTTATTACAACCTACTCCCCGTGTTCCTGGGATAAATAGACCGTTTGGAAGCTTATAGAATGATTTTTAAGACAGGTAGAACATAGAGTTTAGTCAGTCAAAGAGCAGCTCGACTGAGAAAGTACCTCCACCTTACAGAATACCGCATCCAAATAACTTTTTTGTGTTCCTGCGCGTGATTAAAGGCGCCAGACCTTTTTTTATACCACCTTCTACTACCTATTCTTCTACCACCAGACCTTATTGGGAAGGGTGGAAGGTTCTCTCAAGTGTTGCAAGCGTCCATATGGTTACGTTAACTGCTTACAATCAGGCGGGCCGTATGCTTGTTTACCCGTAAGACTTTATTTAGTGTTTTAA
This sequence comes from Polyploca ridens, assembly GCA_951394255.1. NCBI lineage: Eukaryota > Metazoa > Arthropoda > Insecta > Lepidoptera > Drepanidae > Polyploca > Polyploca ridens. Next base: position 16,154,979 of record OX596247.1, on the reverse strand, counting down.
ATACGTACTTTGAATAGTAACGACGGACAGCAAGTTGGTTATTCATACGGAAAGCTTATCAGTATGTCGCAGCGCACTGGAAGTCAGTTTTGCATATACTAAAGTGAAGTTGTTGGTACTAACCCACTTACATTCGTGCTATGGATGGTTGGGTTTCATTATGTACGTTAGTGGTTTGTTGATGGCGACTTGTTGAACAATAAAAACAGGTAAGTGTGTATTGAAGTCATGCGATAAGGGTTGCATAGTGAGCTTGTCAATTAATTAATTCTATCAGTCACATTCACACCGAACCTGTTACCGCCATGATTCTGCTCAGTAATTTCAATAATTTAGTTATGTAGAAGTTGTAGGACATATGATATTTGATATTAACTCCGTACGTCGATCACCGTCATAACACGTCATAACTATTACTACAAACAATGCGTCAATTGCTCGTAATCACGGTTTAGTTAAAGTAAAAGAAAGTACCACTTATTGTCTATACATCTATTATACCACAAAATGAAACAAACTTGTTTCAAGAGTTTTCCAAAATAATGATATCTTCGTAGTTGGTACCAGGCGCACAGATCGCGGAAGAGAAATATTTTTAGCAAGTGACGTGAAGGAAAATGATCCTTACTGAGTGGTGACACGTTGGTTATGATTTTAATTCAATAAACTTAGAAGCAAAAATTAGGTATCAGTTTTTGAGTTTTTTTTTATACTACTTAGGTAGCAAACAAGTATACGGCCTGCCTGATGGTAAGCGGTTACCGTAGCCTATGGACGCTTGCAACACCAGGGGAGTCACTCGCCCTTTGCCGAACCTGCAGAAATCTCTTCACATCCTTTTTGAAGAACCCCATGCTGTAGTCCATTGGGAAAACCACGGCAGGGAGCTCATTCGACAATCTGAGCGTCCGCGGAAGGAAGCTCCTTTGAGACCGCACAGTTCGAAACAATTTTGGTTTCAATGTGTGAGGATGAACTCCCTGTCGATGGCGAAAGTTGTGATAGTGGAAGGTAGCCGTGGGCATCATCTTAAACAATTCTTCAGAACACTGTCCGTTGTACAAGCGGTAGAACACACATAAGGAGGCAAAGTCTCTCCTCAGACTGAGCGGCTCTAAGCCGCTTGTGAGCTCGGGATCGTCGACTATTGAGAGAAATTACGGATTCTCTCAATACTATATTAATTAAATAAAACTGTACAAATCCATGCGCTAGAACCTGTATTTCTTTTCATTTGACATAACAGAACATTTTCCATATTCAAAACTATAAGTAATCATAATAGATTATATCAGCCAGTACCAACAACATGCCCCCTTAATCTATTATTAATTTGACTTGACCGTTATTCGAAGCTTATAGCTATATGAGATAGCAGTCATGTGTTCCCGCTTATACATCTGTCTCTTTCTTCCCTATAGCTTTTTCCTTTTTTCTACTACCTCCCAAGAGTGGGGGCGAGCTGTGTAGCTGTGCGAAACGTTTTCGTTCTTCATTGGCGTCTAAGTTCCCGCTGAGTAAGTTCATGCAAAGAAATACGGTCACGAACATTCTTTGCACATATTACCCTTTTAAATTTTAACTATTTCTTTTTAATGTTATAAGTATTCTTCGGTTTTAGTTTCTAGAAATAGTTAATAATCATAAGTAACTATACCTACTCACATAATTCCTTGAGGAAAGAATTAGAGGTAATGTTGAATCTACCTACATTTATTTTTTCACCAAAATTTAACGGTTGTTTCCCGTTCGTTTTTAGTTTGTGATTCTAACCAGTGAATTCGTTAACATTTTATTTCATTCATTTTTTCATAAGATGGCAGATAACGAAGAGGCTTGTCCGGATCGAGGTCAAGGGCAATCGCAACCATCGACGACACCGGTGCAGCAAGCTAAACGTAGGTCATACTCATCTACATCATCGAGTAGCTCCAGTTCTTGCTCTTCATCCTCCTCTTCGAAATCTAAATCTCGAAGCCGTAAAAGAAATCACCACCGTCAAAAGAAAAGGGGGGGCAAACGATCGCATCGCTCAAACCGTAAGCTAGACGAATTAACTAAACAAGTATCTGACCTACGTGAACAATTAGCGACTGTGAATGGTGGCTATATTTCCGATGCTAGTAGAAATCTTTACCAGGAATGTGATGTGCATTCGCCAGAAACTATACGTAATACTAATAGTGCCCCTGATTGTAGTTTGTTTAATTTTGACGTAGTAACGAAATTGAAGGAACCTTCTGTTCCAAAAACATCTGATGAGCATTTAAAAGAACTTCGCGAAGTGCAATTATTTGATGATATTAACTGGTGTGAGTTAAGATATGCAGATACTCAAAAAATATATAACCATAGCCCGGGTTTTGTCGATTTAGAACCAAATGAGGAAATAAAATCTTATGATACGCTTCGTAACCTCGCCTATGCGGATAAAGCCTATGCAGCATTAACTTTCTGTTTCCTTAAACAACGATCATCATTTGAAAATACCTTGCGAGAACTTTTATCTTGGGCTCAAGGGGAGCAAGCTGTTACATTCGAATGTTTGTCAGAAAAGATAATTTCTGTATTTTCCGAAGGTGACTTTCGTAAATCTTCTGCAGATCTTCTGCAGTTAATATGTGGCCATCGTGTCGAAGTTTTACAGATGCGAAGGGATGGCGTAATTAATCGTGTGCGCGATCCGCTGATGAAGTCAATCCTCCGAAAAATACCACCATCGTGCAGAAACCTGTTCAGTGCTGAGGCGTTCACAACTGCCATTGAAAAAGCTGGAGGAGTCCGAAAAGTTTTCTGGCCGCTGGAAAAGCGTCCTACTACCTCCAAAGTGTCCGCCTCGCAGGCTGGACCTAAAACAAACAGCTTCCCCTCGCAGGGGAGAGCACAATATTACCAGCCCTCGCAGGGCTTGAATTGGAACTCCTGCTCACATACGAGTAATATGCCTAATGCTCCATGCTGCAACAGACCTATGCCACCCTCGCAGGGTGTTTGCAATCACAGTGGCCCCTCGCAGGGGTACAATAACACACGTGCTGCAGCAGGCTCACATAGTAATGACTTTTTTCGATCCCGTGCTTCACGACCGAAGCCTAAGCAGCAGGAAAGCTACAACCATAGTCGTAAACGCACCTCAACTCCCCCAAAATTCAAGGGTAACAAGAGGCGTAAGTATTGACTTACAAGCCTTCACTGCCGGTCGCCTTGCACATTTTTGCAACAATTGGGAGTCAATGGGAGCACCAGCGTTCATTTTAAAAATAATTCAAGGGTATCGCATACCTTTTCGTCAAAAGCCTCCCCTCATTTATCCCAATCTCAGGCGGTCGAACTATCAAACACAAGAGTCATCAGAAATGACAAATGTAATAAATCATTTGATGGAACAGGGAGTCCTCAATGCTGCTCAAATGTCTCCAAGCTTTCTGTCAACGATATTTCTTGTCCCCAAGAGCGACGGCTCTGCACGACCCATATTCAACCTAAAAGCTTTGAACGAATATCTTCACACAGAGAAATTCAGACTTATAAATGTCCTGCGGCTTCCAGATTTTCTTCAGAAACAAGATTGGCTATGCAAAATAGACCTTTCTCAGGCCTATTTTCTTTTAAAAATCAGCCGCAGCCACAGGAGATTTCTAAGGCTAATTTACAAAGGCAAGCTTCTCGAAATGACATGTCTTCCTTTCGGATTAAGTACAGCACCAAAGACGTTTGCTGCTCTCACGAATTGGGTCGCACAATGCCTGAGAGAGAAAGGGATCAGAGTAATCATGTTTTTAGACGATTTTCTGCTAGCTCATCAGGACCCCGAAATGCTTCAGAGGCACGTGAAGTCGACTTTAGAAATTCTAGGATTTCTAGGATGGCTAGTAAATTTCGAAAAATCTGTCATTGTACCCCAGAGGCGGCTGATATATCTTGGGATAGAATGGGACCCTTGGTCAAATCAAAAGGGCCTTCCGGACGAGAAGGTACAACATTTAACCAGCAAACTAACGCTGATGCTACAGGAAGGTGCCACTACATTGAAAAATCTGCAAAGTGTAGTCGGACTACTAAATTTTGCAAGTTTTGTTGTGCCAATGGGCCGTTTAAATTTCCGATCATTACTGAATTTTTCAAATGCCCTTCTCAAAGCAAAGGCAAATACACTACATCTACTGCCGCCTCCTGCCGTAGACAATCTGAAATGGTGGATAGCCAACTGCCGCAATTTGACCCAAATTCATGTTTCACCTCCATCTCACTTTCTAACCACAGATGCCTCAAATCTAGCATGGGGCGCTCAACTGGACAATGTCCCCATCTCGGGCGAATGGTCTCCCCAGGAGCAAACACTTCATTGCAACCAGAAGGAGCTGTTAGCTATCTTAAAAGTTTTAGAAGGACACGCTCTGCTCCTGAGGTGTTCCACTGTTCTTATCCAATGCGACAACAAGACAGCAGTCGCTTACCTAAGAAATCAGGGAGGCACCAAGTCGAGTCCTCTGCTAGATCTGACGTATCAAATATTTCACATTATAGATCACAATCATATAGAAATCAAAGTTTTTCATATCCCGGGACGATACAACAGTCACGCGGATCACTTATCACGCTTACGTCAGCCTCCCGAGTGGCACCTACAGACCGTTGCCACAAAAAAGGTATTTATGAAATGGGGAACTCCTTTTGTGGATCTTTTCGCATCGAAACGGGCTCATGTGGTTGCGAACTATGTAACGTTAGATATTATGGACAATCAGGCTCTGTTTCACGATGCCTTCTCCCAGCAATGGAACTTTCAACTCGCATGGGTGTTCCCACCACCATTCCTCGTACCCAAAGTTCTGGCACACCTCAACCAAGCGAGAGGAACTTACCTTCTAGTAGTGCCCAGGTGGAACAGGGTCTTTTGGAGGGCAGACCTAAAGTCTCGAGCTCTAGCTCCGCCATTCAGCATATGGAACCTGAGCAAAGTTCTGTTGGATATGTCGACCGGCCAGCCACCTCCCAATGTCCAGGAGATAGAACTAGAGGTGTGGAGATGTGGGGGTGGTCTAGGGATGTAGAAGGTTGGAATGAGGATCAACAGAAATTATTGAAATCATCATGGCGTCCTTCTACCCGCAAAACATACGATGTTGCTTGGAAAAAATGGATCCTTTGGTGTAATGATTACAAGATAAACTGTAAAAAACCAACAGGAGCGGAGTTAGCACGGTTTCTAGCAGATTTATACTTAGTTCATGGCCTATCATATAACAGTATATTATTGTACAAGTCTGTAGTGTCTACACTTTGCTGTGCAGATACGTCAAGTGCTTTAAGTTCACACTCCTTAGTAAAACACGTTTTAAAGGCCATTGCTCTTAAAAAGCCTATCCAAATGAAACCACCTATATGGGATGTTGAAAGCCTGGTATCTTATCTCCAAAAATACACAGTAGATGAGCGCAACATTTTTCATGTGTCCAGACATACAGCGATACTTTTACTTCTGTGCTCTGGTAGGAGAATACACGATTTGACCCTACTAAGTACTGATTCAGATCATTGTATTAAGACTCTGAATGCAATGATTTTATGGCCTATGTTTGGTTCTAAAACTGATTCGCAAGACTATAGACAATCAGGGTGGAAATTGTCGACTAATACTCAATCACAAAAATTAGACCCAATTTTTTGGATAAATAAGTTAATTTGTATGTCAAGCGTAAGACGCAAAGAAGCGCGTTGTTATAATTTGTTTATTTCGTTTAGAGGTGTCCCTAAGCCAGCTTCAAGAGCTATAATCGCTGGTTGGATTAAATCTCTTTTAATAGAAGCAAACATAACCGCCTCACCGGGCAGTGTCCGCTCTGCTGTGGCGTCAAAAAGTTGGTTAAACAATTGTCCTCTTGATGAGATACTTGAAAGAGGTAATTGGCGTTCTGGAAACACATTCAGGCAATTTTATAGGCGTGAAGTAATGTCTGCTACTACTACTAAGAATATTTCTAATTTATTTACTCCTATACAATGATTCCTGTTTTTATTGTTATGATTTATTGAATAACCTTGCAGTGATTTTAAATATTTAGTTTTGTTGCTATCAATCATTTTACAATTATTATAGCACATTATGTTAAATTATTGTGATAAGTATCAATATTATCTTTGATTAAACTTATATTACATTGTAAACTACTGAAATATTTTATTTTATTCCATTTCTAATAAAACTCATTTTTCAATCTAAAATAAAGTAGGTAGGATACCTATATTAATAAGCACCTACCTACTTCACAAATGTGGAAAATTATTCTCATAATTTGTTGAAATAGTTCACATTGGCGTCCGGTTTTTTTCTACCACCAGGCGATAACAAACACGTCTCATATAGCTATAAGCTTCGAATAACGGTCAAGTCAAATTAATAGAAGCGTTTTACCTACCAATAAAACGCATATTAATTTACTTACCTTATTCGAAGCTTATAGATAATTTCTGCCTGGTTCATATCGAATCGACGCAATGAAGAACGAAAACGTTTCGCACAGCTACACAGCTCGCCCCCACTCTTGGGAGGTAGTAGAAAAAAGGAAAAAGCTATAGGGAAGAAAGAGACAGATGTATAAGCGGGAACACATGACTGCTATCTCATATAGCTATAAGCTTCGAATAAGGTAAGTAAATTAATATGCGTTTTATTGGTAGGTAAAACGCTTCTATTATCTAGGAATATATAATGTCTAACATTTGTTTCCTAAACATACCTATAATACTAGTGTAAATATCCATGTCACATATTGATACACATACTGTATATACATTCCATACTTAGCAGTCACTAAAACAATAATCGCCCTAATAAAGTAAAAATCAAAAACAAAAACCTCACCAAAACAATTAACAATCAGCAATATTCAATAAACATAAATCTTCCAAAAAACCGTTAATCTTCGGTCCATGGAGAGACTTTGTCATGATATCTGCAACCATCACGTTCGTAGGCATGTATTGCAACAACACATTTTCATTTAATATCGCCTCACGAATAAAATGGTACCTAATGTCAATGTGTTTGGTTCTATTGTGATTTACCTTATTACTTGCGATCTTTAGAGCAGATTGGTTATCGTTGTATAAGACAACAGGTTCGTTATACGGAATGATAGTAGAAAGTAATCGCCTCAGATAAATTGCCTCTTTGGCAGCATGCGACAAACCTACATACTCTGCTTCCGTAGTAGACAAACAAACGCATGCTTGTTTCTTACTTTCCCAAGTAATTATGTTATTCCCTAACTTAAATACCATTCCAGTATAAGACTTTCTATCGTATGAACCTCCCCAATCAGCGTCTACAAATCCACGTAAGGATTTCTTTCGCGACTTTCTAAAACATAAACCTAAGTCTATCGTCCGTTTTAAATATCTAAGTACTCGCTTCGCACTCTCAAAATGCTGTTTTGTGTAACACGAATTAAATTGTGACAAAACACTAACAGTATGCGCTATGTCGGGTCTAGTTGAAATAGCCAGGTAATTTAACCCCCCCACTAAACTCTGATAGGGTAGATCACAAACACTATCCGAGTCTCCTTTTTCTAACTTGACTCCGACTTCCATAGGCGTACAGTCTGACATTTCAAACTCCTTTAGCAACTTTAGAACATATTGCTTTTGATCTAAACAAATAACTCCTTTATCTCTTCGCAATCTCATACCTAACACGTGTCTGGCCGGACCTAGATCTTTAAGTTTAAATTTTTCGGACAATCCATTTTTACATCGATTTACCTCATTTCGACTATTAGAGAATATGAAAATATCATCAACGTAAATCAATATAATAATTTGTGTATCATCATTACGTTTAGAGAACATACACGGCTCTATTTGAGATTGGACTAAACCTAAATCAATAAGTTCTTTATTCAGCTCATTAAACCAAGCCAGCGAAGCTTGTTTGAGACCGTACAGAGATTTTTGTAGCTTACAGACCTTATGCTCTTTACCTTTTATAACCATTCCTTCTGGTTGGAACATAAAGATGTCTTCCTTTAACCTACCATAGAGAAATGCGGTCGTGACATCCCAGTGATCGATAAACCAATCGTATTCAATAGCTAATGATAAGAGCAAGCGTAAGGTTGAGCTCCTCACAACCGGTGAGAACGTCTCATTGTAATCTACACCACGTACCTGCGTAAACCCTTTCGCTACCAGACGGGCCTTATACTTTGTCACCTTACCGTCGCTGTTTCTTTTTATCTTAAATACCCATTTGCTCTGAATTGGTTTTTTATCAACAGGGGGATCCACAAGTGTCCAAGTTTTATTTTCTTTAAGGGATTCTAACTCATCATTCATGGCAGCTAACCATAAATCACGATCCGGTCTAGACAATGCCTCTTTCACTGTCACGGGATCACTCTCTGAAATCATATCATGCGTAAGACAGTTGTAAAATTCTGTTTGTTTCCTAATTCTACAAGGATATCGCCTATTGTCCTTATCATGATGCTCCACATCATCTGCGATGATAGGCTCGTCAGCTACGCTAGGTTCATAATCAAGTACATCATCTGATCTATCATGATCGACAACTACTTGACTACCTACCGAAGATTCACATTCATCCATCACAGACACACGCTCACTCACGCATTCATCTGCAACATGTTCACATTCCTCCCATTCGTCTTCACTTTCAGGACTACACCTAAAATCAATAGGAAAAAAATGTGAATCACTGACATAATTTACACTATTATCCCCAGGAAAAACATTTTCTACAAATTTTACATCTCTAGATATTATGACATTACCAGACTTTGGATCAATTAATCTATACCCTTTACTCTCTTCAGAGTATCCAACGAAAATCATTAGTTTCGCTTTATTGTCGAATTTTCGTCTCTTTTGCTCAGGAACTAATGTATACGCCAAACATCCAAATATTCTTAGATGGCTAAGATCAATTGGCTTTCCATTCCATTTCTGCAGAGGTACACCATCTTTGACAGCTTTAGTAGGACTCCTGTTCTTCAAATATACTACTGTGTTCACGGTTTCCGCCCAATACTTTTTGCTCAGTTTCGCTTCAAACATCAGAGTTCTTGCTTTCTCAATAATTGTTCTGTTAGCCCGTTCTGCCACACCGTTCTGTTCGGGCGTATACGGAACCGTCAATTGGCGTTGTATACCATTTAACTTCAAAAAATTATCAAAAACTCGATTACAATACTCCGTGCCATTATCGGACCTGATACACTTTATCAGCTTTCCGGTTTCTTTCTCAACACGAGCCTTATATTCACGAAATTTGTTGAACGTATCACTCTTGTTTCTCAAGAAATAAACGTGAGTCATTCTTGTAAAATCGTCTATGAAAACAAGCATGTATTTACATCCACTGAAAGAACATTCTTCCATTGGGCCACAAATGTCCGTGTGAACAATTTCCAGGATGCCTTTTGCCCTCGTACCTGCCTTTGGAAATGGCATTCTGCTCATCTTACCGTTGATACATGGTACACAATTTTTATCCGCAAAATTAGAATTATCGATCCCGGTCACAAAATTTCGCAATATTCGCAAATAATTCATATTTATATGTCCCATTCGGCGATGCCAATCAATTTCTTTCGAGACTGACAAGTGACATTGCTGTGATAAATTTATTATTTTATAAATACCATTGTCATTTTTCGCAGTCACAAAGTTTTTATCAGAAGAAGTTTTGATTACGCAACCTTCTTTGTCGAAATGAACGGAAAAACCTTTATTTACAAGTTTGCTCACAGAAATTAAGTTCATCGATAATTTTGGAATATGCAGAACATCTTTTAAGGCATTTTCTTCGTTCTTTATACCTTTCAGATGAAAAGTTCCTTTTCCTCGTACCAGCAACTCATCTCCGTTAGCGATTTTTACCTTCAGACCTTTTTCATCTATTTTATAATCGTCTAACTTTTTCTTATCATAGGTCATATGATTTGAGCAGCCACTATCAACGTACCAACAATCTTTTGATGTTTCGGCTAGTCTCTCTGCATTGCAGCATAACAGCGATGCCTTTTTGCATTCAGACGCCTTGTGTCCAGGTTTATGACAACGAAAGCACTTCATAATGCGATTGACCTTTTTCTTAGCAATCAGTGCTTTACTATCGTTCGGACTAGTTTCAACAGCATTACGACGATTCGCTTCCTGTAAAAGCTTCGTTTTAATCTGCTCTAGAGATATCTCTGCTCCACAATTATCAATTGCCATGATCATTGGACCATATTCCGCAGTTAATCCACTCAATAGTATGGAGATTATCCAATCATCCGATACTTTCGCATCTATATCAGCAAGTTGTTGTGACAAAAACAAAACTTTGGAAATGTACTTCTCCATTGTTTCAACGTTTTCCAACTTACATTGCCAGAGCGAGCGCTGCAGTGAGATTCTCCTTGCCCAGCCTTTGTCTTCATAAGCCTTTTGCAAATTATACCAAGCTGCTTTGGCGGTTTTTGCATTATACACATGCGTGAAACACTCAGGTTCTAAAAGTAAACAAATTGTCGTTCTGGCTTTGCGATCTACGTCGTCAAACTTCGTAACCACATTATCGTCATCCGATTCGATGACCCACCACCAGTTCTTGTTTTCCAGATAATTTTTTGTCAAAAATTTCCAATTTGGGTAATCGGACGTACCTTTAAGCTTCTTGATGCCTTTCGGGCCAGCTCCACAATCATCTTCAGACATTGTGTACGTCCAGTTAAATCGATTCCCAATCGGTGAAAAACAACCCAACAATTATTTCGCACAATGGTTACGTGACTGGTCCATGACCTGAGATAAATTACGGATTCTCTCAATACTATATTAATTAAATAAAACTGTACAAATCCATGCGCTAGAACCTGTATTTCTTTTCATTTGACATAACAGAACATTTTCCATATTCAAAACTATAAGTAATCATAATAGATTATATCAGCCAGTACCAACAACAACTATTCTAGCGATACGTCGCTGAACCGAGTCTAGAGGCCCAAGCTGGTATCCAGGTGCCCCCGCCCACAGATGACAACAGTACTCCATATGAGGCCGGACTTGCGACTTATAAAGTATTTGGAACTGAATCTTTTTATAAAGAGAATATTATATATTTCATATGGGACAATTATACTTCTGGAATACTCTAGTTTGCTTTATCATATAGAGACATCCCGACTACCCTTAGCAAGCTCATACAAAAGATAGCATGCAACTTCAGACGAGTAAAACGGGGCAAAAGCTATCATAGAGAACTTTACGCGATGCTTACAGAACAATGAGTACGTGAACATAGCCAGTGGAACGGTTCTTGAATACGAAATCATACGAGATATGAACACATTCACACGTTTGTATTATCTAGTACGTTTTGTTGATTGTCATAATATGGTTAGAATAATGAACAGAAGCCAAATGAGTATTGTACGTAGTATTTATATACTCTGAGGTATTATTATGTATCGTGCTTGCTTAGTTTAGTATAAGATGGGTGTCCGAAGAATGTCCCAAAAAACAATAAATAAATATCCTGGGACATTCCTCACACACGGCCATCTGATCCCAAACTAAGTAGCTTGTACTATGGAAACCAGATAACTGATATAATACATATACTACTTTTTGTTTGTAAATACATAATTAATATAAATAATTACACCCAGACTCAGGACATACAGACATGTTCATGCACACAAATGCATATCCTGTGTGGGAATCGAACCCATGACCTGCGGCACGTAAGGTGAACCTTAACCAACTGCGCCAACTGGCCCGTCATAATAACTCATTTTAGTTCTCATTACCATGCTGCTCTATACTATATATACTCTATATACTCTTGTATTCGAAAACGAAAAGGTTGGCTTATCAATGAATACAGGTAAAACAAAGCTGATGACAAATCACGTTAAAATTCCTATTAAACCTAAAAACGTTACTGAATTGGAATATGTAAACGAGTATCCCACCAAAAACATTCTGTAAAAAACTAGCCAAGTCTCGATGGAGCTGTTTGTTTATTTCTAAAAAGTAATGAAATCTAGACAAAGTCGTGCCAAGTCTAAGGTTCCTTACTGCGATTTCTTTATTATTATAGTTAATGTTGTGTGACTTGGCCGTTGAACATTCTTTATACGTTAGTGGGTACAAGTACAGATTGGTGCAATGGTGTCATGGAACACCTGGTTTTGTACTCTTGTGTTCCCTTCAACGGCCAAGTCACAAAAGTTAAAAAAGTGGCGGGAACGACTTGGGCGAGAAAAATAAGAGATAGATCTTTATGGAGAACACTTGGGGAGGCCTATGCTGAAAAGCAAGACAATCAAGAAACCGGTGTCTAACGTGAAAAATACTGTTTATTTATAACTAAACCATATTTGTATTACTAAGTAGAAATAAGATGTAATGTATATTTATATGATTGTTAATAAAGGCTATCATTATCATTATCATTACCATGCTGCTATGTTCAGCAGTGGACATCCATAGGCTGATATGATGAAGTGCTGATTACCGTCATGGTGGCAAGTGGTTTATAGCTTTCTCGCGGTTTTATATTTACTAGAGTGTGGATGCATTTCTTTTGCATGACATAGATTCATGAAATCTGGACAGTTATATACAGTTTACAGTTAAAGTTGAGCCATGATAATTTAGATCTGATAGATAGATTATATCGCTTTAGAAAACACTTAATTACTCCACAATGGGCGGACTTCTCGTTTAATATAGATCCTCGCAGATTAACTTTAGACTTCAATAAATAAATAAAATAATAATTAACATAACCACAGACATAAATCTAAATAGATAACGCAAGTCCTTCCATCCGTATGAAAACCAAGCGTGCCACTTTTTTTCTACATACCATAATGTCAAAAGAGAGCTTTAGTTAGGCTGGCATTAGAGCTATAACGTATAAATGAAGCGATCCTATTTGTCAACTAAACATATTCCTCGCTACACATCACTGGTGGAGATACAGCCTTATGCGAGTTCCCCTGTCCTCGCGAAACAGTTTCAAAAGATGAGCATTGCTCTCCTTTTTGCACGCGAAGTAACACACGCGTCATCTATTTAGATTTATATCCATGAACATAATTAAGAAATAGGCACAATATTATAAGTAAATAGCTCATTAAAGCCTCTACCATCAAAACCACCCCCAAATTTTAACCAATCAATCGCCTTTCATAAAAATAAATAATTATCTTTTTAATATTTTTACCAAAACTTCAATAGCAGCGAAAAGATCGTGAAGTATTCACCGCGCCAGGTATCAAAGAGCCCAAGGTATTACGGTCAGGATTTCGTTATTTTAAACATAAATATCAAAGGATACCGAACTGACAGCTATTGAGAATTTCAAAGACCCTTGGCGCGTTAAAAACATGTTTTTTTTTGTATAAAATCAAAGTAAAGTAAGAACTTAGTAACTAATAAGTTTGAAATTAATATAGTAACCACGACAACATAAAAAAACGAAAGATAAAATTGTGCGGTAAATGTGGTTATTTTTTTTCTTTAATCAAATCTTAGAAATAATAAAAATATCTCATGTTATAATGAATTTTATAATGCCTTACCGTCACACAAAATATCAACCAATTTAGTTTGGGACATCTTTAAAGTACTTCATTATTTTCTTTACTATAATCAAAAAAACTTTGTTGAAACCATAATACAATTACAGCGAATTATCAAATTTATAACTTCATCAGCTTTCAATCACACTCGACTTTAATTTAATGTTAAAGTTAAAGTAAACTCGTGAAACCGCAAATCGTTACTTTGAAAAGGATTCTCCAGTTGTCACATAAATTCTAAGCTATCTTCAGCTAAAATTCATTAAATAATTTAAGCAGTTTAGAAGGATTTATGTTTTTAGACAAAAAATATTTAAATTTAATGAATAATTAAATAAATTAATCTCTTATTGAGTGCGATAAATTAAAAACACCAAAGACTCAATGACACCCACGTAAAAAGAAAAGCAAAAATGCAACTGAGTTCACTAAAACAAAGTTGGGCACCAATGTTTTCTACATTGTGTTTTTCTAAACTAAACACTTGGAACAGTGATTATTATTGGCAGGTGACGTTTACGAGACGTGAACTAGAAGGGGCTGTAATGGGATGACTTATTTTTGCGAGAAAGCCTTTATTTTGTAGAACCTCCGAGCGTGGATGGAAAAAGCGGGGCATAAAATTGTATTGGAACATTTTCCCTGAACATAACGTACATTCTAGTTTTCTTCCCGTTCGTAAATATAATCTTTTAACTCTACTGTATGAACTTATATAATCTATATTTTATTTTTAGCGTTAATAAGTGTAAATGAAACTTAAAAACGTATCAAATGAAGTAAAAATTACTACAGCAAAGGCTTCAATTTTCTAAAGTAATAGTACGTTATGATACATGTGTGCAAAGTTGATTATTAACACTCCAGGCGGTATTAAGCGATAAGGGAGCCGAGAGTGTAATAATCAATGCACACGCGTGTCCTACGTTTTTCAACACACTTGCGAGGAAAAAAACAGACTTGTATTTTGCATTAAATGTCACTTTACGAGCGAGTGTGTTGAATTTATTTATCTTCATAAACTGCAATCATTAGCAACGTAGTGAATGCTTAAATTAGCTCCCGTATAATCCTTTTATCCTATAATATTATGGATACATTAACTATCTTTGAGCTCCAGGAGTTTAATACCGGCTTTATTAAATTACAGCTTAAAATGCAACATTAAAACCTCTATACGTCGCATTTAAAATTAAACCTAATCACCTACGGCTTACGATTCATTTTATAGTGATGTTGTATACAGGCTGATCGCTTCACCAGGCTCTTGTTTGCTGCGCCAGTGAGACGTGGCGCTTGTTAGTGCGCTGAGTAAACATGATCACAATTCTCGCATTTGTCCCTTTGATTCCTGGCAACTTCTTTGTTGTTGTTTTTTTCTAAACCTTGCAATTAGAGGCGTCCTCGTGAGTCTCGAATCGTTTTTCTGTGGGATTGTACCTACACTTGCACATAGAAATAGATAAACATAGAAGGAGCGCCGCCATACTATATGACTATAGGTATGTACAGGCCAACTTTTTTAGGCTGGTGTACGTGACAGCAAAGTTTTACAATCGCTCTGCGTCATTCCGCTTATCATAGTGACTCATAATGATAGCATTCGTTGAACTATTTCAATTAAAAACGGGAAAAATACATTATTTTGCATTTTTATATTTTTTTTACAGTTAGGGGCTATTTTTTCGATGCGTGAATATTTTCGATGCTTAATCTGAACATATCATCAATCAAAGATTTTGCAATTTATACGTCTAAAAATTAAAAATATTCCTTAGCAATTAAATAAGTATTTTTTCAACACCCTCGCTCGTAAATTGACATTTATTGCAAAATACAAGTCTGTTTTTTTCCTCGCAAGTATGTTGAAAAACGTCGTATGACACGCGTGTGCATTGATTATTACACCCTCGGCTCTCTTATCGCTCAATACCGCCTGCTTTGCACACATGTATCATAATGTACTATTAACTAGGTGTACCTCGCTTATTAAATAGTTTTCCTTCGCTTCTCAACTAGTTTCAGCCACATTCGTGGGATAAAAAGTAGTCTACGTTCTCCACCACAATATTGGCTACCAAATTTCTTTGTGGTTTAGTTATAAAAAATAACAAACAACGTACGAGTTAATTTAGCATTTATAAGCGAATTCTATAATCTACTAAACTAATCAGAATATAAAAAGTATTTTTCACAAATAAAATTGGTTGATAAATTTAGCTAACATTGCATTGCATAACAACTCGACTCACTAACAGTCGAATAAACACAATTTCACACCCTCCTTCCGCACGTTTAGATAATAATCTGCTTATTTGGCAGGCAAAACAAGAAGTGGATTCTAAATAACATTAACTGAAGTTAGACCCCGAACCGGGTACCTTAAAATGTTTACTTTGCAAAAGTAATTTATTTATGCGGTATGCTGAAAACTTTGGGTAACTTAAAGTACTGCATCAATTTCGATAATGTTGGTAGCAATGTTTGTTATTTCTTTCGCTTTGATAAAGTTTGTAACTGATAAGTTGATTTTCTGGTTGACTTTTTAATTTTTGCTCTGGCCTCTAATACCTTATTTATTTGTTACTATATTAAAAAAGACTTGTCTTACTAAAAAGTGTTAGATTCAGATATTTGAACTATACCCTTACCCTTAGCTCTCAAAGTCAAAGTCAAAGCCATTTATTCAATTTAGGCCCCAGCAGGGTTATTTTAAAACGCTCGGATTCGATATCGGAAACGGATTCAAAAACTACCGAGGCGATATTCCGCAATTGCTTTTTTAATTTTCGAATTCGAATATTTTTGATGTTTCTTTACGGAAATATCAATTCGATTCATCGAAAAGTTTTCGGAAATTAAAATAGCAATTGCTGAAATTTGACTCGGAAATTTTTAAATCCGTTTCCGACGACGATTCCGACGTTTTAAAATAGCCCTGCTGAAGGGCACTTATGAAGGTCACATTTACTGAAGTTACCACCGGCTCTCAACCGGTTAAAGACTTTACCTTACCGCTGTAGCCGCTAGACTTAGGCCCAGTTTCAATAATTTACGGACCGGTATCGGTTAAGATTTATTAAACTTAAGACTCTTATATCTTTACTAATAATGAAGCAACGACCTCAAAGCTTTGCATAGCAGACCCTCCCATATGGAAGTAGCTATTACAGGTAAAATTAGCTTACGATATGATCTATATGCCCAGTTTGGCAATAAAAAAAACCTACCATTGGTAAGCAAAACGATTCGTTTTTGTTTATAGAAACCATTAGAAACACATTTTCCACATAAGTTTCTTATATAACGTGGCCATTCACTACCGAAAGATTTCTTAAAATTCAATCTTGTATTTATTTTCGCCCCATATAAAAAGCTTATTTTAGAGGAAACAAGTTTTTTTTTAATTATAATAGTTGACAAAATTCTAGGGGAACTAGAGTCCTTGCCAAGACGAATCAAACGAGCCCAAACTCTATTTGCGTCGTCGTTTTATTACAGAGTTCCCATGGCCACCTTCCGGCTCCAAAATCATAGGCAAAATTTCAGCTCATTCGGAAACCGGGAAGTGAGTCATAAACTTGCAAGATTACAGATAGACACCGAAACAGGTGAAACTAAAAAAAATCTTTGTAAAGATCATAAATATATTAAGAACTAGTTACACGCCGTATATTGCGTACCCGAGGTATATTGCTTTCTCAGAATTCAAAGTACCCTATTTGTGCCTTTCATCCGAATCCGTTCGGTTTTTGAAGTGTGATTGAGTAACTATTGCATTTATAATATTAGTGAGATATTTCAATGAAAAAGAAAAAAAAATACTACACAAAAATATCTAAAATTAATCCAATAAAATTATATTATAGCATTAAAATTGATAAGAGTTAATATAAAATAATATCCTCATTCCAAATGGTATAACGGAAAGGTCTTTCTATAACGCTTTCGAACATCCGTCACCATTTGGAAACACATTTACCTTTTGAAGTATGCGACCGTAAAAATGGCAAATGTGAAGCGGAAACGGAAAAAAATATAACGTATAGAGGGAATACATTCAGCCATCTGCTATAAGCGTAGCTAACAAGGTTACCAGCTATGAGTTATTGTAGTTTCGCTGCACACTGCCAACTGGAAATACTCACTGCTTTTTGTTAAAAAATACGATCGGAAATTATGTTATCGAATATTTTGAAGTGACGAAGGTGGGGTCGAATCAGGGTCTACTACGAAAAATTATCGTTGTCAAATATTAACCAATAGAATTGCAGCAAAACTGACGAGACGTAAATTTTACGATGATCAGACTATGGTGTTTCGTTTTTCGTAGTAGGGCCTCTTAGAATGAGTTTGGGCTTTCGGTTACGATGAGTTACCCTCTACAGAGGAGAAATACATCGTGAGTAAACCATAGCACGGTGATATGGTACTTTGTAGTGTTGCTTACATCCTAAAATTGGAAATATGTCACTAAGCACCTACCAGTGTATGTGTTGTTAGTTTGGGAGTTAACTCTTCAGTCTCTCTTTAAGAGAAGGACTCTTCAATCAGATGGAGCACCTGTCTTTTGTCAGCCTTTTGACTGATACTGATGCCTATATTAAGGTAGTAAATTATAAACTCGAGATTTAAAAAGCTAAAAAGGTTTTTAGTCAGACGTTCACCACGATGAATTCCAGAATACCCAGAATTTATTATTGGGGGTCTTGCGAATAACGCTGGTTGCTGGATCTCATATGTACATAACGTAAGTAATGTGCTAAATATTCAATTTCACTTGTCGAGCTTGCAGGTTTCCTCAATTAAACCTAATTAGGTTCAAGGCCCATCTTTCTGCTATGTTCCTGTGATTTTATACTACTAAGAAGGTAAAAAGTAACGAACTTTGTCATAGACAAAGTTTACATTTTAAATTAATTAAAACCAATTGGCAGGCTTGATACAGTAATTATTTCTAGTTGTAGAACTACCAAGTTGTTCGACATAGCAATAAATACCAACTTTAACTACTGTTTGTCTTATTTTAGTCAAACAACTTTGCGGCTTGTCTTATTCTTTGAACATAAACTTACGGTACCTACTTAAAAATTTAAAACTGTGTTCGTAAGCCGGGCTCACGTGGCGGATAAAGACTAATTATGCATAGGAAGTAAATGGAATTGCTGAAGGTATAATGCGTCTTTTAAGCTTAGTTTAGCAGTAACCGAGGGCCCTACAGGAGTTTTATGGACCGAAATTATGTTTTGAATAATTTATTCATGAAGATTGTCTTGGTCTACGAAAAATGTAAGATTATGTGTAACAAGGGGACTGTATATTATTGTCACGCGCCGCAGGATATTAAATTTTAATGGTTTATTTTCTGAGTGGATAATATTTTGGATGATAATATTCAAAGTATTAATTCTGTATACTAACGCAAAGCTTTCTAAGTATTATATTTTGGGACCGTTCGGTGCGGCACATTGGCAACTGGCAATTGGCTACAAAATAGTGGTATGTGTATAAGATGAAAGTGTAGTTACATTATGATAAATGTGTGCAAAGTTGATTATTAACACTCCAGGCGGTATTTAGCGCGTGAGACGCAGGCGAACGCGATCAGTGAGCCGAGAGTGTAATAATCAATGCACACGCGTGTCCTACGATGTTTTTCAACACACTTACGAGGGAAAAAAACTTGTATTTTGCAATAAATGTCACTTTACGAGCGAGTGTGTTGAAAAGATATAAATATTGTAATATGCTAATATTATTAATTAAAATTGGCATTGCTTCCATTTAAATTTAAACTGAGGTGAGACGAATTGAAGGATTAAATTTCGCAAGAATTCAATAATTTTATTCAACACCCCACCCTTACTCCATTGTAGGGTGGCACCCATTAGTCTCCCGGAACTCAAGAGTTTAGATCCCTCTTGTTTACAAAAGAATTTCAACAAATCAACGTCCAGGTAAACGTATTTACTTGCTTTAAAATTGCGGAGAAGTTTGTATCAGAATTTGGATGATATTTTATGAAAATCTTAAAGTTATCATTAACAAGAAAACTTCTCACAAAGATTATGGTGCCTAAGTGGTTGAAAACAAATGTATTTTGAAAAGTTTATTATTGACTACCTTTTTTTCCATCCGGTTTCATCCCCTCTTTCACCATGGAATTTGAAAACCTTTTATTGGCTGCCTACGGAGGAACTTTGGAACTTCAAATCTGGAACTACCAGTCTGAATAGAAACAAAACTATATCGGCTATATAAACCACGAGAAACCGTGAAGCACGGCTAGTCTGCTATAATTGTGTTCCATTGTTGCAGTGTCAGTGAGGATGTAGGAGCGATGTGCGCGCCGGCCACTGCGGCGCTCTTGCTCGCCGCCCTTGCCGCACTGCCGTGCAGAGGTAATTCATAATTACCACAAATTGGCTAAAAAGTGACTTATAACATTACTACAGGTACCTACAGGCGCTGCTATAATGATCCAATCATGTATACGGTTCTTTCTGTCTTTTAAGCGCCTATAACGATGATTTATGGCAAAGGATTATTGTATGTTTAAATAATAGTTTTATCATTAGTTAGTTCGTACTCAGGCGCCGATCCCACAATCGGTCTAACTTGAGTTCTACGATCAGAGTTCTACGTGCGTTCTCCTTGACCAACCCGGCTGAAGTGTGTATGGAGTTGCGAGGTGGATGAAACCTCCATTTAAAAGGGAAGATCTTCCGCCAGGCTGGGTCATCGTGCCTGGACCGCGATCCAGCTGTACATATCGAGCAGTTGTATATATGTGCAGATTCTCGAGAAAACTTTTAGCGCGATTCAGGCTAATGTGGCGCCACGCCATCTATCTTTCCGTGTGTGAACTATCTCAGTGTTACTGATAGATGGCTGATAGATGTCGCTACATGTGCAATGATCAAAATGGCTGCATATACTATTATGGTGAACGCGGAATGCAGAACTCTAGATCGCTCGCATTAGGACCGGTGCATAAATAATGGTCATTATTGAAAGAACCAATCAATCCTAGTTCTATAACGTTTTGGATACAGAATGAATGCATACATACATCTATTACGTACCTACAATACGCGTCATGTGCAAATCGTAAAATAACGCTCCTTATGTACTTGAAATTGACGCAATAAATTAATACGCAAGAACAATCTTGAAAAAATTATGTGATCTTAATACACCTTAATATATTTACATGGTGATATTAACTAATAGCGACTATGAAGGAATACAAAAATAAAATATATGAAATGATAGTTATTCAGTTAAAAGACGATTTATAGGCTCACGATTCAAACAACAAAAAATATCTTCACTGAAAAATATTATATTATTTTCACAAATACCTTATTGAGTTTCGGCCCTTTCCAAATTGTAAACTGACGAACATTTAAAAATGTTTGCCTCTCTTGTAAATTGAATTGAAATTTCTGAAGGGCTGGCGAACTGAAGCACCCTTATTATATTTTAATTTCTTTGGGAATATTTATATAAAGCACCTCCGGAAGTTGGCCTTAAGTATTCTTGATTACATTGAATTTAAATAACAATTTTTACTTTACAAACTTCAATATTTTCTCAAATTATGGAGACTAAAGGAAATATATGGTATTTTTTGTAATAGTTTGAAGGTGTTTTGTTAATTTAAATCTATTCAACTACTTATTTTGCTTATGTTCGTAGTATATTATTAACACTGTGGTATTATTAAGCAGTAGAACTAGCTAGGTAAACAATTTCCCAGAGACCTTGTATACCAACTAATTAATACTTTTACTCGCAGGAACAGACGCCGACACCGCGTCGAGATTGAACGAGACAGAAGACAGTCTTTCGCAACCGACCGTGAACAAACTTTATCAAATGTTACATACCCTACATAATCAAACTGAACTTTATAACTTTAATTACTCTTATCCCATACAAAGTTTCAATCTAAAACGTTCGATGCCTATCGATAAAACTCAGTGTTGTCTAGAAAGTACCGTCAATTTAAATTTATCTGAAAGTGCTACAGTAGATGGTAAGAGAAGGTTACCTCGTGTTGTGAAGGTTGTAAGGACGGATGACACTAGTGATTCCCAGGGGCATGATCCGAATACTCTACCCTGGCTGACGAGTGTCCCTCCCCTGGTGTTGGAGAGAAGAAGAAAGCCAGGGGAGACTGGTTCGAGTGCACCGCTCCTGAATTACATATTCGATACTTATACGAATACTCATCAGCATCGAAATGAGAAGTAAGTATTGTTTATTAAACATTTCAAACCTTACACGATACTATGTACCAAGAGGATAAAGCAGTGTCTTACGTCTCGGGCGGCATATACATTCTCTGAGCGTAACGAGGGATTCTAAAGTTAACTCCCGAGCGTAGCGAGGGATTTTAAACTTGAATTTTTGTACAGTTCTGAGTGAAGCGAGGGGTACAAGCCACCCAAGACGAAGACAGGCTTTATCCTCGAGGTAGATACTACTTTTCATACCCAAACAGACAACCAAACTCTTTCGTTTCACATTCTTTACAATCGTGTTCTACTCGTGGTGGCCAGTTCGATTTTCGAACAATTTCCTATGAGAACTAATGAGAAAAAATGAACCAGAGAAAAAAAAATGGTAAAAGTTATCATACCAATTATTGACCTTGATTTTTTTAAGAAAAATTAGCCTATGTCTCCTCTCTCTCTCTCCGATGCACAAACTATATCTATATACGTTGATTGTTTTTTGCTACATGAAAGACAATCAAACAAACACTTTTTCGTGTCCCGTAATTAACACGTGGAGTATATTGATTCTAGTTTAATTAATATCAACATAATATTAACATGATATTGCAATTTAAATTCACAAATTAATAATAACATCCTAAACAAAAGCAATGAAACATAAATAAATGAAATGAATCCACTAAAATCAAATTGTGGTTCGCCTTTGTAAATAAGTATTGTTCTGATGAAATTAGTTATTCAAATAGATAATAATGTGGCAGATTATTTCGTGGAATATAATAATGTTTAAATGAAGTATTCATTTGCGAGAAAATATTATTATGTGCTAAATGCACATAATAATATTTTCAACATAATTAGGTTTGTACGTAATTTAATTTTGTGCCGCAAACACGCCCTGGAAAGTAGTCTATAATCATTTAACATTCGCGAACTAAATTCATTGTAATATTAATGTATCGGGATATAAGTAGCATTGATCGTATTGATTGATTGAATGCGAATGCTTGGTCGAAACGTCGAGGTGAGTCAAAATTTAATTTTGATAATAATCTGTGCGCGAATAGAACCGATACATTAATAGTCTATAGTCAACGAACAATTAAGGTGGACGCACACTTATCCGAGCCGAACGCGTCGAAATGAATTTAAGAATTTGTATAAGAAATCTTCTCCAGATTCGGACGATTCGAAGCGGGCGAATGTGCGAGCTTTCATAAGATTTTATATACTTACAGAATTCTAAAATATCGTAATCAAATTACGATAATCCAATCATTTTATTAATTAATCAATAAACTTATTGGACTATCGTACCTTAATAAAGAATACATAAACTATTCTTTGATTATTTTAGGGCTCCATCAAATATTTCGCTAAGTTTGAAAACCGCTGGCTTAGATAGTAGTATGTTTCTACGCGTTAATCTCAGGAACTATCAATTCAATTTAAAAAGTTCTGTATGCGTGATAGGCCTATTTATGAAGAAATTCTAGCGGCAATATAACATTATAACGAGGGTAAAATCTAGTCGCATAGCAAGTTTAAACTAAACATGAGTGAAAAATAAATAGATTTACTTGTATTTTTTACTTTTTATTTAAAATAATCAAATTTTATAACTCATCTTTATTTTATATGGAAAATACGGCATTGAAAAACTGTGTTTGCTTACCGGGAAATTACGTAAATTGTTCGTAAACTTTCGTGAATATTTTACTCCTTCACTGTTAATGGAAGTGTAGTATCTAGTAGTATTTCCATTAAACCCTTTTTTAGTCCATAAAATCCTTGATTTAGTAAACTTTTTTTCAGGGCTGGTAACGGCAACAGCATATACGCAGCAGCCGCGCCGGAAATAGAAGCGTTGGTGGGCTCCACCGCACATTTAGACTGCAAAGTGGATGCCCTTCACGATAAACTGGTAATTGTTTTTATAATTATACTAGATTACGTCCCGAGAGTTACTCGCTTACCCGAGGGATCTAACGGAATTTCCCGGAATAATAATTACTCTGTGTTACTCCAGGCTATGACCCACATGTACTTATTCCAAATTTCATCACGAACGGTAGTGCGTAACGCCATTCGAGGCGTCAAGAGGTAACAAACAATTAATTAAATTATTAAAAGACACAAAAAATCCGACTGCATTAAACAAAAATTAACTGAAAAGATAAAAACAAGAATATAGCTTGAATGCTATAAGGTATTGCAGTCGGGATAGACAAATATTACAAAAAAAAATACATACTTAGTTTATTGGTTTGGATCCGGGATCCAGGACCGCCGTGGGGATCGCCAATTTGCTCGTATTTAGTCATCAAAATTAATCGAGGCCTTAGAAACAAGCGGGCGGGGAGCTTTTTTCGCCAATGAATGAGCTTGGCTATCAAAAAAGAAAACGCTGATACCCCTGCCGGGAACCTTTCAGTCAATCGGTAGCAGCGGGAGACTAGAAGACATTTTCTATAGATTGTATTTCGTAAATAAATATTCTCTAACTTTAATGCTATTTTTATTTGTTAAGGTGTCATGGGTGCGTCGGAAAAACGACGAGGAACCAATGGACCTGCTTACAACTGGCACTCAGTTGTATACAGCCGATGACAGGTAAATATCTTAGCTTGATCAAGCATAATTCTATTTTAAATTGCGCATAGACTCCTGCAGAGCTATTTTAAAATGCTCGGATTCGATATCGGAAACGGATTCAAAAACTACCGAGGCGATATTTCGTAATTGCTTTTTTAATTTCAGAATTCGAATATTTTTGATGTTTCTTTACGAAAATATCAATTCGATTCATCGAAAAGTTTTCGGAAATTAAAATAGCAATTGCTGAAATTCGCCTCGGAATTTTTTGAATCCGTATCCGATATCGATTCCGACGTTTTAAAATAGCTCTGCTGCTCGCATTATATGCAATATATATACCTTATATTCATGTTGATAGGACAGAACTTAGAATAATGAAAGGAATGTGTGCGAAATCCATGCGACATGACTATGTACGAACGCTTATATATATAGTTCCCATTCAACACACTTTGGTGCTGTGTGTCAGCAAATGGTGCGGCCACGTTTTATGTGGGTTTACTGTATTATTGTGCGTTTTCGTATACAGTGCGTTTGTAGTAATAAGACAGAAGGGACGTAGCGAAAGGGCAAATGGAGTAATGTGGCGCAATCACGTCTCGAAAAAAAAAAGTGGCGCATAGCTTTTCCAACAACTTTAATTATTCTACGGACGCGACAGTTGATTTATTGTATAACTAGCTGTCCCCTGCGGTCTCACCCGCGTTCCCGAGATAAAAAGTAGCCAATGTCCTTCTCCATATCAAGGACTTGATGATCCGTTGAGTACATCAGGCGTGAAGGCGTAATAAACAAACAAACTCACCTTCGCATTTATAACATTAAGTTAAGATTAGTTAGGATACACGTGAGTACCAGACTAGTTCCAGAATCGCAGAAATAAGGCTTCAAGCTTGTACGATCAATGCTTGCTTTCACCTGTCCTAAAGCCCTAACTTCTTTGTTTTAAAGCAACCTATTCTATTTACCCAGGTATTCAGCCCGTTTTATACCACCAGACATCTGGAGGTTAGAAGTGAAGTCGGTGCGACCTTCTGACGCTGCGTATTACGACTGCCAGCTGTCTGCACACCCCCCTAGGACTGCTCGAGTCACATTGAGGGTTCCTGGTAAGAATAAGTTGTGTCTTTATTATGAACCGGTCCTCGCGGAAGACTAGAGTTGGTAATATCATACAATAACCAGCGTTGTGCTGAGTTGTAGGATCGATTTGCGACATAGGTGCGTATTTCTGTATCTTTGGTTTTATTTTATCTCTTTTAAAAGTTGATAAGTAATGTGATAAGTCTGGATTTGTTGGTGTGATCATGCATACGGCTGAGTTTTATTCATATGAAGTACCTAGTTCGTAATTACCACTTGTAACAATATAATATATTTTGTGTCTTGATATCACTTTCAGAACACTATACAAATGTATGAAAATGTCGATTTTTTAAACCCTTACAACAATTCACAGAATGACCTTTCGTTTAAAACAATAAAAGTTCAAAATGACTATCTGGCATTTCTTCTGGCCGGCAATTTCGGAAAACGCCCAAAATGAATGATGTCCTTTAGGACTTAATACTCATTTCATTCTTTTCTCCATCCTACAGAAGTGTCAGTGCGCATAGTAGACGGCGCAGGCGCAGAAGTATCGGAGCAAGTTTGTGAGGTTGGCAGCACTGTCGCCCTCCGTTGTGAAGTGCGGGGTCTACGCATGGAGGGAGGACCTTCTCTCTTGTGGTATCGAAGAGAGGACCTACTCAATGATGATACTACTAGAGGTGGCATCAGGTAAGAATTTTTTGGAAAATAAGCGGGTCCGCAGGCTTTTTAAAGCCTTGATATTATAGTATCAGAGGCTTTGAATTTATATTCATTATCTTTATATTATTATATCCTACTGTGATTTTACATAAACCCAACTAATCTTATCTTAAAACTCTTGTATGTCAAAGTTTGTACCGATGTGAAGATGTTTGTTACTCTTTCACGCAAAAACTAATAAACGGGTTTGGATGAAATTTGGTATCATACGATCTCTCGAAAACGCGGGTGATACCGCGGGAGACTGCTAATAAATTCGAAAGTGAGGTTTTTTGTTTGTTACCTCTCTTTGCCTCAACGGCTTAACCAATCGTGATGAAATTTGGCATCCAAGAAGATCATAAACTGGAATAACATATAAGATTTTTACTAAAACATTAAATCCCTTAAGAATGCGAGTACACAGGACGAAAACTAGTCTAAAATAAAAGTCATTTATAGTGTCCGCACGGAATTCGGCGCAAACGGCGCTAACTCAGTTTTGCGAGTGGCGCGCGTACGCGGCGATGACGCGGGTCGGTACACCTGCAGCATCGCACGCGCACCGCCGCCGGCGCCGCCGCCAGCATACGTCATCTTACATGTTATCAAAGGTATTTGCTATATCTACTATAATAATGTTGAAGGGATTCTCACTTAAACATACCTACATATACTACCCTCCTACACACATATACACCCCCACACTCACACACACTGTTGTTTATTGAACTGTATCAATGATCAAGCATGGTACAGTATTACCCCACTAATATGGCTTACCGATGTACCTGCGCAGAAGATACATTTTCAATGCGCGGGAAACGCTATTGGTCGGCAGCTGCCGCCATTTTAGCGCGCGCCGTGCGGAGGGGCGTGACTTGCGAGTGAAAGGAACTAACAGCTGCAGTGTATTATGAACCTTATAGTAGTGATCTAAGGTTGATTGTAAGGTTTAAGCATTCTTTCGTTAATCTTCGGGGCCATACTTTCTTTTCTGTACGAACGAAGATTCACGACGCGCCATATCAGTTGGGTACTACTGTAACTGTTTGTTGGTCTCCTGCGACTCAAGCTGTTCTTAGTGCAGGGACCGCAGTAATTTTAGATATGTTTATATTGGTAGATAAAAGATTAATATTAATACATCATAAGTATGTTATGCCTACAAATTACTCTCCACTTTATGGTAATCCATATCAATGTACTAAGCGGGATGGTCCACCAAGTGGTCCGTTGTCATGCTTAAGGCCACTGAATGCCACCTCATGATTGAACATTATCGTCATGTATATGATCATGATACATGCAATGTCACGAAAAGATCATTGTGTTATGCAAACCTAGACCTGATAGCTAGAAATTGTAGCTAAATGAAAAACTAGAAAATAATTAACATTCCAGCCTCTTGATAATAACGTGACCAAAAATAATTCATAAGATATGCATGATACAAAGTTATCGTTCTGATATTTCAGGTGAAAGCCTAGCGGAACTTCACCAGGGTGGAGGATCACCGTACAAGCCATCAAACCTGTGGATCACCGTACCGGCGCTGTGCGCCTTTTTACACGCATTATATTAATTATAGTTATTAATAAATTGTTCATATTTAATTTAGCACTGTTTTCTTTTAGCTCGTAAAGCAGACTTATATACTAACCCCCTTATTCATAAAAAGTTATCAAACGTTGATTAGCTAAAATTCCAAAGTCTTTATCTGACAGGTGACATTTGGTGATCGAAAGAGCGAGACGGGGTACACTATTACACTGATTTAGGAGGTTAATACGAAAGGCCATCCTACCTTAAATATTTAAGTTTAAATTTACAACAACGATGACAATTTATGACGAATTTCAATATGGCGGTAAGCCAGCCTCCATTTTTGTTTATCATTGGGTGTTCTGTAGGTACTCATACTCACTCAATCACTACGGCTGAAAGGATTTAGATAAAACTTTTCATAAAGATACATACATAGGTAAAGATCAAATCTTGTTCCATATTTGATTGTAAAAGATTTAGGATATATACTTTTGATCCCTCTCGGCGGATGAAGCGAACGGAAAATGGTTAAAATAAAGCCATCAGTAACAAAGTCTAAGAATGAGTCCTATTGCCCTAGATTGGTAATCTACTCAGATTGGATACAAACTGCAAAACTGCTCTACTGTCGTCTATTCGGTCACTCAGCTAGATCGCGTTCATCGAAAATGCGCCTTATATTATTAGTGCAGGTTCTAAATTCATTTTTTTTAATCTCGACTACTTGATTTTCGCTCCTTATTTATATGCCGACAGCAGCAGATTGGAACTTGCTTCCGGCGTCTGTGTTTCCTGACTGTACAATCTAGGGGCTTTCAAGGCCAGAGTGAATAGGTTCCTTCTGGGGAAGCGTGTTCCATCTTAGGCTTCATCTTCGTCCCTTATGGACGGGTCAAAGGCTAAACCCAAGTAAGTTTTTGTTAAAAATTTCATTTTTAATACGAGCTTTTTTTGGTGACTGTACTTTTAATTGACTGTACTTCAATTGTCTTCCAATATACTAATGTATACCAAAAATCAAGTCAATGCGACCACTGGAAGTGGGTGAAATTCGACTTGCACGATTCCAACCGAACAAACATATGTAGTTGTATACATTGCAAGATAAATAAAAGCTTGTAAAAAAAAAAAAACAAAAAAGCATTGATTGACGGATTTTCGATCTCTTCCAAAAACGAATTTACTAATTTTAAAAAAACTTTATTTAACGTAACCCTTAATAATTATATCAAAATAAAAAATCTGAAAATGAGAATTTTAATAATATCCCAAGTTCTTAGCAGCTGTAGTTAGTCCAATTAACATCTGAGTGACCTCGTCTCCTTGCTGATATATCTTATAGGCTGGCCAGTGGAAGTAGTAGCCACGTAACTCATACGTATATACTAAGTCTGTGCCAAGAGCATGGCGGACCCAGTCCATGCTGCCACCTGATACTTTATCTGCGGACAATTACAGTAGAGTTATAAAGACGTACAACTGATAGAGATTTTTCCATCTCTGAAGCTACAAACGGCTCCGCAGTATCATAGCATTTATTTAAACAATAGACTGTGTTTATCAAAGTTTAAGTAAAAAGAACTTCGCAGTCAAACTCAATGTCAGTTATTCTCAGTTTGGTTATTAATAATAACTCTATTAAGATATTAGAAATGATGTTGATATAATTGATCAACGCAAAAATGGGTGGATTTCTACTAATGAGTGTGTGTCTCATGATCGGCGAATCATAGTGATCCGCTACTGTCCTCAGGATACTATGCCGGCCGCATTCTCCCTAGCAGAGATACCGTTTTTTTGCGTATAATCGCCCCTAAGTTATCGGTGCGGGCCTGCGCGAACATCCCCGATGCACTACAGAATCAAGGCAGCCACATTCTGAAGGCATTATTATATTGGACACGTAGGACATTTAGCGATCTTTTCGCATACTCGGACCATAGGATGCCCGTGTAATACTTTGGCAGTACGCCTTGAAAAGGGTGATTTTAACGTCACTAAAACGAGCTAATCTACGAGCCAGCATGTTGCACAATATATAACGCGACCTCGTTTGTGGTATTTTCTTTAAAGAGTAAATGATCTATTGTAAACTTACACAAAATCTCAGCAGCTGTTGCAGGGCCATCATATTTTGCTTTATTAACTTGATAACCGTATTGTAGCGATGTTTTACCAATTTTTATCTGAAAATAAAATTGCATGTTTGAAATAAAGTGCATCTAAAGCCAACTTTATACTTTTAATATAATTAATATTTTTTATTTGGTCGTACGTAACACGGTTGATAGGTTCTTACAATTTTAAAATGTATGTTTCACACATTTCGCCACATTTTATGACATGCAAATAAATTCATAATAATAACTATTGTATAATTATGTAGGTACATTTCGTAACAATTGAAAACAGTTTTACAAAAAACTTTAACCGACTTCAAAGTACACTAAAAAGTAATCAAATCCTGACTATGATGACAATAGGACTAAACGGAAAGTGTACCCTTCCAAACAAAAAAAGAATTTTCCAAATCGGTTAATAAATGACGAAGTTCTGAGGTAACAAACATAAAAAACATACAACTGAATTGAGAACCTCCTCCTTTATTGAAGTCGGTTAAAAGGTTAAGTTATTTTCTTAAAATGTTGTATTAGTAGTTGGTCATACACAAGCTGAATAGGTAAGTAAATAATAAGTACCAGATCATCATAATTATCCATATGCTCGCTGGAGTCCGAGTAAGGCACAAGTAAACATTGTGCGTCGGCATGGAAACCGATGTAGCCCAACATGTTCTCCAGTCCTGATATGTAGTTAGATAGAGTCCTAGTCTCGACCTCTGAGAATGCACTTGCACCACCATACGTTTGGTAGTTGCAGGAGTCATTCGTAGCACCGTATTCTGTCAAGAAAATATAGTTTACAAATTATGGGTACTCTATTTTCTTTATAATAAATATTATATAGCTTTGAACAGAACTATGAACTCCTCAAAGTAACTAGTTACAGTAGTACCCAACTAATATGGCTTACCAATGTACCTGCGCAGAAGATACATTTTCAAAGCGCGGGAAACGCTATTGGCCGGCAGCTGCCGCCATGTTAGCGCGCGCCGTGCGGAGAAGCGTAACTTGCGAGTGAGACGGAACTAACAGCTGCAGTGTATTATGAACCTTATAATAGTGATATAAGGTTGATTGTAAGTTTTAAGCATTCTTTTGTAAATCTTCGGGGCCATACTTTCTTTTCTGTGCGAACGAAGATTCACGACGCGCCATATCAGTTGGGTACTACTGTAACTTTTGGTTACTTTTTTTTATATGACTAAGTCGGTAAATAAGCATACGGCCCGCCTGATGGTAAGCGGTTAACGTAGCCATATGGGCGCTTGCAACACACGAAGCATCGCACTTACTGTACAAGCCCTAACTTCACAAACTCTACACACCGTAGTTAAAATATGTGGCTTGGCCGTTTCACTACTACAAGAACTATTGAATAACAAAAAAGTTATGAACAGTGAATACATTTTTCACCTTACTCCCATGTGACGGTAGCGAAACGGCCAAGCCACAAATGTTTACTAAGGTGTAGAGTTTGTGAAGTTAGGGCTTGTAGAGTAAGTGCATGTAGAGTTATAAGCTTGGCTCTACATGAGATCTGATAATTTTTTGACAGTTCGAGCCTTATGTCTTGGCAACATTTTTCTTAAAAATGTTTTTGGTGGCGTTCTTACTTCGTTATATCCCATATGGTGTTACAAACTATAACACTCGCCTCATCGAAATTAAACAATTTTACTGAGAGGATTATAATCTAATCAAATGGTCCGTAAGTGTTTTTCTTGGACCCTTGTCCTGCTATTTCAAACTATATGGTATGAGAAATGCGGTATAAATTTGCTAGTCAAATGGGCGTATGTATCTGCGAAATTGGACCGTGGGAATTCACTTTTATATGTCTTACTGCGGATTTGTTCTTATAGGATCCTTCCCTATCAAATTTAACCTTCCCTAGGTTCAGGTTCTATATAGATAACAAGTTTGTACTAACGTAACCAATTGTAATCCCAATTTCGGTTTGGGTCGGCGCCATAGCACCCGCTAGAAGATTTCGAGCGAGTTTTTCTCCACATACGATCCTGTAAAATATTCAAAATAGTAGAAATATTATAAATGTGAATTGTGTGTATGTTTAATAACAATTGATGTCATTGTTATTTTTTAACCGCAATCCAAATGCTTAAAGGATACAACTGGGAGTTGTACTATTAATTATTCTGTGCTGGGAGCTAAATCTGCTATTTTAAATCCAAAGTGTCATTCTGATACAATTCCACTGCCATTAAGCCAATATTGGTAGTCTTCTAAATTCATAATCGATTTCGAAGCTTTTCAATTATACTAGGAGATCCCAGTGCCGCCAGACCTTCCTTATTTTCTGACGGACAAAATGTACAGAATATACTTCAACCTTATGAATACCTGCTAACTTGTCCCGTTGGCAAATTACAGGTACCAGGCATGAAAGGTATGTTATGTACATTGAGAGCTGATTTGTATATAATTGTTCCTCAGGGAAATCGTAGCAGCCAAACATCCCTTAAATACAATTAAAATGTCGCTGGAGTATTTACGCGAAGGCATTATATGCAAATAAGACGATAACTGGTATTTTTAATCCATAGAATAAGGACTGGACGTTAGAAGATACTCAATACAAGGGCAAGTTACGCTACGTAACACTACTCAATTCTAGTTGTCATCCGTTAGAAAATAAGTAATGTCTGGCGGCCCTAGGATCTCGGTCTAGGAGACTACCAAAACTGTCAAATCTGTAAATGTTGACACCACTTATGGTTCATTGAAACAAATGTAATAGCAGACTTAGGCCCACGGTTGTTTTTCCTACAACTGTTATTTATTGATTGCATCATTTCTCAAATTACGCCCATCATTTATAATATACTAACAACTGTATAGCTATAATGGTATCCATCAGGATTGACGGTGGGAAAGATGTGCCAGTCGAAATCATCTCTCATCTTCGTTATATTTGGATTACTGCTCGTCAGAAGCTGGTTTATGAAGTAAGTGGTAGTGGCAGGAGCGATCCATTCCCTTGCATGAATTCCTGGCGGAAAAAAAATAATAGCTGTCAATAAACGGACATATTTGGCTGCGGTATTATGTAAGATGGAGGTACTTCCCCAGTATAGCTCTTTGAGCGAATAAACGCTATGCTCGACCTCTCTTATTATTATAATAATATATATCGGGCCAGTTGGCGCAGTTGGTTAAAATTCCACCTATCGCGCCGCAGGTCGTGATTTCGATTCCCACACGGGACATGAATTTGTGTGCATGAACATGTCTGTATGTCCTGAGTCTGGGTGTAATTATGTATATTAAGTATGTATTTATAAACAAAAAGTGTTTATGTAGTATATCAGTTATCTGGTTTTCCATAGTATGAGCTGTGCTTAGTTTGAGATCAAACAACAGTGGTGCCGATTCTGTTGTAAATCGCACTAAACTAATTTTAGTCACATCTCATCTCTTTCTTACGAACATTATTGAAAAAGGATAGAACATATTTTAAGTTGTCAAATTAATCTTTGCCGTCTTATTTTGCGTGTATTTAGGCCTAACCGCGATAGATGGCGACTAAATTTTATATTGAAAACAAGCATTGGACTAATTTGACAGGACTAAATTTCTTACATCCTTTTCTTATGTTCTTTGTTAGAAAGAGACATAGTGAGATTAAAATTAGTTTAGTTGTGAACAACAGAATCAGAGCCAGTGTGTAAAAAAAAATTTGTGTTCTATTAATTTTCAATTCAATTTCAACAGTAACGTAAATGCATGCGACAGATTAATGATCAACTACCCTTGAATCCTTCTAATAGTATTATTCATTAGTATCATTACGGCTTTTGAAAAACAAGTTTTGATACCTGACTCAATAAACATAACAGGCTTTTCTCCTTCGCCTTGTGTGGGAGTATTGATCCTCAAGCCAAGTATCTGCCGACCCTCGTAAGTACTTCCACCAACTACTAATTGCGTCCAGTTAGAATAAGTTCTACTCATATTTTGAAGGTAGCTGTATATCTGTGAAATACATTTGAATATTATATTGACTAAAAGTCCCTGTGGTCATTTGAATAAGCTTGCACAATTAGAGTGAAGTAAGAGATATAGCTGAATGTAAGGATGCAAGCCTTAAAAAGAAAATGGCTCTGATGAGCATTTGCTAAAATATGCGTTTAGGTCAATAATAAAAAAAAGGTAGATATAGCACTGGCGCGCGCTAATGTTGCAGACAAATTCAGACAATCGTCGTAATCTCTTTCTGTACCATATGTTCCGTATCGCATTCACTTTATTCAACAATAACTGAGCACCGCTCAGTATGAAGGTAGCTTAATTTTATTATCATTGCTTTAGGTGATTAGCGAAAGATCCTTTACCTCGGGGATTACCGGATACAAGTCAGTCGGATAGTACTACAAAGTACAGGAGGTACTGTAGTTTCCTCACGATGTATCTTTTCATTTAAAGTTCTCACTCATGGTAGGACCTTCGATGTAGCATCTGATATCACCATGAGACATTGGTTAGAGATAACGATGCTAAAGCGTGTAGACAAATTCGAACACAAACACCGTGAACGGAACATTGATTAATGTATGGAGTTTGTTTGTTAGTAGAACACATGAAAGTTGTTGCGTATCATGCAATGTAACAGATTTGTTCCAGAGTGTTTAAACAACTTTTGATCACACGATAACGCGAGAGACACGGATTGCCAGCTCTATCTATTTATAATCTATGTACATGCCGCGCGGTAAAAAAATAAGCAAGAAAAGTTTTTTTTATTTCTAAAGGGTCAAGTTTTTCAGCCGGATGTTACACGGGGCCCAAGTCTGCTATGCTAATGAACTAATTCTAGTGTTCTAATGAACTTTCAGTGGTGTCAAAATTGTGACATTTTACAATTTACATCTGCAATAGAAAGATCCGGCTGAATCACCATGGAAGACCAAGGAAATGAAAATGAACTCCACAACAAGTGCAAGTGGTGAGTTAAACAAAAGGTAACGATGACACCAGGTCAAAAAGATACTTTTGTTTGTTTTTTTTGTTTGATAAATGGGCTAATCTCTGGAACGAAAATCGGTAGTCGGATATGAAAAATTATACTAAAAGGAAGCTACATTATCCCAGAGTATTATACTACTTTTTATCCCTAGAACGCGGGTTAACTAGTTATTTTATAAAAAGGTTAAAACCTTACATCATCCAGGTCGTAGTAAGCATTCCATGAGAATTCTTTTGAGCTTCGTTGGTTGGCTTTTTCAGCCTTAATGATTCTGAAATCAAAATATATAGGGTTGTACTTGGAAATCCTACTTATTAAATCTAACTTAAAATATGCAACTTACTCGGAGTAATCTTCAATAATAATATTTGAACTTAATTTCTGTTTCTCCACAATTTCTTCAAGAATGGGTACTAATTCAGGTGCTATTAACATCTTTGTTTTATGTCCTTCAGTTGCATGATAAGGGATTTCCTGATAAAAGGAATATTTTAAATATTTTTTAGTATTACGATACAAAATAAGGGAGTTAGTATTCGTAAATAGGCAAGAATGCGAACATAATGCTTTTTGTTTTTCAAGTGTCTCAACCTCGAGTATTTAATAGGGTGAAGCGATTACCTTTATTTTATTTTAATATCAACTTGAGTATAAGCGAAAGAGATGTTGTATAATAACGAGAATATACTCATAATACGAGAATATTGATGAAAATTTAATGATAAAGTTCTTGTATAATAATATATTTAGTATCGTCAACTTTAACCCATACCTTACAAACTAAATTGGTAAACTTACTATTAAAATAAGGGGATAAATGTAATGTAATGACGAGAAAAATAATTTTGTGACCAATATTTTACCTAAAATTGTACTATGAAACCAAATTTCGTAAATGATCACCAAATTCGAATGTGGAAATTGTGGCGCTATTTTATCTAAATACACATTTTGATTGCCGTTAAATATTGCTGTACTACCAAATATGTTACATATGTTATTGTGTTTATAACCAGAACCGACTCGGGCACTCCACATACAGTTGGTTAGGTTAGGTTAGAACTGTGACAATACTATCCAAGTTTGTGCTTTGTGTACATTTTTGGTGGTCATTTACTATTTTTGGATTAAACAATCATAATTTGGTTGCTTTAAGTAGGATCGCAATTTGTAATCTTTTTGGTTCTAATTTCATGCTAAAATGGGTATTTAATTTTGGTGATCATTTACTATTTTTGGCAATATAAAGTGATTTTGTACCATTCGTTTTACTAGATCTGGTTGTTCGTTAAACATATGCCTTAAAATAAAACAATTCGTGTCAGTATAAAAGCTTAAAACTATGGTAGTTAAAAGTACTACGTCACCGTGCGATCTGTAGCACCCCGCCCTAATACCCGTGTTTATAAAAAAGTTATACAACGTTGTATAGTTCGTAATCAAGAGTCTTTTTCTGAAGCGTGATGTTTCATCATCGAAAGAATGAGACGGAGACCGCTATAAAACTGATTTAGTTATGCCTTTACGAATACATGCTTTAGTCTGTAGTGTCCTTTTATAAAACAATGAAATACTTACATATCGTCCAGTTAATGTTTTCACGAGTTCTTCCAAGCCATTACTACTGCCAGTTATTTCATACAACTTATAATTTTTATAAGTTTTATATTCCGGTACAGTAGCCGAAAGTGATACATGTATAAGAGAAAATATCACAACGCCATAGGCGAAAATCATTTTGTCTGTTCTCTTTGTCTCGCCTTACTTAGGTTTAAATATAGTGGCCATATAGTGCGTCAAACCCGCACTCATATAGATACTTTGAAATGATAACGAGAAATAACTCACATTGTTTTTGTGATTGACATACATTGATTTGTTTGTTTGTTCATAATTTCTTCTACTTCTGTAATCCTGTAGACTGTAACGGGAACGCAAAGCATATTTATCATGGATAGAATAGTTTTTCAATATTAATCTTCAGATGCATTCATTCATTAATTAGCTGAGATGAGGATGTTGAGATGGATGTGTGGACTGCCAAGAATGGATAAGTAAGTAATTAGTTCAAAATTCAAAATCATTTATGAAATAGACCTTCGCAGGCACTTATGAAAAGTCTGACTCTAATACTCTAATACCGGTTCGGAAGGTTGCATTTGCTGAGAAGAGCCGGCAATAAACTCAGCAATTACTCTTTTCAAAACAAGTTTAGATTCATTACATAATATTTACATTCTAGTCGCACTAACAACAATTGCGTGCCCCGGCGCGGCGGTAACACTACACAGTAGACTGAATCTATATTTAATAAGTAAATAAATAAATGGCAAACTTAAGCAGACCAGCTCCCACAAGCAGCACCTGTTCACAAGTATGACGCGTGTGGCAGCCATCGCCCTCCTCGCCATATTGGAGGGAAGTGAGCGACCCGTCACACGACGCCACCGCAAGCAAAGGCCTTAAAGTGAGCATGACTTACTAGAAATAAAAAAATAAACTAAAGTGAAACTAGTACATAAGGGGCAGCTTGCAAGTAGCGACAGTGATTGAAAAGTTGAGAGGGAACCGTTTATCGTGGAATTGACATGTTATGAGGAGAAATCAAAGCCACGGCACGGGAAGAGAAACAAAAAAGAGATGGATGGATTGTGTGAAAAATAATAAGGGTAAGAAAGGAGTGGATGCAGGTAAGACGGATAGAAGTGACGAATGGAAGAAGCGTACATATTGCGCCGACCACAAATGATTGGGAACTAATAAATGCAGATGATGGCCACATCACTTTTCATGGTAGCATTGTGATATAATGAAAACCAAAAAATACTAACCCAATAGACATACTCCAAAACCCATTGAAAAGAGCACTTTCAGCTTTTTCAAATTTTCCAATTTCCTGGGCAACTTTTTAATTTTTATAATAGCCAAATGGGTCAAGCCATTCTCAGGTCAGTCATACATGCAGTCATTGTTTTTTTCTAGAGTTTATTTACAAGAAAGATAGAATATTTCCTCAAGTCTGCCGCTGCTTTTGATTAACGGCAAGGTTCCCAGAAGGCTGGCAGCGTTTCCTCTTTATTTTAATATATGTTTAATTGTGAATCTAACATTCATTGTTATATTTAACTAATATGCAATATAAAAAAATATCTACCTAAGGCTATAGCTATATTCCTGCTTTTACTATATGTATGGTGGTTCTTATAGCCTGTTAATATAGCACCACTAAAAATCTGACCAATTGCTTGAAGTGACCACTGCTAGACCCTGACATAGACTGTCTGTTTGTTACATCCAGTCCCAGACATACATTGCGATTTATTCATCAGAGAAGCGTAGCAGTGTGCTAAATACTAGCTAGGTTTATTCATCGTTTATGCAACAATGGCGGCTAGATACTTAGATTATGTCTAGGTCATTGTTTTGTGAAGTTATCTCAAGTATTTACAATTATCGAGTGTAGATTTAAGTATGTCTACATAACTTGAAATATTGTTTTGTAGTCCCATACTTATATTTTGAACAGACTAAATGTTATTATTGGAAAATATAGTTTATCTTATTTGTCAATGCAATGCAAAACTGTTTTTTTTTTCTATGCTGCTTCAAATTTCAGGCTTATTTTGTAAGTAACTATATGCTGTGGAATTTCATTTTATAGTAGTGTAAAACTTAAGTTAGACGCAATAGAAAATTCTGAACCGCTTTATTCAAAGATTTTTAATTTCTCCTTATTAGATTAGATTAAAATATGTAGTTAAAATTATTTGCGAGATTCTAAGGAATTAAATAGACAAAAAGTCCGTAGGTTCAAAAACTACAATGAGCTAGGGCTTTCGGTGAAGAAAACATCGTGAGGAATCCATAGCACGGTGGCCTGGCTGCCTTCTTTGTCACCAAGTACCTACCAGTGTGTTCTGGTAGCACTTGAGAGCCTGCCCCCTTCAAGACATTCATACATATTACTATACCGTGCTGCTCAAAAACGTGAAGCTAAATAATACCCTATCAATATACAGTAGAATCCGTTTATTATGAGTTATGACTCAGGCTATATTGACCAACCGATTATTATGACGTAATTACATTACGAAGTTTAGTTTTCATATAAAATTCTTTATAAAAAAGTCTGATATAGTGACATCCGTTACATGTCGATATTAAAAAATATGTATGTACTGCATGACGTGCAATTTTTATTTTGATTTAATATGTATGTATACATTAAATACTTAAGTACATATGTATTTACATAAAAAGGTTTTTTTTACAAAACGCCTTGTATGACGTGTTCTAAGGAATTGTTCGACTTGATGCCCACAGCTACTTTCTACCATCGCAACTCTCGCCATCGACGGGGAGTCCATCCTCACATTTTGAAACCAGAATTGTTTCGAACTGTGCGGGCTCAAAGGAGTTTTCTTCCGCGGACGCTCAGATTGTGGAATGAGCTCCCCGCCGTGGTTTTCCCATTGGAGTACAGCATCGGGTTCTTCAAAAAGGGTCTGAAGAGATTTCTTCAGGGTCGGCAACGCGCGAGTGATGCCCCTGGTGTTGCAAGCGTCCATAGGCTACGGTAACTGCTTACCATCAGGCGGGCCGTATGCTTGTTTGCCACCTTAGTGGTATAAAAAAAAAAAAATGACGTTTGCTTATTATGACGTGTTTGTCGAATCCTTTCGATGTCATAATAAACGGTTTCTACTGTACACGTAAATAGACTATAAATACGACCGTACAATTATAATTTACCAACTAAGTATAAACACTTATTATCTCGTCAAACATTTACAGTTTTGACGAGTACTCACTTACCTACCGTATTTCATTGAACTGATTGGACCTTTAAACGTACAATGAACTTTAATATGATATTAAATATCCATTATGAATCGGTTTTGAAAAGGGAATACAATCGGTGCTCAAAAAATCGGTGCGCAAATGGGAATACTTCATTATTTTCAGCTCGTCAAAAATAAGGTTAAATTCCTTTCATAATACAACAATAAATGGATCCAAAAAACGTTTCACATGAATAATTAATACTGTAACAACAAACCTATTGAAAAGAAAACAGATTTTCCGTTTTTTCGCCATATTGTAACGTTCCGTAATTACCACGATAGCCTTGTGCTTGAGGAATAAAGGGGGACAAATCAGTGTCGGGGAAATTACTCTGTAAAATATGTTTTTTATCTCGATAAACATTAAGGTAAGGTTTGACAAAAGCACCTTGGGAACCGAAATCTATCTAACATATTGTAGGAATTCACTATATGAAATATCTAAATTTAAGATATTAGTATAAGTATAGGTCCTACAGTGTGGAGGAAGCCCAGAGAATGCGTCTCTGACACCTGCAGGGCAATTTTCAAACGTCGGGATCGATATCGGAAACGGATTCAAAAAATTCCGAGGCGAATTCAGCAATTGCTATTTTAATTACCGGAAACTTTTCGATGAATCATATTGATATTTCCGTATAGAAACATCAAAAATATTCGAATACGGAAATTAAAAAAGCAATTGTAGAATATCGCCTCAGTAGTTTTTGAATCCGTTTCCGATATCGAATCCTAGCGTTTTAAAATAGCCCTGCTGAACATCTATATTAGGCTATTCTCGGAAACAAGCCTATGAGATGGTACTTTCAAGGTAAAGTATTTTCGTAGGCATAGCTAAGTGAAAGTGCCATCATGAACACATAAACCGTTTCGGTGATTTTGACAATATTAACAGGTGTGTCAGTAACGCATTCTCTCGGTGGCTATAGTACCTACTAATGTAATATTACCTCGCACCCTATACACGCTCGCTTCGCTTACTTGACTCGCGTGCTATTGCTCAACGGACCTAAAAGAACATTGTAAAATTCCTCTACAGTATTTCTCTCACTCAGACTCACTTTGTTCCTGATTCAAATCATTGTGACCAATATAAGAGCTGACCACAAGTGCACAAACTCGTATTGTAAATCGATTAATGAAGTGGTCACGTCAGTGAGCGAGCGAACGTGTCTCTGACGTTTCAGAGGACTCTTTATCAGCGCGGTGTGACGGAGGTCCTACTGAGAGAATAAGTTGAATTGAATTCTATAGAGTTGATTTTCTGTAGCTATTGTGTGATATTTCTTAATTTAAGAGTTTTCCTCAACTCGAAAAAGAGTAGGTACGGTTTTCTTACATAATAGTTAATGTTTTGTTTGTATTTAGAGTAGCTTTTTAATGGCCCGACAATTTGAGCGTTGAGGTTTACTAGCGATTGAATCGGTCTTCAATTTAATACATAGTTTTCAACTTCAGTGTATACATATTTAATTAAATATATTGAATGGTTTAGGAGTAAA
The DNA here is from genome assembly GCA_951394255.1 of Polyploca ridens. Classification (NCBI taxonomy): domain Eukaryota; kingdom Metazoa; phylum Arthropoda; class Insecta; order Lepidoptera; family Drepanidae; genus Polyploca; species Polyploca ridens. The sequence continues at coordinate 16,113,736 of OX596247.1, read as the reverse complement.
AAAATACGACAAAGAATATTATTTATTCCGATATATGAGTACATATACTTTTACATACACATTATATTACTTTAATGTATATGTAAAGTTGTACAAAGACGAATAAATTAAAACAAAAATATAAGAAGTCAGATTACGTAATCGTGTGATAGTTCACTTGTATCACTTTTAATAATAAATAAATAAAAATATTGAAGAAAAGGCTTATTACGGCTAACCACGGATATCGTAATCCAAAGTACATTAGCCACCCTACACTATTATATCCAACTTCATATTTTTTAAAGATAAAATAAACTTATTAACCCTAAACTACTGAAAGAACAAGCACATGTGATCATTTTCCATGTAAAATTCAACTTTTTTCAAATTCAAAATCATTTATTCAAATGACTTTCGCAGGCACTTATGAAAATTCTGACTCTAATACCGGTTCGGAAGATTGCATTTGCTGAGAAGAGCCGGCAATAAACTACTCTTTTTAAAACAAGCTTAGATTCATTACATAATATTTACATTCTAATCGCACTGACAACAATTGCGTGCCCCGGCGCGGCGGCAAGACTACAAAGTAGACTGAATCTATATTTAAGAAGTAAATAAATAAATGGCAAACTTAAGCAGGCCTAAACTATTGTTTAAAGTCTTCATCTAAACGATAGTTTAATATGTTTTCAAACACGTCAGTACTTCGCAAGCCAGAACGAACACGGTCAACATTTGAAGATGTTCAAATCGATGTGGATCCAAACTTCGGCTGAATAATCAATAGTTCTGTAAGTAGCTTTGATGCTATTCAATATATATTATTACAAACTTTAATAGTTTGATGTTTGTATTCATAAACAGGAACACAACATACAGTTATTTGTCTGCAGTATTCTGTGAGGTGTAGGTACTTCCCCATGCAGTCGAGCTGCTCTTTGAGCTAATAAACGCTCTCTAAATATGATAAATTTTAATAAGCTTGATAATATTCAAAAAAAGGCAAATAAAATCTAACATAAAATCAATAGCTCAATTTACTCTGTCGTAGAACATTTAATTGAATTCGTTATAAAACAGAGACACGCCCGCGCCGGGTGCAACCACTACGCAAACAAAAGTTTGATTAGTTTGCCCACTGCGCTCTACTTTCGATGGCTTAGTAGTTATATCAGTTGCAACCGCACATTTTAATGGGTGTTTAGTTAGAACAACGTGATTCAACACTCTTAACATAGATAACTATAATTGAGTTGTATTGTAGCGGCGCTGTAGCTGGATTATAGCCAATTGGTGGTAAGAACTATAGGCATCAGCCAAATAAAAGTCATGCTAATTATTACCGGATCTTAGCCATACAATAGCCACAGAATAGATAATAGTACTGACGTACCATAGCCAATCATAGACAAGCCATAATAGCTATGCAAAGCCTAGGAGTACAAAAAGCACAGTCGAGCCGTAGCTGTAAGTGGCAAACTAGTGGTCCAAAAGTGGTCGAAATTCGAAGCAACTAAAAACAAAAATAATGCATGCAGCACTCTTTCATATAAACTTGAAAAATACCAAATCTTAATTGCTCCACCGTGCGCGCAACATGCAGATTTCGCTTAATGTATTAATACAGTATTACCCAACTGATATGGCGCGTCGTGAATCTTCGTTCGCACAGAAAAGAAAGTATGGCCCGAAGATTAACAAAAGAATTCTTAAAACTTACAATCAACCTTAGATCACTACTATAATAAGGTTCATAATACACTGCAGATGTTAGTTCTGTCTCACTCGCAAGTCATGCCCGCGTGCTAACATGGTGGCAGCTGCCGACCAATAGCATTTCCCGCGCTTTGAAAATGTATCTTCTGCGCAGGTACATCGGTAAGCCATATCAGTTGGGTACTACATGGGTACTACTGTACCTACATTGACATTTTAATAAATTGCTTATAGGGTTCCGTACCCGCAGGGTGCCAAACGTAAGACTCCGCTGTCCGTCCGTCCGTCTGTCTGTCCGTGGGCTGTTCATGAACGGTAATAGCTAGACAGCTGAAATGTTTTGAGAATATATATTTCTATACAAGACACTTTTTTTGTTTCATAGCAAAGTTGTGTTAGTTAATGTTGCACGGAACCCTCCGTGTGCGAGTCTGACTCGCACTTGGCCGGTTTCTTATCCTTTCTATAAAATTAATTCTACTTAATTTAATAATAATATTTTAAATAAGAATAAATGTTTTTCATCTTAGTAACCGTTCCTATTAATCTTTATCATCTGTTGACTCAAGTACTACACTAACCACTCAAAGTTTAGATATTTTATGCATGGATAAAGTTTTCAACCAGAAAATTGTTCTTATTCAAACTTGTACTAGTACATCTTAGTTGCTAATTTCAAGAATAAACTTCATTAAAAATAATTGTGATATTTGAATCGACACATTCATAAACAATGGAAAGCTTGTGTTAGGCCAAACCGTGGTTAGTGATAATGTAGGTATTAGGCAAAGCTAAAACTCACCGATAAGTACTTGGGGACAGATTTCCAGTGTTAGCCAGTAAGCAAGATAAGAAGGTGATAGGGTGTACCCTATCAAGCACCTCAGCCCCCCACCAAACCGAAATTCTGGATCCGCTAACTACTCTTTTTACTATCACGACATCATCACTACAAACTGATTAAAATAAATAAATACTAGGCACCCGCCCCGGCTTCGCACGGGTGCAATGTCGTAATGTGGTGTCGAGCTATTTGCGCTCCCGCGCCCGCCTAGTCCCGCCCGGTTTCTGTATCGCGAATACTATTTCTTGCTCGTTTTAAATCTGTGATATCTTTTAAAATATAAATGATAATGCTTTTCTGTAAAGAGCAGACTTTATCTACATTAAATGCACGTCGTAACTAACTTATTTAATTAGATAAAGATTAATATTGTATGGGTCAAAATAACTTCGAAAATATAACCCACATTTTTTTTAATCTCAATAGCATTATTACTGTCCATAGAATATTATATTTTTAAGATACTCAATTCCGTAGTACATCATTTACATAAACCTTTCTTGGAAAATTATCTAACTCATAGTGAAAACCGCATCAAAATCCGTTGCGTGGTGTAGATAGGAGTTAGCGGATAAACAGACAGGCGCGGAAAGTGACTTCATTTTATACTATGTAGTGATAGTGATGATGATGATGAATATAATAATATACTACGTACAAGTATAGTTGTAAAAACAGAAAAACTGCGCAGGTAAAACAGCAAGGCATAACTAGCAGAGGCTTTACTAATAATAGTCATGTTAATTGATGTAAATGTAACAATCCAACACGATTCGATTGTAATTAAGTTAGGATTGTGGTCCTAACTGGACCCGTGCCAGAGTAGTCTATTCAATAACATTTAATACGTCCCCTCATAAATATGTATGTGTGAGATCTATTATTCTAACATCGTTTGAGTTCCCCAAATTTCCTTTTACAAGTTGGCGAATAGATTAATGGTTATAGTACTCATTGAATAATAATATGAAATTATGTTATGACGTACTTTGTTTAGCCTAAACATACTTTGACGAGTTTCATCCATGAGTCCAGTTTCCCCCCCTAAGGGTGATTATGAGGAGGGAATTACAGACGTTTTTCTATAGATTCCACTTTTCCCCCTGAGGGGGGATTTTAGGAATTCGCCCATGAAATTGAACTGTGACCAAACATATTTTTAACAAATGTTCCTGTTTTGTTGTACAGTCAGAATGAAAATTGTTTTGTTCCTAAAGGTTGGTTCATTATTTAAAATATGCATTGAAACTACTTGAATTGTATGATGCTGGTGTATCGGCATATGATTTACTTTTAAATAAAAATATATTAGGCAATGGTTAGTACCAACTTTGAGAATGGGCGTAGTTTCATTTGATTAATGAAATTAAATTACGAGCCCCAATAGTTTGTGCTTTTAAACTCAATCACAGTTTAATGGATGAACAGATTTAGACGTTAAGTACATAGATAGATAGATCATACCACCCTTAAGATACATACCTACAGTGGTGCTGATTCTGTTGTTTACAACTAAACTATGTCCAACTAAGAACATATGAAAGGGATATAAGAAATGTAGTCCTGTCAAATTAGTCCAATGCAATTCTAAATTAATATAAATTAAAATAATATAAATTTAGTCGCCATCTATCGCTACATTAAACTAGGCCAACTAAGAACATAAGAAAGGGATATAAGAAATGTAGTCCTGTCAAATTAGTCCAATGCAATTCTAAATTAATATAAATTAAAATAATATATATTTAGTCGCCATCTATCGCTACATTAAACTATATCCAACTAAGAACATAAGAAAGGGATATAAGAAATGTAGTCCTGTCAAATTAGTCCAATGCAATTCTAAATTAATATAAATTAAAATAATATATATTTAGTCGCCATCTATCGCTACATATATGTCTAAATACCCGCAAATGAAGACGGCAAAGACTAATTTGACAGCTTTAAATATGTTCTATTTTTTTTGAATAAAGTTTGTAAGAAAAATTAAAAAAAATACTAAAATTAGTTTAGGCCGATTTACAACAAAATTTACTCATATCACATATAAATCGAATACAGATATTATTATGTAGTATTTATATACTCTGAGTTATTATATAGGATATTACTAGTCCTTGAAAATGTCGGTAGAACAGCGGGGTGGACACTGGTGGTTACATTTTGATTCGATTTCCTATTGGCTTATGATGTTTCCCATTGAATATTTGAACAGCTAAAGCTTTAAGATGATAAATTCATTTCCTCATGAATTTATTTGAGAAGAGTTGCCAAATATTCAAACTGCAGGAAACAGTATCGAAACGGAAAATAATAAAATTGTGATAGCAACATTTGGAATTGATTGTACCTAATATAATTTTATGGTAACAATGATAATTTTCCGAGTTTCTGTAGGAAAGTTATTCCTTACAACAATAAAAACTGTTCGGAAAATAACATGGCAAATACTTAAAAGAAGAATGAAAATGAACCTTTTAAAAATCAAGAATCGTTAGAATAATCCAGTCGTTTTAAAATAAGCAAATATTAAATCAATTTGAAACGGATGAATGAAAGATTTGAGAAAACTACCCTTAAGTGGCTAAAATACAAGTTTAAGGGGTAACTTAGGTATATCACCCGAACTATAACTAGTAATTTTATAACAATTTTTTTCATAAAAACCGATTATGTTTTCTTAAAAAGAGACCTATTATCTAGCTGTTGGTTACAGTGTATTTACTTGAAATAAAATACAATCCCATCAAAAACATTCTGTAAAAAACTTAAACTTAAACGTATAAAGAATGTTCAACGGCCAAGTCACACAACATTAACTATAATAATAAATAAATCGCAGTAAGGAACCTTAGACTTGGCACGACTTTGTCTAGATTTCATTACTTTTTAGAGATAAACAAGCAGCTCCATCGAGACTTGGCTAGTTTTTTACAGAATGTTTTTGATGGGATTTCACTACTTTTTGTAGAAAATGATGCGGCCCACCAAGTTGAATATTTTTTGTAAAGGCGGTATGTCGATCTCTAATAATTAAGAGCCGTTGGGCTCTTGTGTTTTCTAATCAGGGTCACCAGGTACTCCAGATCTTCGATTATCCTAGTTTTTATAGTTTTCCCTTTATGTGGTCATTAAACCCTAACTCTGTACCAAATTTCAGCTCTCTGAGTTTATGGGAAGTACTAGTTCTATTTTGATGATCTTGAGTGAGTGAGTGAGTGTCATAAATGTGAAACTTTGCTTTCGCTTAACTTCGGAACTAAATGACCTACAGACTTGAAATTTTGGATTTTAAGTATGTGATTATAGCTTACTGGATGACGAAAATTTTTGCGTTCGGGTCTTATCCAGAGGTTCTCAAATAGGGGCCTGAAAATGCGGCGAAATGGTTCCAGTAAAGGATGGTACGGCAGTGTTTGCTTTGCGCTCGACTCGGCGGGGGCACTGCCGTGCCCCCCGATAATTTTAAAATAAATATTCATAGCCAATAGCTCTATAGACGCATCACTAACGCATTACCTACCTCCCACCCGATGATCTCTGGCGATCTTACTCACGCAAAGGAACACATGTTATTTTGCTGCAGTATTTTATAAGGTGGAGGCACAGAGGATTATATTGTAGTGGAGGTACTGCCCCAGTCAAACTACACATTGATAAAAAAAACGAATACGACTACGTCTCCTTTTTTTTCCCGTAAATGAGCAATGTTAAAAAATACTTATATTCAAAATTACTTTAGAAGCCGTTTCGTATTACCCAAATAACTTGCGCCTTCACAAATTCATTATATAATAATGATTTCACAAGTTCAACAAGTTTCTAATATCAACAGATGTCTGACAACACTAAGTGCAAAGTAAATGGATTGGTTTATATTCTAATAAGAGAATTAATGGCTCGTAAGAACTTTCTACAGTTGGGGTATAAGTTGCCTAACTCTCTAGGAATTGTAAAACAAAAGTTTAGTTTTAGACTAGAGGCTTTGTAGTCCCTATCCGAAATATGTTACCAACCCCCCTCCCACTAAAGGATCTTGTCTTACTCAATGATGTTTTAAAAGTAGACGCAACATAGACCAACAATATTGAATTACAAAACTGTTACAAAGCACTGCTTACGCTTGCGAAAATTAAGTAAATTAAACGGTTTTTTCTCGCATTGGTTTGGTTTTTTTTTCTCGTTTTATTCACATTATCACATATAAACACAGGAAGTTATATTTTCCGCAAAATGATGCAAGAAACATGCTTGAAAGAAACATAAAGCCGTGTTTTAAATTTTAATAGAAGCGTTTTACCTGAAATAAAACGCACATTAAATACTTACCTTATTTGAAACTTTCTATTTGAGATAGGCTTCCTTGTTTTCTGCTTTATATATACCTTCCTTGTCTACCTTATATTGCCGTCTCGCTCGCACATCCCCTTCCATCCACTCCAGGCAGAGTGGCGGGCGTGAGCCGCGCGCTCTCTGGTCATTGTGTCGAAAATACCAGGCAGAGTTAAAAACTAAAGTTTCAAATAAGGTAAGTATTTAATATGCGTTTTATTTCAGGTAAAACGCTTCTATTAAACACTTGACCGTTATTTGAAACTTTCTATTTGAGACGTATTTGTTATCGCCTGGTAGGAGTGGATCCCAATGTGATTTTATACTTAGCTCGGTAATAGTGGTTAAATGGTAGTGATTTGTGATATACCTGTGACCTACGTATTTTCCCAGTTTGGGTCATACATACGTGTAGGTACGTGTGTACGGGCTTCAGAATGAGTCTGTTCAAAGGTATCGTGAGACAGAATAGGTATCAACAAATATAAAGATGTGCGATGTATAACCGAAATTTTATTTATAAAGTACAAACCAAAATATATAATATGACTAGCAATTTCTAAGTTCTTACCAAATCATTGAATGACATAGAAATCCATTTTTATAAATAATTTTTATAAACATGTCAATGATTGAAAAAGTAACATTCAAGTAGGTATTTAATGAATCATGCGAGGATATTGTTACCCCGCTATTAGTGGATTTTATCGGCTATAGAACTGTCTAAAAGTATTGCATATAATAATAATAATATCTCCAATAGTCACGTGACCAGATTTAGAATCAGATCGGATCAGACTAATTTTGAGTTGCAAGTGGGCGTATGTTGCCCGGGAATACATAATGCCAGCTCCAGGGATGAGTTATTCCATGTTGCAGTACCTACCTACTGTTCAAGATGTAGCTTTGGCTTGTCATCTCAATAGAATAAACATTTAGTTGGTTTTCTTCTATGATGTGTTACAATTCTCCGTGGGGTGTAAAATAAAGGGAAGAAATCACCTGGTAAACAGTAATTTATTATTAAATTACAACAACATTTTATCCACAAATGCTTTACTGAAAATACATAGTAATATAGTTTCAATTAAAATACAATGTTAACTTAATTATAAAATTGCCAACTAGACTCAACGTGTGGGTTTAGGGGTAAGATTTGAATTGGTTTAAGTTGAAATTAAAATTGAGCGCCACTGGCAGTAAAGGCTGCCAGTCCTTAAGTGGTTGTCCGCGTGTAAAGAACGAGACATTACACACAATGTAACAGATGGCTATAAGTATTGCTGTAGTTGGTGTAGAACATTGTTATTCGCCATCCTACCTCCGGAACGTGAACTCCATTTTAATTTACTTATGTAATATGTTATTATCTCCAGCGACATTACTACTATAATAATAATAGTATATTATTACTCTAAAATTTACCCGAATTATAAGTTCTAGTGTCCGGTCAAAATAATACATGATTTATTACTTTTACAAACTGGAAAAGTGAGGTCATGCACTCTTCAACCTGAACCCAATTACAAAAGTAAGACAACAGTGCATTTGGTCTGGATATACACAACTCGTTACTATAATTTTGTTTATAAAAAATTTACAAGAGTCCATCGTAAGCAGTAAAATATTTTTTCCAAAATATGTCCAACCAGCACATGAGCGCTTAAAACTGCATACTTACATGTAGATTCAGCAATGCACATTTATTTATTTACATATCCCACAATGGGATAAACGGATTAAGTTTGAGCATCTATTTTAAGCAATCTACGGTTAGAAGCGGGGTTTGCACCAAATATGGTCATATGTCATGGCATACAAATGATTATGTGGATCAATCTATGGAAGTAGAAAAGCTGCCAGAGCTCTGCACTTCAGGTCTGCCCTCCAAAATACACTTTTTCCAACGAAGAATTACTATACTCTATTTCGTCGGGATGAGTCGTCAAGGTCAAGGGGTTTTACCAATATCTAGTGAAATTCCATTTGATTACTTTAAAATAGTACTCATAATATTTCATGAAACCTCGCTCTGTCATAGTATTCCTTTAATATATCGAAATGAGATTCATTCATTCCATTGAGAATCTAATAAAATACCATTTGTCACCGAACTCATGCTATTTGAAATCTACTATAGTAAGTTTATACCCCGAGCCGATCTTGCTAAGGTAGCAGTTATGGGGAATAAAATCAAGATAAGTGCTTGGGCCTTCGTGAAATATTTGTTAATGATGACTTCGATCTAAAGACATACAATTTTAAACTACGTATATGGAAGATCCATAAGCAAATAAATCTATTACAATAATTATTGTATAAGTATTAATTGGTGCAGGCGTACCCGCTACGCAAGTGCTACTCTGACGGTAGTCGGTAATCAGTAACGATAGACGATGAAATAATAAATGAAACCAAAGTTACATTCATAAGACGACGATATGATTCATCAGATGATTTCGTCACCCTTGTTCCGAACCGAAGGCCTTATTTGAGGTTTGTAATGCTTCAAAGATGAAGAATTCTTTGTGATTGTAATGCAACTGCTGTTCCTAGCTTTTAAAACACTTAACTGTTTAATAATGATTCACAGGCTTGATTTGATTACATATTAGACGAGAAAATGTGAAGGTAGTTGCAAGTGAATCAAAGAAGTATGCCGACTCAAGATAGTGCAGACTCGCTTGGGATAAGACAAATCTCGATAAGTTTAAACCGATTATATAGGTACTCCAATGTTTTCAAAAGAAAAAATAAATAATTTTTCAGTATCACATTAAACACCCAAAAAGAGATAAGACTTACTTGGAGCATTGCTATTAGATTATCAAGATTATTTTACAACAGAGATAAGTAAGCCTCTGTAAATTTTTATTTATTCTTGTTTTAGAAATAAAACATAACAACCTTGGTAAACAGGAGAGTCGTTCAAATAACCGATAATACATATTTCTTAATCCCAATGTGTTACCCAATTGTTTAATCAAACAAAGTTTCAGTAAGAAAGTTTGTGAGACCGGGAGGTAGGCAAATAAATACCTATATATATATAATATAGTTACCATTATTGATCGATAGACCCGTATGTGCGTCGCACACATTTGCTAGTGAAAATATGCCTGATACATCTATCTACCTTACACAACCAGGGTTGAAATAAATCAGACACGTTAAAAAATATTTGTCCATTATTACAGTTATAAAAAAGGTCAGTGAAACCCGCCACTTGGATCAGCAGAAATTTTTCGATGGTGCAGGTTCGACTCGGTATCTGATAATATACTCTTAATACTGAACCGATTGATTTGACATTACCAACGTTGGCTTTTGGTAAACTATATAGGCAAAGACCGTGTATTTTCTGTATGTAAATCGGGGGTGCTTTGATGTCACCACTACTCTGGTAGAATATTAGTAATTGAGCCGATTTGTCTATGTATTGGTCTTTGATATAAATATGTAGTTTAAGTACCTCGCAAAGGACTAGAATGCCAAGAACCCCGCGAGGGATGATTCTGTTTGCTATGATCTTAAATTTATCATTTTAAATGAAATTTAAGCTTCTTAAATAATAATTTCTGAACATATTATGCTTAACTATTTAAGTTATAGCTCATATATATATAGTGTTCGATTAATATTTTAATTTAGAAAGGTTTACGCCATCTAAAATAGTGTAGTGGAAATATTCTTTCGGGGCCCCGTGTGCCCTTATGGTAAAGACGGAACTGAGCGTAGGACTTTGAGAGTATACATTTAAAGCTATCTGGCCCCATGAGGGTTGGTTATGTTAGAAAATGTGCGCAAATGCGCAATATACAAGTAAAGAACCCTACGAGGGATCATTAATCACCTGCTCTTGCGATGGTTGATTATGATGGCGAATGTGCAAAGTTGCACAATATCTATTTAAATACCCAGCGAAGAGAATATGCCTTGAGTCCCCTTTTCTTGCGGGCAAAACTATACTGAAAATCTTAGCCAGCTTCCAAAGCTGGGAGCATTTGATTCTAGTCTATTGAAAGGAAACATATATTTGAACATCATCTGCCTTTTGTTCTGTGAGGCAAAATATTCAAGAGGGTACCCCGCGAGGGTACATTTCAATTCATGCCTTTCAAGAGTTTGATTATTATGGGTAATGTGCGTACGGAGTTCGAGCACAACATCCAAAGATTACCCCGCGAGGGTAATATTTCAACTCACCTACCCATGCAAGGGGTTGATTATTATGGGGAATGTGCGTACGGAGTACGGGCACAACATCCAAGAGAGTAACCCGCGAGGTTACATTTTAAGTCACTTCCCTGCGAGGGGTTAATTATAATAGGGAATGTGCGTACGGACACAACATCCAAGAGCAATACCCCGCGAGGGTTGCTTTCAAGTCACCGCCCCTGCGTGGCTTGGTATTTGGATCAGCTCAGACTAGCCTGCGAAGCCGGAACATTTAATCATTTTAATTTGAAGGCAAAAATTTTACCTTTTAAAACACTATAGTTAGTGCCTAGTGGCTCGGCTTACATTAATGGTAAACAGGCATTAATGGCAAAAATGAATCTTTTGGTAAGCCGATCACGATTCACGAACCCTCATTTCTCACTTCGATAATTTCAGACCACAAATAAGATGTAATTATTCAAACTACTTAAATAATAAAAAATCTACCTTCAAAAATAGCTCGTAATGTTTCTCATGTAGGTTAGAATCACAGCTTTATTGCAGGAACCTCCGCAGATGTTTATTATACTTCGCGTAACTTTAGCACACAAGACGTTACGGATTACAAATGTTTGCTCAAAAACTACAAAACTGGATTGCAATTAAATCAAATCAAAAAGTAATTTATTCAATTTAGGCCCTAATAAGGCACTTACTGAACTTTATACAGCTGAATCTACCACCGGTTCGGAATACATTTAACTGAGAAGACTCCGGCAATTGTATTCTACTTCATAATTGAAATACTTTCCAATGAATTGCTATACAAGTTACTTAGACGGCAATGCTCACGTAGATGACACTTTAACACCCCCCTGTGGTCTCGATTTATTTTAGTTCAGATACTGAGGAACTAGAATTACTTGAGCTCCAAGCAACTACTCGAATACGAAGTCTACGCTACCTTTTAGATCGTCACTATTCGAACGTTTTGATTTATTACAGTTAGCACTTGACGTAATAAAATATTAATGTTCAACTGCATGTGAACTAAACTGGAACCAACCTAGGAAAAAACCTAGGAATAAAAATTGTATAGAGCACACACAAAATTATCAATAAAAAGTGGGTAGACTATAAGTATTTAAGAATTAGTTGTTCAAAGCTTGAACATAAAATTTCAACAATAAGTTTAGAATTATCGAACGGAAAAACCGTTAAAATGATGTACAATTTACTTCAATAAAATAAGAAGGTATATTACATTATGTACAACATAAAATTTCAACAATAAGTAATTATAATTATCGAACGGAAAAACCGTTAAAATGATGTACAATTTACTTCAATAAAATAAGAAGGTATAACAAATAACTTACATGTGTGCCTAGGCTAGGCTAGCGCTAGGCACAACCATGCGCTGCAGAAAACAAAACGCCAATGACCAGAGAGCGCGCGGCTCACGCCCGCCACTCTGCCTGGAGTGGATGGAAGGGGATGTGCGAGCGAGACGGCAATATAAGGTAGACAAGGAAGGTATATATAAAGCAGAAAACAAGGAAGCCTATCTCAAATAGAAAGTTTCAAATAACGGTCAAGTGTTTAATATAAATTAGATTACCTAGTTTTAACTACCTACCTTTTTTGTTTGTAGCCAACTTTAAATTGGAGCAAGTTTTTGGTATGTGGTAACATTTACCATTACGCATGAGAGCTGTTATTTTCTGATCATTGCTTGGGTCTAATTATCACTTACATGATCAGATGTGAGAAAATATTATTATGGATAGCACTCTCATATGTTTAATAGGTCATATTTTCACAGACTCAAAAGTCCGGCGCGGTGCGGTCTGTCGTCTGTGCTGCACCTATCCCACATACATACATAATAAATGCGAAAGTGAGTCTGTTTCTACGGTAGCAATGAAATTTGAGGATGAAATTTGGCACGCAGGTAGATCATAACCTGAAATAACATAAAAGGAACTTAAGTATCCCTTGGGAAAGTGGGTGAACCCGGGGTAAAAACTAGTATGTTAAATACTATAGTAAGTAGTAGCATGCTATATACGCCGGGAAATTTTCCCCCGTGCCGACCATACGGACACGTTTTGCATCCTCATTTATAATGAGGACAGCAAAGAAGTGGAACGCCGTCTGTGTATCTTAACTCCAGTAATCTAAGGGTCTTTCAAAGCAAAGAGTGAATAAGCTTTTCCTGGGCAAGATTGGTCCATCATCGGCTTCGTCTTCATTCTTTATCAGGTTCCGTTGCCAAACGCAAGCTCATATAAAATGAGAAAATTTTGGATGTTCATTAAAAAACGTAAAAGTAAGGTAATTTACATGAGGATACTTTATTCTATAGTTAAAAAATTATTACCACCTTTTTTACAAAATGCGAAGAGTAATAAAAAATTAAGCTACACACCGACTTACCTGGTTGATAAAGATATTTAATTGCGAGAACGGTAACAAATGGTATGGTATTATTAATATATAGTATCACATATTCTGCCAGTTTGGCATGCAAAATTTGGAGATCGCAGGCATGCTTGCTTCATTAAAAAAAATACATAAAATTTCAAATTATATTAATACAAATAAATATCCTGGGACATTCGTCACACACGGTCATCTGATCCCAAACTAAGCAGAGCTTGTACTATGGAAACCAGATAACTGATATAATACATATACTACTTTTTGTTTGTAAATACATACTTAATATACATAATAACACCCAGACTCAGGACATACAGACATGTTTATGCACACAAATTCATGTCCTGTGTGGCAATCGAACCCACGACCTGCGGCGCGTAAGGTGAACCTTAACCACCTGCGCCAACTGGCCCGTCGAAATGTCTTAACTCATAAAATTAAATACTAAAATTACTGAGTAGAAATTATTCTCGCCAAGCCATTGATTTTTAATTTGGATCACATTTCTGTGATTCGATGATACGTCATATCATTATAATTGATTAGAATCGTTTTTAGGGGCTATTTGCATAATATTAACAAGTATTTCTACAAGGTAATGTTTCTTTCTAATAATAACAAAATACACTCCGCTGCCAATGAATCGGTTTCAACAACGAAGTCATGTAGAAATTAAATCAATCAATATTAGTTCCAGTGACAGTAATTATGTTTTTTTTTTATACTACTTAGGTAGCAAACAAGCATACGGCCCGCCTGATGGTAAGCGGTTAATGCAGCCTATGGACGCTTGCAACACCAGGGGTGTTACTCGCGCGTTGCCGACCCTGAAATCTCTTAACTTTTTGAAGAATCCCATGCTGTACTCCATGGGGAAAACCACGGCGGGGAGTTTATTCCACAATCTGAGCGTCCGCGGAAGGAAGCTCCTTTGAGACCGCACAGTTCGAAAAAAATCTGGTTTCAATATGTGAGGATGGACTCCCTGTCGATGGCGAGAGTTGCGATGGTAGAAGGTAGCCGTGGGCAGCATCTTAAACAATTCTTCAGAACACTGTCCGTTGTACAAGCGGTAGAACACACATAAGTAGGTAAAGTCTGTCCTCAGACAAAAGTATTAGTCTTACACACTAGATTGTATAAACAAAACAATACTTGTGTGTAAGAGGTTTTAAAATACGGAAAATTATTCAGTCTAATAATTCAGAAGATTTATACTAACAATTTTACTGTTGAAAGTTGGAAACTCTTATTACATCGTTTGTAATAATGAAATTGGCAAATGGTTCACGCACACGACGCGGCGAGTACCCCCGCGGGATCCGGCTAAATGAGTTGGGAACTTTAGTTCCCGGAAATATTTCCTTCAAGTTGTGATAAATAAATTACGTATTTTTTTTCTATTTTTTAAGATTACAAGATAACAAAAGATACGGGAATTTCGTTTGAAGTTCCTGATGATAAAAATACCGGAGATACAAAGGAGGTACTTCTGTTGCAAATTCATATTGGTTTATATATTGCAGAAGTCTGTGACAATAATGAAATAATTGTTATAATAATCGACAATGGCAGTCACAGCAAGGAATATATGAGATTGAGTGGTAATACCAAATTCTTATTATTATTGTGATATTATATTACTACGTAAAAAGTGACCCACGCACCCCCTCTAATTTATCATCCACCGCTATTGAGCTATTATTACTACGTATAGAGAAGACGCCACACATCACAACTTTGATCCGTTCAAGTTGTAGAACGATGAACGAAACGCGTAAGCGCCGTGAAAATCACGGTGTTTGCGAGAAAAATACCTACTCCTAAAAGCGTTCTGATAGCGCTACGTGTTTCTACTGTCTGCTTAGACGACAAATTTATTGTTCTCTAAGCACTTTTAGTTAGACTAGTTGACTCTAAAAAATGGGACATAACCTTTGCTTATGATAGCTTCTCTATACGTAGTAATAATAGCTCAATATCCACCGCTACGTAAATGTAATAGTACTCCTAAAAATTATTATTTTTATAATTAAAAAAAATTTAAGTATTTTTTTATATTTTTTTTAGCACCAGTATCATTTAGCATTTATATTATCGACCCTGAGTCGCTCGTCGCTGACCAAAACAACGACCTGTATAGTAGTAAGATAACTGTCACTTTTATTATTAATTATAGCCATTTTCCTTACGTAGTTACTTAAAATTTAATCATTCAAATTATTTTAATGAACCTCTTAACAAAAATCCATAAATTAATTATGCACACTTTTACCGTTTAATTCTTATGTTAATTTCTTCATCCTCCGATGCTAAACTTTTTAAAATGAAAGCGACGTCAAGGTCTCACGTAAGCTTTTTGTCTTATTGCAAAAAAACGATAATATTATGTAAATTCGGGTAGCATTTGAGTAATGATGGCGTGTTGAATAATTTTGCTTCTCGCTGAAAAAAGAGCTGGTAATTTGTGAGGACACATTGCCACGCGTTGCTTGGCAGCCATTTTGTGTTGATTACATAAAAACGCTTCGCGGTGATTGCACGCATGGTGAGCGCGGGGAATGAAGCATTTTCACGCGCGTTCGACTATGTATTCACAGTTTTTTATTGCTGAATGGAAAAAAATATAGGGTTTTAAGTGGACTTTTTTATTCATAATTATTACCCCTGCCTAACTCCAAAAAATTACAATACGGCTTACTAACGCCTAGGGGTAATTCCGCAAGATAAATGACAGAAATTCGACGATGAATCCGCGCTGTCATTATGCTCTGTCTCTATCATTAACTAGCAATCACTTGAGAAGTCCGCTGTCTGCGGTATCGATACTTGGGCTTGTCGATGAATTTTCATATCTATCGACTTCGTACCTTATAAATAACCTATATAAAATAGATTTATATTAATAGGAATATCTATTTATTATGTTATATAGATATATTTTGTAGTATTATTAGTTTATTTTGTCTATTATTATCTTGCTATTGTAGTGAGCCTACCGTGTCTTCACTTGCCGGCCCCAACTGAAGATCAGCGTTGGTTATATGTACATCACGTGTAGCCAACATTATGCTGAGTTGGAGGACCGTTTTGTGTCTGTCTTTATTTATTATTTTTTGATATTTTATACTGTGTTTTATTTTGTCACAAATAAATATGTTTGATTTGATTTATACTGAAAATAGTAAGTACGATAAGGTCAGCAGCGTAGTAGTGAACAGTCAATAAAGAATCATGGCGAGATTTGTACAAAAAAATAAAGATTTTTAGGAAGGTTATAACGGCGTTAGAATCCTTGGGGCCTAAGGAATAACATGAGACATTTAAAATATTTTTACAACCCCGGGATAAAAAAGCGAATTTCTATGCCATGCCGTCGAATCGCGACTATTCGCGCATAAAACCGTCATGCTGTTGTTATGTTTTGCGGGGATTATAAAATATTTCATGTATAGGTACTAACCTGTTGCTGGTAAAGTAATCTCAACATTAGAAGTGATTCAAAACCCTCTAAAATGTTTTATATTTTTGTACAAATCAATGTATGGATCTCTTTTTTTTTTTACTATTTATAGGCCTGTGTTTGACCGCAATCTCACCATAGTAAGTGATGATGCGGCCGAAGGTGGTAAGCACACAAAGCCTAGAAGGAACTGGCTCTCAAGTGCAGCTATCAGAACACACCGAAAGGTGCTTGGCGACAGATTTTCAACTTGAGGGTGGTAGCCAGTCAGGCGGGTACTACAAAGTACCCTACCACCGTGCTATGGTTTCCTCACGATGTTTTCCTTCACCGAAAGCTCAAGCTCATTGTAGGATTCGAACCTGGGACCTTCGTCTCGGTATCCGACGTCACTACCACTGAGCTATCATCGCCAACTCGCCATGATCTTAATATATAAATGATAAACTGATTGTTGATATATCAGCCCACAGCCCAAACCGCTGGACCTAGAGATTTGAAATTTTGCACAAAGATACTTTATACAGTGGAGGCATCCACTAAGGAAGGATTTTTGGAAATTCCACCCCTAAGAGGGTAAAATAGGGGATGACAGTTTGTATGCAAGTCCGTCAGTTTTGAAGTTAGGATCTTCAAATTTTGTGTTTAGGCTAACGATTGAAAATTAATGTGTAGTTATCTCAGCGTTTGTGATAATTCCACCACCGAAGAGAGGAAAAGGGGGATGAAGTTGGGTATGCAAGTCCTTCAATTTCAAAGTAAACTTCACTAAATGTATTATTATACAGTGTAGGCATCCACTAAGGAAGGATTTTTGGAAATTCCAGCCCTAAGGGGGTAAAATAAGGGATGAAAGTTTGTATGCAAGTTCGTCAGTTTTGAAGTTAGGATCTTCAAATTTTTTGTTTAGGCTGACGATTGAAAATTAATATATAGTTATCTCAGCGTTTGTGATAATTCCACCACCGAAGAGAGGAAAAGGGGGATGAAGTTGTGCATGCAAGTCCTTCAATTTCAAAGTAAACTTCACTAAATGTATTATTATACGGTGTAGGCATCCACTAAGGAAGGATTTTTAGAAATTCCACCCCTAAGGGGGTATAATAAGGGATGAAAGTTTGTATGCAAGTTCGTCAGTTTTGAAGTTAGGATCTTCAAATTTTGTGTTTATGCTGACGAATGAAAATTAATGTATAGTTATCTCAGCGTTTGTGATAATTCCACCATCGAAGGGATGAAAAGGGGGATGAAGTTGTGTATGCAAGTCCTTCAATTTCAAAGTAAACTTCACTAAATGTATTATTATACGGTGTAGGCATCCACTAAGGAAGGATTTTTGGTAATTCCATCCCTAACAGGGTAAAATAAGGGATGAAAGTTTGTATGCAAGTATGTCAGTTTTGAAGTTAGGATCTTCAAATTTTGTGTTTAGGCTGACGATTGAAAATTAATATATAGTTATCTCAGCGTTTGTAATAATTCCACCACCGAAGGGAGGAAAAGGGGGATGAAGTTGTGTATGGAAGTACACTAAATTTATTATTCAAGCTTATGGTTATAAACTAACGCAACGAATATCGGTCTTGTTGGAATTTGAACCCTTAAGGAGTGAAAAGGGGATTAAATTTAGTATATGAAGTTCTTTATTTTCGGAGTGAAAATTTTACAATTTATTATTTCGGCTTATGGTATTGGCGTATTGAAATGACTCGCCTAAACAACATCAGGAAAAAGAGAGGAATCGGTATTAAAACAAAAATCTGGTTAATACGAGCATTGGTATTCCTCATTTTCATGTATGGAGTGGAAGCGTGGACTATACTGGCCCGAGAAAGAAAAAGGATTGATGCATTCGAGATGTGGTGCTGGAGACTGGAGACGGATGTTGGAAATACCTTGGACCGCTAAACGCAACAATGCATCAATCCTATCGCAGCTCCAAATTAAAACACGATTGTCCACCATATGCCACCAACGTATTTTTTCGTATTTCGGCCACATGGTGCACAAAGGCGATGAAAGTTTGGAAATCTAATCATAGTTGGGAACACGGAAGGAAAACGACTACGTGGTCGTTCACCAACAAGATGGTCCGATCAAGTAAAAGACTCATCGTCCTCCAAGTTTTACAGAAACCAGAAGACAGAAACCAGTGGAGGCAGATCATTCGCTCTAGAAGCAAACCCGATGTTGATCACGATCCTCAGACTTGAGGTAAAGAGAGATAAGGCCTCCAAAATTGTGCTGTGGAACTAGACTATAAGTAACAGCTCTTCGCCGCAATGTTATTGAGGTCAAAATATTTACTGGTTCTGCCAGAGGAGAAACAGTCTTCTTGCCGCGTATACCATTGATCCCAAATCACCTTCCGTTTGAATTTAAAAGATAACAGTTCCTAATTAAGGTTTGTAGTCACAGGGAAAAACTCTGAAATTTGCTAGAGTTGATTTGCGGCAGGACTGTTTCAGTCTTATGTGGCATCCTCGCATATGAGCTCTTAATATACCTGAACTTTTGTCAATATCACACGTAGTGGCGGACAATAGCCATGAACAAAGTTTTATATTGTTACAATGATTCATATCTAGAAAAAAGAAATAATCTACGCGGACGAAGTCGCGGGCTATAAAGCTAGTTCTTTATAAAACACCTGTTTACTTTATCTTTCCATATTATGTATTATGCTTTCTTCTATTTTAATGTCACATATAGAAGAATCTTTTAAAGCCAACTCAACGCTATAGAAACGCAAAAACATCATACATTTTCTAAAAACCCACACATAAATCAATCATGAATGACATGACCCGAAAATTCTCTAAATCAGAAGATCTCGCCTTCATCGATCGTCTATATCTCACAATAAAGGGAGTGTAGTAGGGATTTGGCAAAATAAAAGCAGTGATGCGAAGCAAGAACCACTCGAAACCACTTGTATCAAAGAGTCTTTAACTAATTAGGTCGTGAGTAGGAGAGTGCCTACTTTTCGATGTAAATAACACTTCGATTTCGCCGAATGCCGATACGAGTGGGTAAAGAGCGGCTGTTTTGGTACTTACTGGAAAGGCGTGAATCTATTAGTCTTCGTTTAATTGGATTTGCGTAGTTGTAGAGATGTAGAGTCGCAAATTTCGGGTGAACACAATTTAGTGATTGCTTAGTATGTATTATGATTGAGCGGGTTTTAAATTGAGTTACCCCCTTCTAAAGCTTTCCACACCAGTCTTTCACACAATTTTTTCTGCTTCCTTGGACCTTACATCTACAACGAACTAAACGGAAATCTATCAATTTACCCTCTCAACAATATGAGTTGCAAGAATGTGGTGTCCAATTGGTTGAAAACGCTCGACTACCTAGATACAGAGAAATTACTTAACTCACCTTCATGATCCCTATGTAAATTCAGTAAATATGTCTCACTCCACATTCTACTATAACAACCGCGCACAGTGCAAGCAAACTATTTCACCACATATACACTAAGCACCCACATACACACATACATTCACTTATACACACTTTCACATATTATTATACCTACTTATACTTTTTCCTGGTACTTCTACTTTTTGTTTCTGTTTAGAATATTTTTGATATTTATGCCCTTCTATTCATGTTTATATATCTAAGATGTAAATGTATTATTAATCCGTGGAGTGGGGTCCTGGTGACTTGTATTACAGGTTTTTTTAAACCTACAACCAGCACCAGTCTCTCGCAAATCAGGTTGGCATAGTACGTATGCACTTTTTTGTATTAACTTTTGTGTAGAGAAATAAATGGTTTTTATTATTATTATTATTATTCATAATCGCTTTTTAACTATATCAGTGTAATAGTATGCCCCGTCTCACTCTTTCGATCACCAAATGTCACCTGTCAGATAAAGACTTCGGAATTTTAGCTAATCAACGTTTGATAACTTTATTATGAATAAAGGGGATAGTCCGCAAATTAAGAGTAGGCTATGTAAAATTGTGCTGACTTTACAACTGCAGACATATGTGTGACACTGCCCTAATATAGATATTATTAGTACTATAAAACTATTTTATATTGCTTTATTTTCTTTATGTATTCCAGTTGCTTCATGCATACTTAATGCTGCTATTATTTGGTACTTATTTGTACTTTACTGTGTAATAAGTATGCTTTAACAATAAAATAAACAAAAATGCTATACAAGATAGAACATACAACACACAAAATGAAACTTTTTGTTGCATTATGAGACCAAACTAATTGGAAATAAGACTTAGTAACTAGTCCCTAAGATAAGCATTTTGGCCTATTGGAATAAACACCGTATTGCTTGATTCTTAAAAATCAAAGTCGAATAAATGTTGCTAGCTTATATAAAGATCGAATACGTGAGGCTAAAGACTATCAATTTTGATCGTTATATTTTTACCAATACGGTGTATACTCCCTTGTGAAATGTGCGTGGACGTGGTCCCATCTTCAATCTAAAGCTGGAACACATTGGAATATTGTCTGTTGACATAATTAGCCGTCATTGAGTGACGTCACAACACTCGCTCATTGAAAAATACATGTGAGAAAATACAGTGAATCTTTTTGAAAAACTTTTTTAGTTTTTCATTTTACAGCTGCTCTGCTTTGCGCAGATTTGTTTTTCCTTCCTTATTTTAATGTAATATTGTCGGAATCACAAAGGTTGCATTTGTGTTTCATACTTTTGCTTAATTGCTTTTTTTACTGAGATTGATTATCAATATAGGAGAGTCATCTTTGTATTTATTAATTCAAAGGTAGGGTTTTCATCACCAAAGTTAACAAAAACCTGTAATAAAGTTTAATACCTATTAACTTTTTCGTATTATGTAATAAAAATCGTAATATATATAATAGGTCTTTACCTATGAAATTGCCGTTCTGCAGTACTGGCCATTTCAAATCAAAAAAGTTTTTGTTTGGCTAAGAATTCTAATTTCAAATTAATTTTATTTTAAAAATGGTATAAATTTATCAACTTCGTGATAAATTTATACCACACAAAATTGTCTCACCCGATAACAATCCGCCTTGGTATAGCCCAGCTCTCAAAAAAATTATAAAAGAAAAACTAAAGTTTTTGCGTAAATTTAAAATATATGGCAATCTTGATGCATACCATACGTTTTCGGTTCTTAGAGCGCGAGCCAAATCAGTTGAAGCAGAATGTTACGCAAAGTTTATTGCAAATACTGAGGATTCCATCGTGGACAACCCAAAATCTTTTTGGTCATACATGAAATCATCGAGTGGTTCAAAGGGTTCTATTCCTTCTACAATGAAATACGAAGGTACTGTTGCAGATACTGGTGACGACGTATGTAATCTATTTGCCTCCTACTTCCATTCAACCTTTTTGTCTCCCGTCGCAACCTCTATTAGTTCCCCATCTACTAGTCCCTCTAGCAACGTTGCAATATCAAATATTGAAGTAAATCCGAAAGTGTTATTTAATCTGCTAAAGTCACTTGATCTAACTAAGGGTGCTGGGCCGGATGGTATACCTCCTTCATTTATTGTTGGATGTGCAACTAGTTTGGTTAAACCAATTATGTTGCTCTTTGAACGCTCTGTTCTTGAGGGTAAGGTGCCAAGTATGTGGAAATCAGCTTTTATCACGCCTATTCACAAAAACGGCGATAAAGGAATTGTCTCTAATTATAGGCCAATATCTAAGTTATGCATTTTCGTGAAAATTTTCGAGAAGATTGTCTACCAGCAAGTATATTCTGCTCTCAAATCTACTTTCATTCCAGAGCAACATGGTTTCCTTAATGGAAAGTCTACCGTTACTAATCTTCTGTCGTCCAATGACTACATCACTGCTTCCATGGACTCCGGTGTGCAAGTGGATGTGATCTTCACGGACTACAAAAAGGCTTTTGATCGCATAGATCACCTTATGTTGCTCCGTAAACTACAGTTGGCCGGTATTCATGGCAACCTATTTCGATGGTTTGCATCCTACATAGCAAATAGATCTCAGGCTGTTGTTGTGAAAGGTTTCACATCTAAATGGATGCCGATACCATCAGGCGTACCTCAAGGATCACTGCTTGGACCTCTTCTCTTCGTCCTATTTATTAATGATATCAATCACTGTTTTCTCAACTCAAAATTCTTATTATTTGCTGATGACATGAAGATCCTAAAAGATATTAAATCCTCAAATGACTCTATTTTACTCCAAGAAGATCTTTCAAGACTGGAGACTTATTGCTGCATAAATAAATTAGATCTAAACGTATCCAAGTGTTTTTCCATGACGTTTTCAAGGAAAACTAAGAAAATAAATTTTAATTACAGTCTTAATAATTGTGAATTGAAGAAAATTTTTGAGATAAAGGACCTTGGAGTGATTCACGACTCTAAATTACTTTTTGATAGGCACATCGACTATATTGTTAAAAAAGCATTTAAAGCCCTTGGCTTCATAATTAGATCTAGTGTGCATTTCACGAAGGTTAAAACAATTAAGATTTTATATTGCTCATTTGTCCGTAGTATCCTCGAATACGCAAGTCAGGTGTGGAATCCTCGGTATGACAAATACATTTCAAGAATCGAAACAATTCAGCGAAGGTTCTTGAAATACTTAGAATTTAAAACAAAAATTCATGATATCAATTACGACGCGCGTTGTAAAAGGCATCATATTCTTCCCTTGGAGTTCCGGCGAACTGTAGCGGATGTAACTCTCCTAATGAAGATTGCAAGAGGACATATAGATTCCCCTTCTTTACTAGCGAACATACATTTATGTGTCCCTAGTAGGTCTCAGAGACATCCAGCTCGTCTATACATTCCCAATGCAACTACAAACTACAGGCAGAATACATTCTTTTGCAGAGCCGGCAGGCATTTTAATAGTGCTATAAACGAATTACCTTTAGACTTATTTAATACAAGCACTAATCAGGCAAAGTGTCTATATTCCAATTCATACTTCGGCTTCCCAACACGCTAGCTTTTATTTCATTTTAAATGTTTGTTTAACTGTTCACCTCTTCTCTATTAACTCTTCTGTATTAGTCTTTGTATGTGAAAACTGTTTTGCTTTTAGTATCTATTTCTTCTACCTGTTTTAGTTATTGTAAGCTGTTTGTTTTCCAAATAAATAAAATAAAATAAAATAAAATAAATAAAATAAAATAAAAACATGGAATTCTTTTTCCAAAAGTAAAAAAAATGAATTCAGTACAATGGTTCAAATATCGACATTCCCAATGATAGTAGAGACAAAAATAACTTGAATGTTAAAGCCAATGAAAAATTACTCATTGAATGATTGTATCCATTCTGTAGTGCTAGAATAGCTGGATTAATTTATTATATACTAATATCCTGCAGGTTATAGATTAAATAGCACTTTTAAAATTTGTATCCTTATAATAGGTCTTTACCTATGAAATTGCCGTTCTGCAGTACTGGCCATTTCAAATCAAAATAATTTTTGTTTGGCTAAGAATTATAATTTCAAATTAATTTTATTTTAAAAACATGGAATTCTTTTTCCAAAAGTAGTCATTTGTTTATTGATTAGTGTTACATTTTCATCGCATTTCAATCTTTTTCGTCATCATGGATACTTTAAAAATTCGAGTAATTATGGAATATGAGTACCGTCGTGGCAGCAACGCGGCACAAGCGGCACGCAACATCAACGACGTTTACGGAGCTAACACTACAAACCAACGCACCACCTGTTATTGGTTTGCTCGCTTCCGTTCTGGGAATTTCGACCTGAAAAATGAACCTCGCGGTCGCCCGAAGACTTTGGTCGACAATGACGAATTAAAGGCGATTGTGGAAGCTGATGATACACAATCGACGGCTGAATTAGCAGCAGCTTTCGACGTTAGCGTTAAAACAATATTGGTCCATTTGCGTCAAATTGGCAAGGTAAAAAAGCTTGACAAATGGGTGCCCCACGAACTCAATGATCGCCAGCGCGAAGTACGCGTCGAAACGTGCCTTGCACTGCTCAACAGACACACAAATGAAGGAATTTTGAACCACATTATTACCTGCGATGAAAAATGGATTCTGTTTGATAACCGCAAGCGCTCAGAAAGTTGGTTGGATCCTGGTTCAGCACCTAAACAATGCCCTAAACGAAAACTTACCCCTAGAAAAGTAATGGTCACTGTTTGGTGGTCTAGCGCCGGTGTGATTCATCACAGCTTCTTACCAAACGGGGTGAGCATTTCTGCAGATGTGTACTGTGAAGAACTGAACACAATGATGGAGAAGCTGGCACATCTCCAACCAGCATTGGTCAATCACTCGTCTCCGCTGCTCCTGCACGATAACGCGCGACCTCATACTGCACAGCAGACGGTCTCCAAGTTGCAAGAACTGGGGTTGGAAGTTCTCCGTCATCCGCCCTACTCACCAGACCTTGCGCCTACAGACTACGACTTTTTCCAGAATTTGGATAACTTCTTGGCGGGAAAAAAATTCAATACCCGAGAGGCAGTACAAAATGCCTTTGAAGAATTTGTTGCCTCCCGTCCAGCTGATTTCTTTAAGAAGGGCATCAATAAACTGCCACTGCGTTGGCAAAGATGCATTGATTGCATGGGTTGCCACTGCGTTGGCAAAGATGCATTGATTGATTACTTCGATTAATACAAATAAAAAATACATGAAAAAAAAATCGTTTAAATTTTTTCATACAAAACGGCAATTTCATAGGTAAAGACCTAATATAATATAACCAATTCTGTTATATGTGTATAACCGTGAAATTTGGGATCATCCTCAAGTTCCCCAAGATTTCTGTAAAAAATAAAATTATATTTACACAATATTATACTGCAGTACGTGACTAACAATCTCATTTTATTTGGGATAGAACAAAGAAATTGGTAAGCATTACTTGCAACACAGTTTCTCAAACTTTTGCAAGTTTGTAACTTAATGTTTTATTCCTTCATAATTGTAAATATCGTAAGTATATATTATTCTGACGTAGAAGATATAGAATATAGAGCCGTTTACAATTTAAGGCGCCGATCCCACTGAGAGAGTTCTAGAGTTCTGCGGTCAGAGTTCGGCATTCGGCATTCACTATTGTGCACACAGCAAGCAGTCTAGAGTTCTGCAATATTCGCTACCGATCACACGTCAGACACTTATTTTAATAAGGCGCCACATAGATTACAGTGAACGCGAAACGAAGAACTCTCTCTGTGGGATTGGCACCTAATATCAAAGAAATTAAAGAAAGAAAAAAGAAAGAAAAAACAGATTGAGAATCACAGATTAACAATAAAGTTGTGGCATAAACATTTATTTCGCACTAGAGTAAAACAAGAAAAGTTCTCAACCTCCCGCGGGCAGCATTCGATTATACAAAATGTTCGTAAACTCAGGTATGCGTGACCTCTGAAGCTTAACCTTACTTTTATTTACTATTTGTATGCATTACGGCACTTTTTATCTAATTTTATGAACTAAAAATGTCTTCTATGATTCTAATAATGTGAAAATCGTGAGAATGTGTGTTTTTATAACCACTCAGCTCCATAACTTGAATTTTTTTTTCCTGGGACATTCCTCACACACGGTCATCTGATCCCAAACTAAGCAGAGCTTTTACTATGGAAATCAGATAACTGATATAATACATATACTACTTTTTGATGATGATACATAATTACACCCAGACTCAGGACATACAGACATGTTCATGCACACAAATCATATCATGTTGGGAATCGAACCCACGACCTGCGGTGCGAATGAAGATTTATATTTATATAAGTATTTAGATGAAACTTGGAACATAGATAGATCATACCATAGAATAAGAAATAGGACTTTTTATCCCTCGGGAATGCAGGTGAAACCGCGGGGCGAAGCTAATGAGGTAATTAAATTATAATAAAAGTCCTAATTTTGATCACAGTGCCACATTTAAAGAGGTTTCTATAAGATAAAAGAATCTCAAGATGATAATTCAAGAGCATGGTGTTTATTCGCTCAAAGAGCAGCTCGACTGGGGAAGTACCTCCACCTTACAGAATACCGCAGCCAAATAACCTCATGTTGTGTTCCTGCGCGTGAGTAAGGTCGCCAGAGCTTATTGGCGAGGGGGAAAGGTCGGTAACGCGTGAGTGATGCCTCGTGTGTTATAAGCGTCCAGCTACGGAAACCGCTTACCATCAGGCGAGCCGTATGCTTGTTTTCCTACATTGGGTATAATACCTATACTTACTGACTCTTCTTCTTGGATTCCCAGATTCCAATATGTCCGTCAATCCTGCAAATTCTTCAGACTCAATCATAAAAATATACCGAAATATACTCGACAATGCGACATCCATAACGACCGACATACCAAAAAGCATATTTGATACACCCCATACAAATTACATCCCACATTTCAGTGCTTTGGGAAAAAAAGCGTAAATATGAGCGCCATTTTATTGTCTCTCTCATATCTAACGTGGTTTTGTAACGCACAAAGGCATTGTGGAGTCATATACATGATGTTTTGTCGAAAATTATCTGTTATAGCACTCTATTCGTTCTCTATTCAGTTATTTTATTATACGTTATGTCTACAGAAAATATGGCAATGGTATTTTAGAAAAGCTAGTTTCGGATGGCTTACTTTGTGTGTACCGATAGTATGGTGGTTAGTGATTGAAATCTGAGTATTTTTTTTATCCAACGAACGTTTGCAACAACCGGGTCATCACTCACCTATACCTTACTCACGCGCAGGAACCCAACATAAAGTTATTTGGCTGCGGTATTCTGTAAGTGCAGCAGAATACCGCAGCCAAAACTGCTCTTTGAGCGAGATAACGCAATACTCTGCAACGCTCTTTCCTCGACTTTCAAAACCCAAATTCATACCTAGTAAGCAATAATATGTATTTGTAAAATTTGGTCACAAAGCAATTTTCTAAATATGTTCAGTCTTTTCCCAAGCGTGTAATAAAGCCCCTCCCTTTGCTTAAAAATGTATTAGGACCGTTTCACAGCAGGATGTCTATAGCGCGTCATTATCGTTTACTTCACGATTCTTAACGGCTCAAGTGCAATCCATTACATTAACAATGGCTTTTCGAAGGTGTTTATTAAGAATAAGCTGTCCTCGCGGTTTCCCGTGTTTTCGGAATAAGAAGTAGTCCATGAACCGCTCCATAACATAGGCTATCTGCGTGCCAAATTTCATCGCGATCGGTTCAGAGGTTTAATCGTGAAATTAAAACGTCACAAACAGAAAGTGTTACTTACGCATTTATAGAAATGCCGTCAAAGCTATTATAGCACAGATCATGATCCAACTTCTTTAATAGTAACTCATAATTTAATGAAATATTAATAATAATAGTGTCACAACTAAGATAACATAACAGAGGTGAGGAACTGCGGGCTCAAAGGAGTTTTCTTCCGCGGACGCTCAGACTGTGGAATGAGCTCCCCTCATTTCTTCAAGGTCGGCAACGCGGGAGTGATACCCCTGGTGTTGCAAGCGTCCATAGGCTACGGTGACTGCTTACCATCAGGCGGGCCGTATGCTTGTTTGCCACCTTAGTGGTATAAAAAAAAGAGGTAGAACATAGCGTTTACTCGCTCTCACTTTAGTACATCCACCTTACAGAATGACTTTATGTTGTGATCCTGCGTGGCGTGAGTAAGTAAGGTCGCCAGAGCTCATTGGGGAGGGGGCGCGTGAGTGATGCGTCGTGTGTTGCAAGCGTCCATATAGCTATGCTTACCGCTTACCATCAAGTGGACCGTATGATTGTTTACCGTCTTCGTCCGATAAAAAAACTAAATTGTAAATTTTCCTTCTTTTTAACACGCTTTTATTAGCTTCACCTGTATGTATGTATGTATTTACTTACATTACTTAGGTTCAATTTTATAATTATTTAACACTTTTTAGTGCAGGGCTTTTTAAAGCGTGTTTTTTTTTTAGTTTTTTTAAACTGTAAATTTTACACTATAAATAGTCACATTCAGTGTCTTGCAATTAAGAGGGTTTAGTACGTAATAACGCACAATGCCGCAATATTCCAGGTTTTCGGTGTGACACTACTCAGTTATATTAATAGTTATTCATTTGCATTGTCATAAATCCAATAGGAAATTTATTTTTTTACTTTTCACATAGGAAAAAACATTAAATTGACTGTTTGTTATTTAGTTTGGAGTACTTCTTTGAGAGACCTTTTTTGAATTTTACGGAACATGCTGTCTTTGCAGTCAAATCGGTATTAAAGTACTTGAAACAAAAAAATACAAAAATACATGCTAAAAAGTTCATATTGTCTTCTATTTTTCTAATAAATAACATCATAACGTTTTGTACATTTTTGTTATGAAAATGACAAAACAATACCGCGTAAAAATTAAGATTTTTATCGATGTTTAGCGCTGTTTTTAATATGGAAATCGAGTGTCAAACTTCATAATTACTATTTATTAATACGTAGCAGTTAATGCTTAAAATTATAACATTAAAAAAATCCGTAAAAATGTCATAATTATTTTATACCGAATATTTTAAAACTGCTATATAAATCGATTGCGGAGGCCACGGCTCGGCAGACCCGGCTCCGCCGTCTCAGAGAGAGGACGTATCGCTCTGTTATCCGCGCGCTAAGTTCGCCAACATATTATTACGATTGAGAGTATTGCTACAATCGCCCGCATTATAGCGCGCTCTTACCACTTATGATACTTGGGTTGATAAGTTAAGTTATATTGATAAATGGTAACTGTTTCTCAAATTACAATACGCCAGTAACTATTTTGAATAATAAGCTGACAAATATTCAAAATTAGTTTATTTTTTTGTTATTGTTAATAAATATCTTCTACCGGAAATCATCGCCTAGAAAGGCACGATCGATCAATGCCAATCAGAAGTAATGGATAAATATCAAATATAAGGGCGGCCTTATGTTTGAAAATTCCTCCGTTTATATACACTAATAATAATACCTACTATAAAAGAAAAGATTTGTATTTTTGTAAGTTTTGTTAGTTTGTAATTTCAATAAATTTCAAAAACGACTGTACCGATCTTTCACCACTAGAATGCATGTTACCTATCATATCACTTAGTAAAATAGGCAATATTATATTAAGTGATATTTTGGCAACGGTAACCGCTTACCATCAGGCGGGCCGTATGCTTGTTTACCGACTTTGTGGTATAAAATAATCCCATCAAAAACATTCTGTAAAAAACTAGCCAAGTCTCGATGGAGCTGCTTGTTTATCTCTTATCGTTGAACATTCTTTATACGTTAGTGGGTACAAGTACAGATTGGTGCAATGGTGTCATGGAACACCTGGTTTTGTACCCTTGTGTTCCCTTCAACGGCCAAGTCACACAACATTAACTATAATAATAAAGAAATCGCAGTAAGGAACCTTAGACTTGGCACGACTTTGTCTAGTTTTTATTACTTTTTAGAGATAAACAAGCAGCTCCATCGAGACTTGGCTAGTTTTTTACAGAATGTTTTTGATGGGATTTCACTTCTTTTTGTAGAAAATGAAGCGGCCCACCAAGTTGAATATTTTTTCAAAATTGAAAAAAGTGTCCGCCATTTTGAAATATTTTGTTACAGGTCCGATTGCTATCAAAATTGATTTTTGAGAGACTCTTGGACCATATAAAATGAATCTTTGCTCAAATTTGAAAAAAGTGTCCGCCATTTTGAACTATTTTGTTACTGGTCTGATTGCTCTCAAAATTGATATTTGAGAGACTCTTGTACCATATAACATGAATCTTTGCTCAAAATTTTAAAAAAGTGTCCGCCATTTTGAACTATTTTGTTAGAGGTCCAATTGCTATCAAAATTGATATTTGAGAGACTCTTGTACCATATGACATGAATCTTTGCTCAAAATTTAAAAAAAGTGTCCGCCATTTTGAACTATTTAGTTACTGGTCCGATTGCTATCAAAATTGATATTTGAGGGACGCTTGGAACAAATAACATGAATCTTTGCTCAAATTTCAAAAAAGTATCCGCCATTTTGAACTATTTTGTTAGAGGTCCGATTGCTATCAAAATTGATTTTTGAGAGACTCTTGGACCATATAAAATGAATCTTTGCTCAAATTTGAAAAAAGTGTCCGTCATTTTGAACTATTTTGTTACTGGTCTGATTGCTCTTAAAATTGATATTTGAGAGACTCTTGGACCATATAACATGAATCTTTGCTCAAAATTGAAAAAAGTGTCCGCCATTTTGAACTGTTTTGTTAGAGGTCCGATTGCTATCAAAATTGATATTTGAGAGACTCTTGTACCATATAACATGAATCTTCGCTCAAAATTAAAAAATGGTGTCCGCCATTTTGAACTATTTTGTTAGAGGTCCGATTGCTATCAAAATTGATTTTTCAGAGACTCTTGAACCATATAAAATGAATCTTTGCTCAAATTTGAAAAAAAGTGTCCGCCATTTTGAACTATTTTGTTACTGGTCTGATTGCTCTCAAAATTGATATTTGAGAGACTCTTGGACCATATAACATGAATCTTTGCTCAAAATTTAAAAAAGTGTCCGCCATTTTGAACTATTTAGTTACTGGTCCGATTGCTATCAAAATTGATATTTGAGGGACGCTTGGAACATGTAACATGAATCTTTGCTCAAATTTCAAAAAAAGTGTCCGCCATTTTGAACTATTTTGTTAGAGGTCCGATTGCTATCAAAATTGATTTTTCAGAGACTCTTGGACCATATAAAATGAATCTTTGCTCAAATTTGAAAAAAAGTGTCCGCCATTTTGAACTATTTTGTTACTGGTCTGATTGTTCTCAAAATTGATATTTGAGAGACTCTTGGACCATATAACATGAATCTTTGCTCAAAATTTAAAAAAGTGTCCGCCATTTTGAACTATTTAGTTACTGGTCCGATTGCTATCAAAATTGATATTTGAGGGACGCTTGGAACATGTAACATGAATCTTTGCTCAAATTTCAAAAAAAGTGTCCGCCATTTTGAACTATCTTGTTAGAGGTACGATTGCTATCAAAATTGATTTTTGAGAGACTCTTGGACCATATAAAATGAACCTTTGCTCAAATTTGAAAAAAGTGTCTGCCATTTTGAACTATTTTGTTACTGGTCTTATTGCTCTCAAAATTGATATTTGAGAGACTCTTGTACCATATAACATGAATCTTTGCTCAAAATTTTAAAAAAGTGTCCGCCATTTTGAACTATTTTGTTAGAGGTCCGATTGCTATCAACATTGATATTTGAGAGACACTTGTACCATATGACATGAATCTTTGCTCAAAATTTAAAAAAAGTGTCCGCCATTTTGAGCTATTTAGTTACTGGTCCGATTGCTATCAAAATTGATATTTGAGTGACGCTTGGACCATATAACATGAATCTTTGCTCAAAATTTTAAAAAAGTGTCCGCCATTTTGAACTATTTAGTTACTGGCCCGATTGCTATCAAAATTGATATTTGAGGGACGCTTGGAATATGTAACATGAATCTTTGCTCAAATTTCAAAAAAGTGTCCGCCATTTTGAACTATTTTGTAAGAGGTCCGATTGCTCTTAAAATTGATATTTGAGAGACTCTTGGACCATATAACATGAATCTTTGCTCAAAATTGAAAAAAGTGTCCGCCATTTTGAACTATTTTGTTAGAGGTCCGATTGCTATCAAAATTGATATTTGAGAGACTCTTGTACCATATAACATGAATCATTGCTCAAAATTAAAAAAAGTGTCCGCCATTTTGAACTATTTTGTTAGAGGTCCGATTGCTATCAAAATTGATTTTTCAGAGACTCTTGGACCATATAAAATGAATCTTTGCTCAAATTTGAAAAAAAGTGTCCGCTATTTTGGACTATTTTGTTACTGGTCTGATTGCTCTCAAAATTGATATTTGAGAGACTCTTGGACCATATAACATGAATCTTTGCTCAAAATTTAAAAAAGTGTCCGCCATTTTGAACTATTTAGTTACTGGTCCGATTGCTATCAAAATTGATATTTGAGGGACGCTTGGAACATGTAACATGAATCTTTGCTCAAATTTCAAAAAAAGTGTCCGCCATTTTGAACTATTTTGTTAGAGGTCCGATTGCTATCAAAATTGATTTTTCAGAGACTCTTGGACCATATAAAATGAATCTTTGCTCAAATTTGAAAAAAAGTGTCCGCCATTTTGAACTATTTTGTTACTGGTCTGATTGCTCTCAAAATTGATATTTGAGAGACTCTTGGACCATATAACATGAATCTTTGCTCAAAATTTAAAAAAGTGTCCGCCATTTTGAACTATTTAGTTACTGGTCCGATTGCTATCAAAATTGATATTTGAGGGACGCTTGGAACATGTAACATGAATCTTTGCTCAAATTTCAAAAAAAGTGTCCGCCATTTTGAACTATTTTGTTAGAGGTACGATTGCTATCAAAATTGATTTTTGAGAGACTCTTGGACCATATAAAATGAACCTTTGCTCAAATTTGAAAAAAGTGTCTGCCATTTTGAACTATTTTGTTACTGGTCTTATTGCTCTCAAAATTGATATTTGAGAGACTCTTGTACCATATAACATGAATCTTTGCTCAAAATTTTAAAAAAGTGTCCGCCATTTTGAACTATTTTGTTAGAGGTCCGATTGCTATCAACATTGATATTTGAGAGACACTTGTACCATATGACATGAATCTTTGCTCAAAATTTAAAAAAAGTGTCCGCCATTTTGAGCTATTTAGTTACTGGTCCGATTGCTATCAAAATTGATATTTGAGTGACGCTTGGACCATATAACATGAATCTTTGCTCAAAATTTTAAAAAAGTGTCCGCCATTTTGAACTATTTAGTTACTGGTCCGATTGCTATCAAAATTGATATTTGAGGGACGCTTGGAATATGTAACATGAATCTTTGCTCAAATTTCAAAAAAGTGTCCGCCATTTTGAACTATTTTGTAAGAGGTCCGATTGCTCTTAAAATTGATATTTGAGAGACTCTTGGACCATATAACATGAATCTTTGCTCAAAATTGAAAAAAGTGTCCGCCATTTTGAACTATTTTGTTAGAGGTCCGATTGCTATCAAAATTGATATTTGAGAGACTCTTGTACCATATAACATGAATCATTGCTCAAAATTAAAAAAAGTGTCCGCCATTTTGAACTATTTTGTTAGAGGTCCGATTGCTATCAAAATTGATTTTTCAGAGACTCTTGGACCATATAAAATGAATCTTTGCTCAAATTTGAAAAAAAGTGTCCGCTATTTTGGACTATTTTGTTACTGGTCTGATTGCTCTCAAAATTGATATTTGAGAGACTCTTGGACCATATAACATGAATCTTTGCTCAAAATTTAAAAAAGTGTCCGCCATTTTGAACTATTTAGTTACTGGTCCGATTGCTATCAAAATTGATATTTGAGGGACGCTTGGAACATGTAACATGAATCTTTGCTCAAATTTCAAAAAAGTGTCCGCCATTTTGAACTATTTTGTAAGAGGTCCGATAGCTATCAAAATTGATTTTTGAGAGACTCTTGGACCATATAAAATGAATCTTTGCTCAAATTTGAAAAAAGTGTCCGCCATTTTGAACTATTTAGTTACTGGTCCGATTGCTCTCAGAATTTATATTTTAGAGACTCTTGGACCATATAACATGAATCGTTGCTCAAATTTGAAGAAAGTGTCCGCCATTTTGAACTATTTTGTTACTGGTCTGATTGCTCTCAAAATTGATATTTGAGAGACTCTTGGACCATATAACATTACTCTTCGCTCAAAATTGAAAAAAATTGTCCGCCATTTTGAACTATTTTGTTACTGGTCCGATTGCTCTCAAAATTGATATTTGAGGAAAGCTTGGACCATATAACATGAATCTTTGCTCAAAATTGAAAAAAAGTGTCCGCCATTTTGAACTATTTTGTTACTAGTC
Source organism: Polyploca ridens (assembly GCA_951394255.1). NCBI lineage: Eukaryota > Metazoa > Arthropoda > Insecta > Lepidoptera > Drepanidae > Polyploca > Polyploca ridens. Next base: position 16,078,822 of record OX596247.1, on the reverse strand, counting down.
CGATTGCTCTCAAAATTGATATTTGAAAGACTCTTGAACCATATAACATGAATCTTTGCTCAAATTTGAAAAAAAGTGTCCGCCATTTTGAACTATTTTGTTACTGGTCTGATTGCTCTCAAAATTGATATTTGAGAGACTCTTGGACCATATAACATTACTCTTCGCTCAAAATTGAAAAAAATTGTCCGCCATTTTGAACTATTTTGTCACTGGTCCGATTGCTCTCAAAATTGATATTTGAGGGACACTTGGACCATATAACATGAATCTTTGCTCAAAATTGAAAAAAGTGTCCGCCATTTTGAACTATTTTGTTACTGGTCCGATTGCTCTCAAAATTGATATTTGAGAGATTCTTGAACCATATAACATGAATCTTTGCACAAATTTGAAAAAAAGTCCGCCATTTTGAACTATTTTGTTACTGGTCTGATTGTTCTCAAAATTGATATTTGAGAGACTCTTGGACCATATAACATGAATCTTTGCTCAAAATTGAAAAATAGTGTCCGCCATTTTGAACTATTTTATTACAGGTCCGATTGCTATCAAAATTGATATTTGAGAGACTCTTGTACCATATATCATGAATCTTTGCTTAAAATTGAAAAAAAAAGTGTCCGCCCTTTTGAACTATTTTGTTACTGGTCTGATTGCTCTCAAAATTGATATTTGAGGGACGCTTGAACCATATAACATGAATCTTTGCTCAAAATTGAAAAGTGTCCGCCATTTTGAACTATTTAGTTACTGTACTAGTCCGATTGTTCTCAAAATTGAGATTTGACAGGCCTTGGGATTACAAAACACGAATCTTTTTTCAAAATCCAATAAAGTGTCCGCCGTTTTGAATTATTTTAACTGGTCTGATTGCTCTCAAAATTGATATTTGAGAGACTCTTGGAACATATAACATGAATCTTAGCTCATAATTTAAAAAAGTGTCCGCCATTTTGAACTATTTTGTTACAGGTCCAATTGCTATCAAAATTGATATTTGAGAGACTCTTGTAAGCAAGATCGCAAGTTCTTGCGATCTATGTACTATAGATGCTTTAAGTCACAGTTATCATACTCACAACTATTAGATAAGTTCAAACTTCTCTCCTTAGAAGCTAGACGTGAATATCTGCAAGCGAATACTCTGCATGGCATTGTCCACAACAATATGGACGCAATATACCTCACGAGTAAACTATGCTACGTAGTGCCTCGAACTATCAACAAACGTAGTGCTCATGCAGGAACTCTCTTTTCAGTAAATACCTGTCGTACGAATTCTGAACTACGCTGCCCTTTGCGCCGTATGGTTGAGTCATACAATTCTACTTTTATAGACATTGATATTTTTTCATGTACAAAATGGAAATTTAAAAAAGATGCGATTGCGATGCCATTAATATTATAATTAATATAATAATTCCATTAAATACTGTAAATATGTTGAGAAATACCTTATTCAATTTGAAATAAAATTAACGCAAAGTATGGTTACTCGGCACGTGCACAGACTAGAGCTAGGCGCAAGCCGCCATCGCCCCATCCCTTTACTCCCTCGTACTCCCGTTGAGTATTATGTCTACACTTTAGCTTATTACATGATTTTCAAAATTTTATTTTGTTTATTTAAAAAAATAAAGTATTTTTTTTAGCACCAGTATCATTTGTATTATCGACCCTGAGTCGCTCGTCGCTGACCAAAACAACGACCTGTATAGTAAATTTTTAAATATTTCTAAAGCCTCTAGTGGCACATTATAATATCATGTTTTATAGCCATCTGAGGATAATGTAGTTGGCTACAATATTATTATTTCAATTATGTATATTTTTATAGTTATATTTATGTTGTTGCTGTTTTTTATCCCATAATAAATAAATAAATAAATGTAGTCGTGTATCTAGACGAAATTAAAAAAAAAAGAGTCTCTCAAATATCAATTTTGAGAGCAATCAGACCAGTAACAAAATAGTTCAAAATGGCGGATACTTTTTTCAATTTTGAGCAAAAATTCATGTTATATGGTTCAAGAGTCTCTCAAATATCAATTTTGAGAGCAATCAGATCAGTAACAAAATAATACAAAATGGCGGACACTTTTTTTCAAATTTGTGCAAAGATTCATGTTATATGGTTCAAGAGTCTCTCAAATATCAATTTTGAGAGCAATCGGACCTGTAACAAAATAGTTTAAAATGGCGGATACTTTTTTCAATTTTGAGCAAAAATTCATGTTATATGGTACAAGAGTCTCTCAAATATCAATTTTGATAGCAATCGGACCTGTAAAAAAATAGTTCAAAATGGCGGATACTTTTTTTCAATTTTGAGCAAAGATTCATGTTATATGGTCCAAGAGTCTCTCAAATATCAATTTTGATAGCAATCTGACCAGTAACAATATAGTTCAAAATGGCGGATACTTTTTTCAATTTTGTGCAAAGATTCATGTTATATGGTACAAGAGTCTCTCAAATATCAATTTTGATAGCAATCGGACCTGTAATAAAATAGTTCAAAATGGCGGACACTTTTTTTCAATTTTAAGCAAAGATTCATGTTATATGGTCCAAGAGTCTCTCAAATCTCTCAATTCGCGATACCGTGAACGGGCGGGTCGAGAGGGGCGCGCGGGCGAGCGCACAAATCGCTCGGCACCTCACGACATTGCACCCGTGGGGAGCCGGGGCGGGTTGCTATTATAATTATATTAATAATAATATAGAATTATTTTAACAAAATAAAACCAAATAAAAGTTTAATTGGATAACAAATTATATAGGTACCTGCGGGGTTATTTTAAAACGGTCGGATTCGGAATCGGGAGCGGAATCGGAAACCTTTATCCGATGTAGTTCCGATCGCGGAAAGTTGGAGTGCGTTTACAAAGTTTGTTTTCAATAATGGTAGGAAATGGTAAACCTAAACTAAAATAAAAGTAAAATCGAAATGATTACGGATTTTCATTGTTGAAAGGCCTCATTTAAACACTCATATCAAATGCATAAAGACAGATACTTGTTATTTTTTATATTTTAGATTAAGGTCTACATTGTGTTATAAACATAAAAAAATGGTTTTCTAGTTTTATCGAACTTCGGAAACTGACTGATAGGTCAAAGTAATTGTTGTTTATAATATTCGAAAAAGTCAGGCAAAGGTTTGAGCCATACAGCCTAATCGTATTTGAGTTATACCTAAGTTCTAGTCACAAAATAAATCACTTTCATAATAGTACGCGCTGTCAGTCACAGTCTATAAACGTCATGTGTTACTAAAATAGTGGTCAATAAACTAAAACTTCTCACGGACTTTTTGAGACAACTTGAAGTCACGATACACATAATTCATTTAATTTCCCTTCATTGGTGCGCGAGGATTGATCTTTATAGGATAAAACACCACAGATAATATGCAATAAAACTCAAAATACACGAATTTTTGAAAACAAAACGAAAACGCAACGTCACTTTGCAAGTTCCCGCCAAAAAGCCCTCTATGTCAAAGTATTTTTTTTTTCAGTACATTCATGGAGAATATAATAAAACAAATATTTTATGATTACGTAGATTTTTTAGTGGTAGTGAATCTAGCATCCAACTTGAGTAACGGTATTGAGTGACCAATATGTTTTAGTTCCTACGAAGTTTGAGTATGTAGCTATTATTACTTTTACCGCCGACCTTCTTCTTCTTATTTTTAAGTTTGGCAACCAAGCCCAAATAAGGGCTCATTTCTGCCAGTGTCGAGTTATATTATAGTTTCCCGTCACGATAAATCACTTTCACATATGGTCCACAGTCAGTCACCGTCCATAAAAGTCATGTTTTAATCACTCTGCAAGTTCCCGCCCCGCCGACCTTTCTAATTCAATATTTACCTAAAAATAGGGGCAAACACACTCCGTTTAGTACCAACTAACCTTTATATAAGTTTAAATAATGCGTTTGTATTAAATAATGGTCAAAAACGAACATTAAATAAAATTCGGAAAGAATTCCGCCAGCTAAAAGCTATCGGAAACTTTTAGATGAATCGGATTGATATTTCCGTCGAGAAACGTCAAACTATTCGAATTCGGAAATTAAAATAGCAATGGGCGCATCCGGAATATATTTATTTTAGTTTAGGTTTTATTTGTAACACTTAAATTGTACTATTATCATACTATGTTAAATAAATATTGATGTTCTTATAGTTTTGATTGTATTTTAATGTGCAAATACATATTTTTATTATTATTTTATCATGTCGGAAACTCATCTCGGAAGTTTCCGATTCCGCTCCCGATTCCGAATCCGACCGTTTTAAAATAACCCCGCTGAACTACTTTGTTTACTAGTGTAAAAAAACAATATTCAGTACATTGTACTATATAACTACTTATAACCTAATTCAACCTACCGGATACCTTGTTTACATCTACATCTTGTTTTGTCTACATCGATCGACATGAAGCCATACTGAAAAGTATCAAATAATAACGCGCGCAGTAAGTAAGTTGGCGGAGGAGCCGCACCAATGTTGGCCCCGCGTTGACTCGGCTTGGCGCTGGCAAATACCTAAATTCGAGCGCGGCCGGGTAGCATATATGCTCTTAATTAGAAAGCTAATATTGTACGGACACTATCAGAATATACAGATCCTCAGGACGTGACTATCACACACTCGCTCTCTAATCTTGAATATCAATCATGGAATGATCCTGCTTCCCTCAGTCCCATCCACCGAAACTGTTGAAACGACACAAAGCTAGCTGTAGGTGCTTGCGTTTTGTATGAGAAGTGACTGTAGGTAGGTATATTAGTTAAATAGCGTTTTATGGGTATATAACTAAAACACGTAAATAGTGGTGCCGATTCTGTTGTAAATCGCACAAAACTAATTTTAGTCACATCTCATCTCTTTCTTACGAACATTATTGAAAAAGGATACAAAGGAACATATTTTAAGTTGTCAAATTAATCTTTGCCGTCTTATTTTGCGTGTATTTAGGCGTAACCGCGATAGATGGCGACTAAATTTATATTGAAAACAAGCATTGGACTAATTTTGACAGGACTAAATTTCTTACATCCTTTTCTTATGTTCTTTGTTAGAAAGAGACATAGTGAGATTAAAATTAGTTTAGTTGTGAACAACAGAATCAGGGCCAATGTCACATTGTTTGACAGTGACAGTAAGGTGACGATTTTTACGGCCCCTTTAATCGGTATATTAGTTAAATAATTATTAATGAGTAAGCCCGTTAGTATAATTTGTAAGTCTGCTTCAAAGAATTTAAAACGTCCAGAAGGATAGTCGCCTCTATGGGAACACGAAACAAACAAGCCATAATTGACAGTATTTAAAAGTAATAAGTTTAGGTAATTAAAAGTGACGAAATCGCAATACTTACACATGGAAGGTAAGTTTTTTAGTTTTTCCTTGGTTTTTATAAGTGTTGTGACAGTATTTTAATACGCAAGTTGACATTTTTTATTTAATCAGTACAGCGAGTATGACGCGATGACAGTCGTGCGCATTACGAACTGAGAGCGATTTGCTCAGGAGCCCCTCAAGCGGAGTGATATTAAATGTCATGCTTTAGTAAGGCGGACTATCCATCTGGGTAGAGGCACGATGCCGTATGAAAATCTTTGGTCTGCTTGTCCTCTCTGAACTTCACACCAGTGTCAAATACACAAGAATGATATCGATGAAGACACATCTCTTCATAATACAAATGTCAGACAGAACATTTTGACATTTGAAAAACAAGTAGGCGTCGCGAACAAAAATAGGACGAAATAAATCATGTACTCTAACATCATTAAGATAAATCACGTTCCTATCGGATTACTCTCTCTTAGACTTTAAGCAAGAAAACTCAAGTATCGTAAACTCCGAGGAGGCATAATTGAAAATGGAACTTTCATAAAAAATCAACCCAGACGTTCAGATTAAGTGTAAAAGAGCAAATTTCAACTGATTCCCGATGAAACCCTAAAAATTTGCAAGAGCAAACGGCCCGTAAAAGATATAGCCTCTTAACTTTTTTACGTCGTTCTATCATAACCTGATATTGTTACAAATTTTAGTGGCAATTATTTTTAAGAAGCACTCATTCCGTTTTCAGTAGATGGCGGCGCTATTACTGAATTACAGGGAACAGCTTTTATAGATTTTCATGAATTGTTGGAGGAGACGTGACTTTGAATACAAATGGTGCGGTCTGAGACGATTTGTTCCAGTTTAAGATTTACTTTAATACCCTAAGTGCTTGCTCTACTGTTAGAGAATTCTAGTAAACGGCCTAAATTATTCAAAAGGTGCAGTGATTAGCAAATTACTTTATAGGAACTTGAAATCATGAGAAAATAACATGGTATTTTCCCCGGTATCATCTATATTTAATTTATTATTAGTTTTCGCCCCATGTTGCGTCCGTGATCCAGGAATAAAAGAACCCATAGAGTAAGAATATTAATAGAATGACATTGGTGCCGATTCTGTTGTAAATCGCACTAAACTAATTTTAGTCACATCTCTTTCTTACGAACTCTATTGAAAAAGGAAAGAACATATTTTAAGTTGTCAAATTAATCTTTGCCGTCTTATTTTGCGTGTATTAAGGCGTAACCGCGATAGATGGCGACTAAATTTATATTGAAAACAAGCATTGGACAAATTTGACAGCACTAAATTTCTTACATCCTTTTCTTATGTTCTTTGTTAGAAAGAGACATAGTGATATTAAAATTAGTTTAGTTGTGAACAACAGAATCAGGGCCTTTAAAAATATTATGCGACGCTTGAAGACGCCAAAAGAGATGTGAATTGATCCTTAGGGTGGTTCCCACGGTGTGTGGTGACAATGTAAGTACATTATATATCTATGGACACACACATTGCCAACAGCATTTATAAAGATTGTAAAAAAGTGCACTAATATTAATTTTAGTATGTCATTGTGATAGTTCTGGCCGTGTGTGCAGAAGATTCCTAGATATTATTTTATGATTAGGTATTATTTATTAAAAGTTACATGAACTGCTAATCATAAGGAAATAAACGCAATTAATTCCGAAATCATGGCGTGCAAGTATTATTACTAATACATATTTTTCCTGTTTACTACAATTCACAGTTCTGTTAGCTATATAGGTATATTTAATGCTAATGACAATACATTCTTATTATTTATTCAAATCCATGAAAGATGGTGGTAAGAAGCGATCACTTCCACAGCTTTTATGGTTGAAATATTGTGATCAAGAGAATCAAACATGTAGAGATAGATAGATATAGATAGATAGCCGAGAGCTGCGTAAGCAGTTTTTTGAAGAACCTCAACTTTTTGCGTGATTATGAAATAATTACTTTTTAAGTAAGGTTAAACACGTTCATCATCATCATCATCAGCCCGGGCCTCCATTCACAAATGACGGTGAAGGGAATGGTCAGATACTCCACCACGCAAGCCCACTGCGTATTGATGAAGGGAGGCTAAAGGTCAACCTACTGTTGGAGTTTTCAAGCCACCTAAGAGGCCTCCAACTATCTTAACGACTACCACAATTTTTTAGTGATAGCCGGGACTAACGGCTCTACATCCCTTCCGAAGCACGGAAAACGCTAGATTCAAATTACGACTAGACGCTTACCCATCCGGATAGCGCCCATACCGGTGATTGCTTAACTTTGCCGATCGATTAAGAATGGCTAATCAAACTATGCCACGAGCGTTTGCTCGTTAGCAAAATCTCGTTCATAATAAATTTTGTCTTTATGTCTGTTTTTCCGGGCTAATCTAGATTTGACAAAACTTTTTTCCCGGCATTTAGGTTCCTGTGTGGAAATTGAAAAACTTTATTGTTTTACGTTATATCCGGGTTTTCGAAATATCGAGTTTTGTCGTGGGTAAAAAAGGACTACGTGACTTCTACGTGATCCGATTGTGAAGCGACACCTAGTGGATGCTATTAGAACTGCTGAATATAAAAAATCTATTAGAACCACCCAGCGCTGTACATTATAGTTTCTGTTATAAATACAAGGGTGGCGCACGATTTGTAAGGGACAAAATGTCTCGGCGACATCATTGCACCTGCCTGAAAAACACATTGATGTGAAAAGTAAATTTTCCCAAGTCGATTCGGCGCACTACGGTGGCAGTAACAGCGACGAGAAAAAACCAAGTGGACGGCGAAAACACATGAAAATTTTCATTCGTTAGGACGCATCAAAATTATCTAAAAACGGTCTTATTATATTAGGTACAGTTTTGAAATTTATAAATTTTACAATATAAATTGGAATTTGAAACTAAGAAATAAAATAAATATTTTATTTAGCTTAAACGTAAACTTACATCTACATTTCACTTACACACTTAAAAGTACCATAATAATAAAATATTGTTAAAATAATGCTATATAAGAATAATTAAGTACTATAATGCATTCACAAGTGGACATCCATTATCTAACCCCCTTATTCATAATCGCTTTTTAACTAAATCATTGTAATAGTCTGCCCCGTCTCACTCTTTCGATCACCAAATGTCACCTGTCAGATAAAGACTTCGGAGTTTTAGCTAATCAACGTTTGATAACTTTATTATGAATAAGGGGGTTTGGGGGCTTTTGAATATAGATAGGTCGCTGCGTTGAAAAATCGTTGGTTGTAAAATAAGAGAAATCGATGTGGATATATAGGTACTTTACAAATCCTTCTGTTTCCTAACATTAAACTTGTAGTATAATGTAATACGGTGGGTTTCCATTAGTCTATTAACAATGTTATTTTAATAAAGTCTTACGACATAATTAACAACTAGTCACAAGACGATGTTGGGTAGACAATGTTGGCATAACAATGTTAAATCGCAACTATTCAATTGATATATTCAATATGTCAACACTTACAACAAATTGTGTTTTCACTTGATGAGTCAAAAAATCGACATACTTGTTTGCGAGACGGGAACGGATCGACTTAAAATATAGTTAATTAATAATGACGAATCGGATAATAACTAGATTTGGAGTGAGAACACAACTCGACAAAATGTTTATAATTGACTAGTCGGGTTAACATGTCAAAGCAGTAGCAGGATACGCACAACCAGACTAACATTGTTACAAGTATGAGGTACGAGTCGTGAGCACAGATAGGCAGTAGTGGGGGCAAGCTCGTGCATGTACACTTTTGGCTAAATCACAGTAGCCAAATGACACGCAAGAATCCAATAGACGACAAGCATCGACTGTCGAACCAATCATGTGCAGCTCGGCGCTCCCCCCTTCTTCATTCCGCCAAACAGACCGAAAATTTAACTACTGCGCGTGCTGTTAATTTGTGCTCAAGACTCGTGCCTCATACTGTACAAGACTTGACCTGTAAACATCGTCGGTGTTTATTGTTGTTATGTATGCTTACAATTTGTTTTATATGCTTATTAAATATAATAAATAAATAAAAATTGCACTCAAACCACGCAGCGAAGCCTTACAAATTATAAGAATAATTTAACATTGGTAAATTTTCTTCAGAACAATTTTTATATCAACAGAATGTTGGTTGTGAATTAAATCTGGGTACGTATTGACAAACAATTAACAATGCACTTGCGCCCTCTCTTGAATTAATACAACTCCATCGTCAGTCGTCTCTGCCGGTTCTGGGTTCAATTGTTCCTGGATGGTGGCTGGTTCATCAAAAGGATCTTCCTCTATTACTAAGTCCATAATCTGTTAATATGGAATAAGATTAAGTGACATCGACAAGCATTATGTAAATCTATGGTGAAAAAATATAAAACCACGCACTTTCCTTATTCAAAAAATAATAATAAGATTATAGGTACGTTAGTACTATTAATTATTCTGTGTTATAGGTTGGAAAAAAGGTGTAAAGAACAGTTGAGGGAAATTAACCTTAAATATTAATGTAAATAGGAAAAATATTCACTGAAAAAAAATGGACAAGTGAGTACAAAATTTTATTTAACAGTAACACAAAATTTGACGACCAATAACCTAAACAGTGGCTTGCGAACTAAACTGACCAGTAACAAAACTAGTTTTTGTTCGTTACTAAATTATTTGATTAAATGTAACTAAAGTTAGTTTCCCGACAACAAAACATCAACTTACATAACTAGTTTTGTAGATCATTTTTGTCAGTGTTCCTTTTAAAAAAACTACATTTAAAGATGAAGATGGAAACCGATATCTTACTTTTTTGTTAAATAGTCTACATACTATAAATGAATTAAGTTTTACTTACTGCTGAATCGTCTATGACAGAGTCCTTAGGTTTCGAACTGGAAGTACTTTTTTTCTGGAAGAAAAGTTATTAACTTTTATACCATAATAATTATTAAAAAAGGCGGGGATATATTTTTGGCGCAGGATATATCTACGTAAACATAATAGTTCTTACGAAACTATGGTTCAAGTGTAGCCATGGTAGCTCAGCAGCGAAAGCACCAACCTACGACCATGTGGGTACAGATTCAACTTCCTGAGTTTTTTACTTACCACTGGCTGGAAATATCGTGAGAAAATCTGCATGCCAGCCCCCCTAGACAAAGTATCTATTCGTCCATGGTCTACATGGGTACAGTAGAGAACTCGAATTCAGAGACGTGACATTTTTTCGTGCATAAACACAGTTTTGTTAGAGATGTGTTTACGTCCACGTAGTAGTGCTTATATTTCTATGAAGAATATTAATTAAGAAACTAGCAGACAAAACTTACTATACTGTGTCTTCTTATACTTTCTCTCAAAACTCTCAAATCCTTTTTGTCTTTCCTCTTGAAGAAGTTTAGCTGAAATGAGAATTAAATATTAATTTAAATACACCAATCTAATTATCTATCTAATTTAGGTTGTCTATATCGAGAACTAATCTATCTACGACTGCGAAAATACCTAATCCATAGCCTAGAGATACCTATTTTAATATTTATTAGTTTGATTAGGTAATTAAAAACCAATATATAATAGAATATTTGTCAAATTAAATGAAGCAGATATTATTTTATTTATACATATAAAATCCATAGAAATTGGTAGTTTTGACGCTGAAGACGTCAATGCTCATGAATACTCTACTAAAATCATCGCAATCGAATTGTAACTCACCTTGTATAGTATTAGTATGATTATAGTTAAAATCACAAATGCCACTAAAACTGCCATTAGTATTATCATATTGATATCATTACCAAATGACAGTTCTTTGTAGAAAACGAAGGTTGTTGTCGAGCTAAAAAATAAAGGGATTGTATTTATTTATTCAGCGCAAATCGGAAAAAAAATAAAACAACATATTGCCCCGATCCCAAGTGATTGGGAACAGAACAGGGAGATGATGATGATATTGTGAACGAGTGTCTGCCAATCTGATTTAGTTTGTACGATATACGATACGTACCTTGCATTTTTTACTATATTTGTTGGTGCTAAATGTAGTTCTAAATAAGAGGTGCTGTTAAATTTGTTGTCAACAACATGATCCACTGAAATATAACAATGATTAGTAGTTTTCACCCTCGATGATAGAAGTACCTACATAGTTTTATAATCATTGGCATAAGTTAAAAAATAAGGTTATGCTACACAGAGGGAAACTTTGAATATTGGAGAGGAGATAAAGCCATTTATTAAAAGGCCCTAGTAGACTTATGAAGGTCAATGCTACTAAAATTACCACCAGTTCTTAAGTCACAGTCCATAAAAGTCATGTTTTAGTACAATGGTGGTTGTACTAAAACTTTTCACGGACTTCTTGAAACAACTTGAAAAGGCACGATACACATGATTCATTTCATTTCACATCACTGGTGCTCATGGATTGATCTTTATTGGATAAAATACCACCGATAATATGAAATAAAACTCAAAATACACTTGCATTTGCAAATTAAAATGAAAACGTAACGTCACTCTGCAAGTTCCCGCCAAAAATTCCGCCTTTGAACATTTTAATCACATTCAATTATTTTTCAATACTCACTTATATTTTTTTTCGTTATATTCATAGTGGCAATGATGCCCTTCCTATTCTTAGCCTCTAAATCAAAAGAACAGGTAAAGCTATAAAAAGAATCCAAATCTTCTCGCGAACATTCATCCGCACCGTGCTCATTTCCTTTTATCAATACCTGTAGATAAAAAATATATTGGTTTTGGTTTTATTTTAAAAACAAGAAAAAAAAACAAAAATCCTTAAGAGCGTTTATAACGTAATAACGCACAATGCCGCAATATTCCAGGTTTTCGGTGTGAAAATACTCAGTTATATTGATAGTTATTCATTTGTGTTGTCGTACATCCAATAGGACATTTATTTTTCTACTTTTCTTGAAGAAATAACATTAAATTGACTATTTGTTATTTAGTTTAGAGCAGTTCTTTGAGAGACCTTTTTTGAATTTTACGGAACATGCTGTCTTTGCAGTCAAATAGGTATTGAAAGTACTTGAAACAAAAAAATACAAAAATACATGTTGAAAAGTACATATTGTCTTCTATTTTTCTTGAAGATAGCATCATAACGTTTAGTACATTTTTGTTATGAAAATGACAAAATAAAACTGCGTAAAAATTAAGATTTTTATCGATGTTTAGCGCCGTTTTTAATATGGAAATCGTTTGTCAAACTTCATAATTACTATTTATTAATACGCAGCAGTTCATGCTTAAAATTAGTAAATTAAAAAAATCCGTAAAAATATTATAATTATTTTATACCGAATATTTTAAAACTGCTATATAAATCGATTGCGGAGGCCACGGCTCGGCAGACCCGGCTCCGCCGTCTCAGAGAGAGGACGTATCGCTCTGTTTTCCGCGCGCTAAGTTCGCCAACATATTATTACGATTGAGAGTATTGGTACAATCGCCCGCATTATAGCGCGCTCTTACCACTTTTGATACCACTAGGGTAAGTTAAGTTATATTGATAAATGGTAACTGTTTTGAATTATAGCTGACAAATATTATTATTTTTGTTTGTTATAGTTAATAAATGTCTTCTACCGGAAATCATCGACCCCAGAAAGGCACGATCGATCAATGCCATTCAGAAGTAATGGATAAAGTCATATTATAAGGGCGGCCTTATGTTTGAATTTTCCTCCGTTTATATACTCTAATAATAATACGATAAAAGAAAAGATGTATTTTTGTATGTTTTGTTTGTTTGTAATTTCAATAAACTCAAAAACTACTGTACCGATCTTTCACCACTAGAATGCATTATTACCACAGATATAAAAAAAAGTCGGATATATTCTCGCTAACAAAAAAATGTGTCACTCGAGTCGGCCACCACGCTGTACGTACAAGCCGGCACGCACACATCCACACATTAGTTGAGCGCGAGTAATCGACTCTGTGTAAACGGCGACAGAGTCTAATTTCCCGCGGAATAGCCAACTAAGGTGTGCGTGAGAGGTGGCCGACTCCATAGACACAGTTTTTTGTGAGCGAGAATATGTCCTCCGTAGTCTGTGATTATTACCTATCATATCACTAAGGGCAATATTATACGTAGTGATATTTTGGCTACGGTAACCGCTTACCATCAGTCGGACGGTATGCTTGTTTACCGACTTTATGGTATAAAAAAAAGATATTTGTGAGACCTTGGGACCACAAAACATGCATCTTTGCTCATAATTTAAAAAAGAGTCCGCCATTTTGAACTATTTAGTTACTGGTCCGATTGCTCTCAAAATTGAAATTTGAGAGACTCTTGGACCATATAACATGAATCTTAGCACATAATTTAAAAAAGTGTCCGCCATTTTGAACTATTTAGTTACTGGTCTGATTACTCTCAAAATTGATATTTGAACATATAACATGAATCTTAGCTCATAATTTAAAAAAGTGTCCGCCATTTTGAACTATTTTGTTACAGGTCCGATTGCTATCAAAATTGATAATTGAGAGACTCTTGTACCATATATCAAGAATCTTTGCAAAAAAAATTAAAAAAGTGTCCGCCATTTTGAACTATTTAGTTACTGGTCCGATTGCTCTCAAAATTGAGATTTGAGAGGCCTTGGGATTACAAAAAACGAATCTTTTTTCAAAATCCAAAAATGTGTCCGCCATTTTGAATTATTTTGTAACTGATCTGATTGCTCTCAAAATTGATATTTGAGAGACTCTTGGAACATATAACATGAATCTTAGCTCATAATTTAAAAAAGCGTCCGCCATTTTGAACTATTTAGTTACTGGTCCGATTGCTCTCAAAATTGAGATTTGAGAGGCCTTGGGATTAAAAAACACGAATCTTTTTTCAAAATCCAAAAAATGTGTCCGCCAAATTGAACTATTTAGTTACTGGTCCGATTGCTCTCAAAATTGATATTTGAGAGACTCTTGAACCATATAACATGAATCATAGCTCAAAATTGAAAAAAAATGTCCGCCATTTTGAACTATTTTTTTACAGGTCCGATTGCTATCAAAATTGATAATTGAGAGACTCTTGTACCATATAACATGAATCTTTGCTCAAATTTGAACAAAAGTGTCCGCCATTTTGAACTATTTTGTTACTGGTCCGATTTCTCTCAGAATTGATATTTGAGGGACGCTTGGACCATATAACATGAATCTTTGCTCAAAATTGAAAAAAAGTGTCCGCCATTTTGAACTATTTAGTTACTGGTCCGATTGCTCTCAAAATTGAGATTTGACAGGCCTTGGGATTACAAAACACGAATCGTTTTTCAAAATCCAAAAAAGTGTCCGCCATTTTGAATTATTTTGTAACTGGTCCGATTGCTCTCAAAATTGATATTTGAGGGACGCTTGGACCATATAACATGAATCTTTGCTCAAAATTGAAAAAAAGTGTCCGCCATTTTGAACTATTTACTTACTGGTCCGATTGCTCTCAAAATTGAGATTTGACAGGCCTTGGGATTACAAAACACGATTTTTTTTTCAAAATCCAAAAATGTGTCCGCCATTTTGAATTATTTTGTAACTGGTCTGATTGCTCACAAAATTGATATTTGAGAGACTCTTGGACCATATAACATGAATCTTTGCACAAAATTGAAAAAAGTGTCCGCCATTTTGAACTATTTATTACAGGTCCGATTGCTCACAAAATTGATATTTGAGAGACTCTTGTACCATATAACATGAATCTTTGCACAAATTTTAAGAAAAGTGTCCGCCATTTTGAACTATTTTGTTACTGGTCCGATTACTCTCAAAATTGATATTTGAGGGACGCTTGAACCATATAACATGAATCTTCGCTCAAATTTGAAAAAAAAATTGTCCGCCATTTTGAACTATTTTGTTACTGGTCTGATTGCTCTCAAAATTGATATTTGAGAGACTCTTGGACCATATAACATTACTCTTCGCTCAAAATTGAAAAAAATTGACCGCCATTTTGAACTATTTTGTTACTGGTCTGATTGCTCTCAAAATTGATATTTGAGAGACTCTTGAACCATATAACATGAATCTTTGCACAAATTTGAAAAGAGTGTCCGCCATTTTGAACTATTTTGTTACTGGTCTGATTGCTCTCAAAATTGATATTTGAGGGACGCTTGAACCATATAACATGAATCTTTGCTCATAATTGAAAAAAGTGTCCGCCATTTTGAACTATTTTGTTACAGGTCCGATTGCTCTCAAAATTGATATTTGAGAGACTCTTGAACCATATAACATGAATCTTCGCTCAAATTTGAAAAAAAATTGTCCGCCATTTTGAACTATTTTGTTACTGGTCTGATTGCTCTCAAAATTGATATTTGAGAGACTCTTGGACCATATAACATTACTCTTCGCTCAAAATTGAAAAAAATTGTCCGCCATTTTGAACTATTTTGTTACTGGTCTGATTGCTCTCAAAATTGATATTTGAGAGACTCTTGAACCATATAACATGAATCTTTGCACAAATTTGAAAAGAGTGTCCGCCATTTTGAACTATTTTGTTACTGGTCTGATTGCTCTCAAAATTGATATTTGAGAGACTCTTGGACCATATAACATGAATCGTTGCACAAATTTGAAAAGAGTGTCCGCCATTTTGAACTATTTTGTTACTGGTCTGATTGCTCTCAAAATTGATATTTGAGAGACGCTTGGACCATATAACATGAATCTTTGCTCAAAATTGAAAAAAAGTGTCCGCCATTTTGAACTATTTAGTTACTGGTCCGATTGCTCTCAAAATTGAGATTTGACAGGCCTTGGGATTACAACACGAATCTTTTTTCAAAATTGAAAAAATTGTCCGCCATTTTGAACTATTTAGTTACTGGTCCGATTGCTCTCAAAATTGAGATTTGACAGGCCTTGGGATTACAACACGAATCTTTTTTCAAAATTGAAAAAAAGTGTCCGCCATTTTGAACTATTTAGTTACTGGTCCGATTGCTCTCAAAATTGAGATTTGACAGGCCTTGGAATTACAACACGAATCTTTTTTCAAAATTGAAAAAAAGTGTCCGCCATTTTGAACTATTTTGTTACTGGTCTGATTGCTCTCAAAATTGATATTTGAGAGACGCTTGGACCATATAACATTACTCTTCGCTCAAAATTGAAAAAGAGTGTCCGCCATTTTGAACTATTTAGTTACTGGTCCGATTGCTCTCAAAATTGAGATTTGACAGCCTTGGGATTACAAAACACGAATCTTTTTTCAAAATCCAAAAATGTGTCCGCCATTTTGAATTATTTTGTAACTGGTCTGATTGCTCACAAAATTGATATTTGAGAGACTCTTGGACCATATAACATGAATCTTTGCACAAAATTGAAAAAAGTGTCCGCCATTTTGAACTATTTATTACAGGTCCGATTGCTCACAAAATTGATATTTGAGAGACTCTTGTACCATATAACATGAATCTTTGCACAAATTTTAAGAAAAGTGTCCGCCATTTTGAACTATTTTGTTACTGGTCCGATTACTCTCAAAATTGATATTTGAGGGACGCTTGGACCATATAACATGAATCTTTGCTCAAAATAAAAAAAAGTGTCCGCCATTTTGAACTATTTAGTTACTGGTCCGATTGCTCTCAAAATTGAGATTTGACAGGCCTTGGGATTACAAAACACGAATCTTTTTTCAAAATCCAAAAATGTGTCCGCCATTTTGAATTATTTTGTAACTGGTCCGATTGCTCTCAAAATTGATATTTGAGGGACGCTTGGACCATATAACATGAATCTTTGCTCAAAATTGAAAAAAGAGTGTCCGCCATTTTGAACTATTTAGTTACTGGTCCGATTGCTCTCAAAATTGAGATTTGACAGGCCTTGGGATTACAAAACACGAATCTTTTTTAAAAATCCAAAAATGTGTCCGCCATTTTGAATTATTTTGTAACTGGTCTGATTGCTCACAAAATTGATATTTGAGAGACTCTTGGACCATATAACATGAATCTTTGCACAAAATTGAAAAAAGTGTCCGCCATTTTGAACTATTTATTACAGGTCCGATTGCTCACAAAATTGATATTTGAGAGACTCTTGTACCATATAACATGAATCTTTGCACAAATTTAAGTGTCCGCCATTTTGAACTATTTTGTTACTGGTTCGATTACTCTCAAAATTGATATTTGAGGGACGCTTGAACCATATAACATGAATCTTTGCTCAAAATTGAAAAAAGTGTCCGCCATTTTGAACTATTTTGTTACAGGTCCGATTGCTCTCAAAATTGATATTTGAGAGACTCTTGAACCATATAACATGAATCTTTGCACAAATTTTAAGAAAAGTGTCCGTCATTTTGAACTATTTTGTTACTGGTCCGATTGCTCTCAAAATTGATATTTGAGAGAATCTTGGACCATACAACATTACTCTTCGCTAAAAATTGAAAAAAAGTGTCCGCCATTTTGAACTATTTAGTTACTGGTCCGATTGCTCTCAAAATTGAGATTTGACAGGCCTTGGGATTACAAAACACGAATCTTTTTTCAAAATCCAAAAAAGTGTCCGCCGTTTTGAATTATTTTAACTGGTCTGATTGCTCACAAAATTGATATTTGAGAGACTCTTGTACCATATAACATGAATCTTTGCACAAAATTGAAAAAAAGTGTCCGCCATTTTGAACTATTTTGTTACAGGTCCAATTGCTATCAAAATTGATATTTGAGAGATTCTTGTAAGCAAGATCGCAAGTTCTTGCGATCTATGTACTATAGATGCTTGGTCACAGTTATCATACTCACAACTATTAGATAAGTTCAAACTTCTCTCCTTAGAAGCTAGACGTGAATATCTGCAAGCGAATACTCTGCATGGCATTATCCACAACAATATGGACGCAATAGACCTCACGAGTAAACTATGCTACGTAGTGCTTCGAACTATCAACAAACGTAGTGCTCGTGCAGGAACTCTCTTTGCAGTAAATACCTGTCGTACGAATTCTGGACTACACTGCCCTTTGCGCCGTATGGTTGAGTCATACAATTCTACTTTTATAGACATTGATATTTTTTCATGTACAAAATGGAAATTCATGTTATATGGTTCAAGAGTCTCTCAAATATCAATTTTGATAGCAATCGGACCTGTAATAAAATAGTTCAAAATGGTGGACACTTTTTTCAAATTTGAGCAAAGATTCTTGTTATATGGTTCAAGAGTCTCTCAAATAACAATTTTGAGAGCAATCGGACCTGTAACAAAATAGTTCAAAATGGCGGATACTTTTTTCAATTTTGTGCAAAGATTCATGTTATATGGTACAAGAGTCTCTCAAATATCAATTTTGATAGCAATCGGACGTATTATAAAATTGTTCAAAATGGCGGACACTTTTTTCAATTTTGTGCAAAGATTCATGTTATATGGTACAAGAGTCTCTAAAATATCAACTTTGAGAGCAATCGGACCTGTAACAAAATAGGTCAAAATGGCGGATACTTTTTTCAATTTTGTGCAAAGATTCATGTTATATGGTACAAGAGTCTCTCAAATATCAATTTTGATAGCAATTGGACCTGTAATAAAATAGTTCAAATTGGCGGATACTTTTTTTCAATTTTGAGCAAAGATTCATGTTATATGGTCCAAGAGTCTCTCAAATATCAATTTTGATAGCAATCTGACCAGTAACAAAATAGTTCAAAATGGCGGACACTTTTTTCAAATTTGAGCAAAGGTTCTTGTTATATGGTTCAAGAGTCTCTCAAATATCAATTTTGGGAGCAATCGGACCTGTAACAAAATAGTTCAAAATGGCGGATTGTTTTTTCAATTTTGTGCAAAGATTCATGTTATATGGTACAAGAGTCTCTCAAATATCAATTTTGATAGCAATCGGACGTATTATAAAATTGTTCAAAATGGCGGACACTTTTTTCAATTTTGTGCAAAGATTCATGTTATATGGTACAAGAGTCTCTAAAATATCAACTTTGAGAGCAATCGGACCTGTAACAAAATAGGTCAAAATGGCGGATACTTTTTTCAATTTTGTGCAAAGATTCATGTTATATGGTACAAGAGTCTCTCAAATATCAATTTTGATAGCAATTGGACCTGTAATAAAATAGTTCAAATTGGCGGATACTTTTTTTCAATTTTGAGCAAAGATTCATGTTATATGGTCCAAGAGTCTCTCAAATATCAATTTTGATAGCAATCTGACCAGTAACAAAATAGTTCAAAATGGCGGACACTTTTTTCAAATTTGAGCAAAGGTTCTTGTTATATGGTTCAAGAGTCTCTCAAATATCAATTTTGGGAGCAATCGGACCTGTAACAAAATAGTTCAAAATGGCGGATTGTTTTTTCAATTTTGTGCAAAGATTCATGTTATATGGTACAAGAGTCTCTCAAATATCAATTTTGATAGCAATCGGACCTGTAATAAAATAGTTCAAAATGGCGGACACTTTTTTTCAATGTTGAGCAAAGATTCATGTTATATGGTCCAAGAGTCTCTCAAATCTCTCAATTCGCGATACCGATACCGTGACCGGGGGGGTCGAGAGGGGCGCGCGGGCGGGCGCGCAAATCGCTCGGCACCTCACGACATTGCACCCGTGGGGAGCCGGGGCGGGTTGCTATTATATTATATTAATAATAATATAGAATTATTTTAACAAAATAAAACCAAATAAAAGTTTAATTGGATAACAAATTATATAGGTACCTGAACTACTTTGTTTACTAGTGTAAAAAAACAATATTCAGTACATTGTACTATATAACTACTTATAACCTAATTCAACCTACCAGATACCTTGTTTACATCTACATCTTGTTTCGTCTACATCGATCGACATGAAGCCATACTGAAAAGTATCAAATAATAACGCGCGCAGTAAGTAAGTTGGCGGAGGAGCCGCACCAATGTTGGCCCCGCGTTGACTCGGCTTGGCGCTGGCAAATACCTAAATTCGAGCGCGGCCGGGTA
Organism: Polyploca ridens; assembly: GCA_951394255.1. Classification (NCBI taxonomy): domain Eukaryota; kingdom Metazoa; phylum Arthropoda; class Insecta; order Lepidoptera; family Drepanidae; genus Polyploca; species Polyploca ridens. Next base: position 16,058,376 of record OX596247.1, on the reverse strand, counting down.
GCATATATCCTCTTAAAGTGAATTTAACATATCAGTCAGGCCACCTTCACGATTTCAATCAGGCACGTGAAGAAAAGCTTATGTAGAATATACAGGTCGTTGTTTTGGTCAGCGACGAGCGACTCAGGGTCGATAATACAATAGATACTGGTGCTAAAAAAAATATAAAAAAATACTTTATTTTTTTTAATCATAAAAATAAAAAAATTAACATTTTGAAAATCATGTAATAAGCTAAAGTGTAGACATAATACTTAACGGGAGTACGAGGGAGTAAAGGGGTGGGCCGATGGCGGCTTGTGCCTACCTCTAGTCAGTGCACGTGCCTAGTAACCATACTTTGCGGTAATTTTATTTCAAATTGAATAAAGTATTTCTCAACATATTTACAGTATTTAATGGAATTAAGTCCATTTTTGGGGAATATATATTTTGTACTACCGCTCCTGGGTCGCTTGTCGCCGACCAAAACAACACCCTGTATGGGATGTCATATCAATCAACACATGAGTCATCCGCATGAATGGCACTTTTACCTTTACTTCATCCAAAAATGTTTTCTTTTCTACTTTCAGAACTGCTTTTACATCTTTCCATGTAATAGATTCATGGTTAATAATCTGAAAAAATAAAAAAACATAACAAAAACATTATTTAAAAATGGTAAAATCCTCTAAGAATGCTTTGGAGTTACAATACAGAGTTATTTTTTATTGTTATATATTTGTTTATCCCCGACCATTTTTTTTTTAATTCCCCCCACAGTTAAGACGAATCTAACGACATCTCATATGTTTAAATCCTTCAAGCCGTTTAGGCTGCAGAGCGTGCCGAAGAAATAGACATACATACATACACTCGAAGAACATAACCCTCCTTTTGGGTCAGTCGGGTAAAAGAACGATTAATAGCTTACCACATATTCATGAGCGTCATATATAAACGGTGTATTTTTCATATCTTGCTCCTGTAGTTCCTGATCAGTAAACTTGCCATAATCTTGTATGCTAAAAAACAAAAATATGATGAGAAAAAGAAAAATTCAACACATAAATAATTCAAACAAAATGGTGTATGGAAAGGGACTTTATCAGTAATTGGTGAGTAAACGGCAGCCAGTACTAAGTTACAGCGCTGTCATAAAAACCTGCCAGATTAGCTATCCAAAAAGGAAACACTGGCAGCCTACTGGGAACCTTGCCGTTAGTTGGTAGCAGCGGCAGACTCGAGGATATTTTTTACATAACATAGATTGTATTTTGTACTTGTTGTAAATAAATCATAGCATATTAATATTTACCCCACAACATTTACACGGTCTGTAACCAAGTTGTATGGCATTGTTAAAGACGTAGTCTTAACAAACTCAGTGAAATGGAGTTGTCCGCAATTTTCGTATAGTTTAACATCTACATCCAACTTTGTATACAAGTTTGTCCCACCTTCCATGTTTAGGTCAATTGTAATTTTTTTCTGAAACAATATTTAAATTAAATTGATAAGAAGATATCCCCCGTGGTGGGATAAAAAGTACTCGAAAATCAAAACAAACCTTGTCATGCCTATTCAATGGACTTGGTAAGTTAAATTTAGTATATTCAACTCCATCGTTGAATCTATGTTCATAAGTTTTATTAATAATTTGTGCTCCATCCACGTGCGCCAATAGGCAGGAGTCGTAGGAACTGTTGCCGTCGTTGACAACTGTAACTATAACAGATGCTGGTTCCTCGGAGCCAAGATCGTAGCTGTCTCTGGTGATACAATGCAATATGGTATTAGTACATATAACATGATGTGTAAGAAAGGAGTTGCTCTTATAATGGATAAATAAATAAATCAAAGTCAAAGCCATTTATTCAATTTAGTGCCCCAGAAGGGCACTTATGAAGGTCACATTTACTGAAGTTACCACCGGTTCGGAACTCGGCCTTCAACTGAGAAGAATCCGGCAAGAAAAAATATCCTAGGACATTCATCACATACGGCTACAGGGGGCCTACCACAAGCTCTTAAAACAAGGTTAAAATAACCTTATTTGTCTTTTGTCCCGTTTTGACGCCGGATGTCAAAGAAAGACAAAAGTCAAATAAGGTTATATATAATATTATTGTTTTAAGAGCTTGTGGTTCGCCCTCTGATCCGCACGTACTGTCTCTTCTCTAAATAATTATTGGAAACATTGAAGGAAGATGATGAGTACATAATACATACATATTTCTGTTCAAAATAAAGCTTTAAGGTGATGATAACCCAGTAATAGTGTCATCCATCATGGGCTAGAATAATAGAATAATGAAAGTAGTATAAAAGAAATGTGGAAGGAATCTATGTGATGATGTATTTACAGTTCCCATTCAACACACGAATCAGCCAATTGGTCGCGTTTAATGAATGCTTAAGGCGGCCCTCTGTGGCCGGCGCAATTTTAACGCAAGCATAGTCTAAAAGCTTTTTGTTTCATCCAACGTAATGTTTGACTGCGAAAAAAGAGAGACAGCATCAGAGCCGTCGGTTATCAGTCGGTAAATTCCGCTGATCACTCGCGGCCGCTTCGCTATGTCGTAATTCATGATTTCGCATATCATAAAACTTGTTCCAGAAGTATACTTCTTGTGAAAAAATCTTACAAGTTTGTGAAAAAAAAGTTAGTTATTTAGAATGTCCAATACATTTGCAAGCCTGGTATCTAAATGTTTTCTTTACTTTTACAATTTATAGGTACAATAGATATGGCCAAAGTTCAGGAAAAATTTGTGCAAAAACGCTGTTTTTCGGAGGCTTTGACCGAATTTGGTTAACACTTTTTTTAAATTTCGCCTCGATACACGGCTAGATATAGTGCACAAGATACTAATTTGTTCAAAACATCTAACGAAAAATGTTTAACAACGCCATAATAAGTACAGAGGTTTTGTATGATAAGTATGACGAATTGAGTGCTCTTAATGTATTTAGTGTGCCATAAAGTGCATTTGTGGTAATAAGCCAGAAAAAGTAAAAGAGCACATGGAGAGAGAAAATGTGGTGACAACAAATCACGAGAAAAAAGTGGAACGTATAGTTTATCTAACTACTTACTTATTTATATCAGAGGTTCGAATCATACAATGAGTTTGATCTTTAAGAAAACATCGTGAAGGAACCAACATGGTAAGGTACTACCTTGATGGCTTGTGATTAATACCTGGCCAGTTTTAAACGCCCTCATAGTACTCGGTACAGACAGTTGAACCCTGGAACAGTTTCGTTTACCTAGCATGCATATTTCGTCTCCAAGAAAGCGTTTTACTGTAATATAATACAAATCTAGTAAAGATATTATTAGGCAACTAAATAATCTTACTTTTTACCAGTCCATTCCAATGTGACATTCCATATTGGCCGACAATCATCTCCACAGTTCCTCTCAATCGTCCGAAAAGCTGTTGTTTTACTACGAGGACTTAAAAGCACCCAGCTGTTATCGAATTCTGTTGAAAGAAGTATCATTATACTTTTTTATACATTTTTGTTTTTATTAGATGGGCTTGCGTTTGGCCACTGACCCACCCATAAGGGGCGATGCCGAAGCCTAAGATGAAACACGCCTACCCAGAAGAAACCTATTTACTCTGGCCTTGACCCACATTTAAGCAAATAAATGAATTTGAATTTGAATTTGAATTTGAAAGTACCTAGATTGTAAGAGTCGGGAAACACAGACGCCGGAAGCAAGTTCCACTTCCTTGATGTACGTATTATAAATGAGGATGCAAAACGCTGTGTCCGTATTTTCGGTATGTCAACAACGTACGGGTGAAAATTTTCCCGGCGTCTTGTGGTTAAAATATATATTGAATTTAGATAAAAATGATTCCTTTGTGTCATCCTAGGAAGATCGCTGTTTCTTTTCTTAACGCTAACTATAACGAAATGTCCCTGTATCAGTTAATCTTACACTTGAAACAGCCTATCTTTTAAAACTCAAATGAAAATCCTCCCTGTAGTTTTAGAGATTTGCCTTTACAGACAAACAGTAAAAGCGGCAACGGATTTAAATTTTTAATACGAATGAAGTGATTATTATAGCTGACAGATTTCCATAATAATAGTCATAATTTTCTTACCTTTGCTAGTAAAGATTTTGTTTTTCATCTTTTCAGAAATGTCTATTTGCGCTTTAAACGTGTATATTCCTGGATCCTTGTCAGTCTGGTGATAACAATTACTATGAATTAATTTTAGAAGACACGACGAATTTATTAAAAACAGCATAAAAGGAAAGATAGGGGGAAAGCGAGGAACAGGAAGATCAAACAATAAGCTATATAGACCAAGTATTAGCAAAAGTAGATATCGTATCATATAAGGGGGTGCAAGAAAGCTATAAACGATATAGAAGCGTGAAGGAGCTACACTGACAAAAGCACAGCTCTTAAATATAGAAGAAGACTATAAACTATAAAATATAAATGCCTATTGCTACCCCCAAAATACTCACAAGTATAACAGTGACATTATCGCAGTATATACTTTCATTATTTCTTTTCGTTAAATCTATGTTGTAAATAGGTTTTTGACTCTTCGCCTTATCTCCAATACCAACATTTGTATTTACTTCTAAATCTGGAAAAGATACAAGCAATCATAGACGTAATCCTTTTAATATATGTAAGTTAGGGAATATCCAAGCAAAACTAAAACGAGACAGACAGAGCTGAAGGCTCAGACTCATGGATCTTCGAGCAAGAAGAGTGTTTAAAATAGAGGCTTAAATTTCCGCTTGCAGAAACTAATTATGGGACCCCTAAAACTTATAGAACACATATAATTGTCAAATATCAATTTGGCATGTATTAGTCCCCTCGGTCAACGGCAAATAGGTATATCTCCCGTAATATAATAGCAATCATGAGTTTTATAGATGTCCAAAAAAGAGCAGATAGATATTAAACGTACGTAAAGATAATTAGATGTTTTTATTTCGATTATCAAGTAAAAATCCACGCTATTTTAGACTTTATACTGCTCATTTTGGCTAGCGTCAACAACTCAGGGTAGGGTCTTTTACAAAAACTAAAGCTTAAACATACTCACCTAAATTAATCTTTTCAGGTTTAATTGGAAAGCTCACGTTGACGCATACTTTCATTGTAAAATCATCAGCAGTTTCCTTTACAATCTAAAACACATCGGTTATCAAAAGGTTAGAAGGGTAAATCAAGTAGAAGTGCACCTGAAGTCGTGAATACGGCACCCAGTGCCGAAACATAACACCATCCATCATCACCGGTGGTAAAATCAACTGTATGTACCAACTTAACATTCATAAGTGCCTTACCATGGCCTAAACTGAATAAATGACTCTTTTATTTATTTTAATTTTGATCATCTTCCCGCCTCGTAATTATTTGGGGTCGGCGATATACGCTTCTTTTATTCGAGTTTTCTATCCTTCATATCAGCTTTTACTCCTTTCTTACTCATATTATCTTTCACACAAACCATAATCTCTTTTTCTGTCTTCCTCCTTCCGTATACATCATCATTAGTAACTCTTTTAGTCACGTGAACTCACGTGGTTTTCATTCCTCGTCATAGCATGATAATCTGAGCAATATTGGAATTTATTACATTTTCTAGCGAACGTTACTCACCGGATCTCCAATTAAATTCGCCGACACTGCCACTTCGATTGTTGGGATACATCGGTAAAAATTTACGACACCAGAGCCAGGGGCGCCTACAGCCAATTCTGGTATTACATATAAGAAACAAAGTTAGAAGGGAAAAATCTTGCACCAAAAAAAATTTTTTTTTTCGATGTTTGGTCGTTTTATTAAAAATATTCTTTGGCTTTGTAGAATAATAGAATTCCAAAACAAAGTGATTTTTTAAGTGGAAATAGATGGCCAAATCCTAACGTATAGACTCAGAGTAAATAAATACTACGTACAAGTATAGATAATAGCGAAGAATGCTCAAAGGACATTGATTAAGATTTTAAAAACTAAAACGGTAGATTTTGGGTCTTACCTTAGTAGATAAATAGAAATTTACCTCAATCAGTCCGTTTTTGAAGATTTGACAATAATATTTTTATATGTCTCACCTTTGCATCCATTACTATCCCTGTCCGGAACCACTTGAAGACTGTATCCAAACTGGCTTTGTTCGTTGCTCTTAATTATTTGAGTTTCCGTTAAGTCAGATATTAGAATTTTATGAGTTTTTTGCTGTTTAAAAAATTTGTGGTACACTTCCATTCCAGAAAGCACATACAACTTCCCGTTTCCCGAATCTTCGTAGGGAGCACCAATAAAGATTTCTGGAATATTTATAATTAAGTCTCATTTCTTTTACTGTGTATAAGCCTGTGTTTGATCACAGCCTCACCATGTTAAAAATGATATGGCTAAAGGTAAACATTTAAACACAAAAGTTAATCAAATGAGAGATACACAAAGGGTAGAAAAAGTTTTACCTGGTAGGCCATCTCCGTCAATATCACTTGCAGCAAGAGCTGCTCCGAATCGAGCGAAATCTTTAGTTCCTAATATTGTATACATGCTACTTGATGAATCGACAGCCTTCTAAAAAGTAAACCACAAAAATGCGTATGAGATTCAGAAACTTTTTGTATACAGGTTGTTGTTTTGGTCAGCGACGAGCGACTCAGGGTCGATAATACAACTGATACTGGTGCTAAAAAAAATACTTTATTTTTTAATAATAATAAAAATAATATTATTTTGAGAATCATGTAATAAGCTAAAATATATACGTAATACTCAACGGGAGTGCGAGGGAGTAAAGGGATGGGGCGATGTCGGCTTGCGCCTAGCTCTAGTCAGTGCACGTGGCTAGTGACCATACTTTGCGGTAATTTTATTTCAAATTGAATAAGGTACTATTTCTCAACGCATTTACAGTATTTAATGGAATTAAGTTCATTTTTGGAAAATGTATTTTTTGTACTACCGCTCCTGGGTCGCTTGTCGCTGACCCAAAAAACATCCTGTGTAGTATAGTATTGCATACTCACAAAATCTCCCCCGACAAAAATATGCACAGCGCCAGTTTCAGATTCCTGTGGTTTGTCGATATGCGTAGGCGCACCTATTAGTATATCAGAGAACCCATCTAAATTCAAGTCAGCGCTGAACAGCGCTGTCCCAAACATGGAGCCCACTGTGTTATCAGAAATCAGCAACAATTTATTTTTTCTGACATAGATTTGAATTAATTTTCCACCTTTATATTTCAAAAATGCTACCTGAAATAGTAATTGGGTGTCAATAGACATAATTGCAGATTTGAGACTGTTTTTTTTTTATACCACTAAGGTGGCAAACAAGCATACGGCCCGCCTGATGGTAAGCAGTTACCGTAGCCTATGGATAGCTACTTTTAATGTTCTAATTTCAAAATTGAAATGAATTATATCACACAGGTCACAGTTTTACCATTACATAGATGGTAATACTGTGCTATGGTGCTTTGAATCTGTTTCTTTCTCATTATTATATTAATACGTGAAGCAAAAACTTTCACTCCTTTTTTTAGCCTATTGCGCGTACGTAGGAGTGTGAGATTTAGTATAGTTAAAGTTTATATGGGGAAAAATTGCATTAATTTAATAAAAAAAACGTTACACACGCTACAATGTGAAACATGTGTTTTTTTTAAGATTTTGGCGTCACACGGCTTGTGTATTTTGCCATTTTCCAGTTATATTATAAGTTTTAGTCACAATAAATCACTTTCACATAGTCCTCAGTCAGTCACCGTCCATAAAAGTCATGTTTTAGTACAATGGTGGTTGTACTAAAACTTTTCATGGACTTCTTGAGACAACTTGAAAAGTCACGATACACATGATTCATTTAATTTCACTTCACTGGTGCACATGGACTGATCTTTATTGGATAAAATACCACCGATAATATGCAATAAAACACAAAATACACGAATTTATGAAAATAAAAATGAAAACGCGACGTCACTCTGCAAGTTCCCTCGAAAAAGTCCGTTTATCTTCTTCTTCTTAGTTTTGTAGTATTGACAACCAAATTCTTTTTCGGGCTATTTTTTGCCAGTGTCAAGTTATAGTATTATCAGTTCATATGTGATAAAAAATAATAGTCGAATATCGACTCATGGGCGACCTCTAGTTTAAACAATTTCAAGAAGTCAGAGTAGGTATAAATTTCATGTAAGTAATGCATAATTTTTTTGAGTAAGTATAATTTTACAATAATAAAAATACTCACAGCGCCTTTCATATCAGAGGTCTGCAAACTATATGCGTACATTGTTTGAGTATTGAAATATTTTCCAGACGTGATGCCAAAACCTAAGGACGAAAGATTTATCAATGAAGTATAAAGATATGAAATACCTACTATATTTAAACAAATGAAATATTGCACAAACTCTGCATAATTAAACATAGACCATAAAAACACGTGCATCTCTTCTCGCACTTGTCTTTATCTTGAGCAAACTACAAAATTACTTGTAAATACTGTTTATCCTTACCTACATTCCTATATTTGTTTAAAAACACTTCTCGCTGCCATAATGGCGAGGTCAGCTTTACAGAGGTTGTCGCTTTCAAAGGATCCTGAAGTGGTACGTATGTGATGTCTCCATTTAAACCGGTCTTCATTATAATCAGGAGACCGTTGACCTCATCCACTAAAGTACTCCAACCGGTACCGCCAATAAAACTTACTGCAAGTGACAATATCACGGAGTAAGAAAATGCGAAGACTGTATAGCGATTGTAAAGAAATTTTACTGTAACTTATATTTTTTGATCATATTTTGACACTTATAGTAAGATTTCAAATAACATGAGTTCGGTGACACATGGTATTTTATTAGATTTCTCAATGGTTAATGTTCATTTCGATATAATAAAGGAATACTATGATAGATCGAGGTTTCATGAAATATTGTGAGTACTATTTCAGAGTAATCAAATGGAATTTCACTAGATATTGGTAAAAAACCCTTGACCTTGACGACTCATCCTATGTGAAATAGAGTATAGATATATGTATTTTGCGACTAATTTCGGCGAGCAATAGGCTACTTTCCTGAAAAAAACTAATTGGTCATTCATTTACATTATCAAAAAATATTAGACACGTATTTTTTCTTTTGTCAATCAAACAAAAAAATACGAAGATATCGTGTGTTGAAGTTCCGCGTGACGTCACGGTGTGGTACACTTTTTAAGAACAAATGACGTAACGAACCCCCACTCCCGAACTTAGTCGCGCTTTATCTTCGTCAATTGTTAATAATTTGGTAAAGCAAAAAATACGTGTGCAATATTTTTTGATAATCTAACTGACAAACGGCAACATCCCTATTGTGCAATAATTAATTAAGCCGCTATAACAACATCTTGTTTTAAAGATTTTTTTGATTTCCGGAGCTTATTCCCAAACTATGGTAGAGTCATTTTAAACGTTCTAAATTGGCTTATCAGGGCCGCTGAATAAAGAGTGACGCATTAGCTTAGCTATCCGCAGAGGAAACCCCCGTGGTGTAGTGGTTGTGTTAAAGGTGTGTCAGTAATAAACGAACTATCTTTTCAAATGGTCGTGGTACAGCTGCAGACTCGAGGATTTTACAAGCTTTTATTAAACTTGCAACGTATGTATATTAGGGTCTAATCTTGCATGTCGAATTTCACCCACTCCAGTGATCAGATTGACTTGATATTTGGTACATAGTAGTATATTGGATGACAATGCAATACGGTCAACATAAAGTACAGTCACCAAAAAAGCTTTTACCTACATATTTGTTGTAAATATACTGGATGGAGATTTCGAGATGGCATATTTTCGAAACCTATGTTGGATTAGTCATGCTGAACAACTTTTACTATGGGACCAACAGTGAATTCAGTATTGGTCCCATAGTAAAAGTTATTCAGCATGACTAACTCAACATAGGTTTCGAAAATATGCCCGAAATCTCTCGAAATCTCCACCTGTTATAAATTATAATGAGTCGAGTCGAGTTGAGTAAAAAAATATAAAATACTTACTTAAATTGTTGTTTTCTTTAATCTTTTGATGTTGTTCAAATGTGCCCAAATATTGGTAAGCAGTATCGTTATACACAATACAAGTACCAAATAAATCCCGTAACTGTTTATTTCCCAATTTGTACGGCGATGTTATCAATGGTGCACACGTCTGAAACATCATTAATGCTCATAAACATCATGGGCCAATTTTTGTTTGTGAAAATGAAACACAAAATTAAATGTATCATCATTGACGTGACGTGAAGTTTTTTCCTTGACGTTCCATTTTGTGACTTTACCTTTATTTCGTACAATAAATCTTAATATATAAAATGATAAACTGATTGTTGATATATCAACGCACAGCCCAAACCGCTGGCCCTAGAGATTTGAAATTTTGCACAAAGATACCTTATACAGTGGAGGCATCCACTAAGGAAGGATTTTTGGAAATTCCACCCCTAAGTGGGTAAAATAGGGGATGACAGTTTGTATGCAAGTCCGTCAGTATTGAAGTTAGGATCTTCAAATTTTGTGTTAAGGCTGACGATTGAAAATTAATGTATAGTTATCTCAGCGTTCGTAATAATTCCACCACCGAAGGGAGAAAAAGGAGGATGAAGTTGTATATGCAAGTCCTTCAATTTCAAAGAAAACTTCACTAAATGTATTATTATACGGTGTAGGCAACCACTATGGAAGGATTTTTGGAAATTCCACCCCTAACAGGGTAAAATAAGGGATGAAAGTTTGTATGCAAGTATGTCAGTTTTGAAGTTAGGATCTTCAAATTTTGTGTTTAGGCTGACGATTGAAAATTAATGTATAGTTATCTCAGCGTTTGTAATAATTCCAACACCGAAGGGAGGAAAAGGGGGGTGAAGTTGTGTATGCAAGTCCTTCAATTTCAAAGTAAACTTCACTAAATGTATTATTATACGGTGTAGGCATCCACTAAAGAAGGATTTTTAGATATTCCACCCCTAACAGGGTAAAATAAGGGATGAAAGTTTGTATGCAAGTATGTCAGTTTTGAAGATAGGATCTTCAAATTTTGTGTTTAGGCTGACGATTGAAAATTAATGTATAGATATCTCAGCGTTTGTAATAATTCGACCACCGAAGGGAGGAAAAGGGGGGTGAAGTTGTGTATGCAAGTCCTTCAATTTCAAAGTAAACATAATTAAATGTATTATTATACGGTGTAAGCATCCACTAAGGAAGGATTTTTGGAAATTCCACCCCTAACAGGGTAAAATAAGGGATGAAAGTTTGTATGCAATATATTAACGCATAGCCCAAACCGCTAGATCTAGAGATTTGAAATTTTGCACAAAGATACCTTATACAGTGGAGGCATCCACTAAGGAAGGATTTTTGGAAATTCCACCCTTAAGTGGGTAAAATAGGGGATGACAGTTTGTATGCAAGTCCGTCAGTTTTGAAGTTAGGATCTTCAAATTTTGTGTTTAGGCTGACGATTGAAAATTAATATATAGTTATGTCAGCGTTCGTAATAATTCCACCACCGAAGGGAGAAAAAGGAGGATGAAGTTGTATATGCAAGTCCTTCAATTTCAAAGTAAACTTCATTAAATGTATTATTATACGGTGTAGGCATCAACTATGGAAGGATTTTAAAGAAATTCCACCCTTAACAGGGTAAAATAAGGGATGAAAGTTTGTATGCAAGTATGTCAGTTTTGAAGTTAGGATCTTCAAATTTTGTGTTTAGGCTGACGATTGAAAATTAATGTATAGTTATCTCAGCGTTTGTAATAATTCCACCACCGAAGGGAGGAAAAGGGGGGTGAAGTTGTGTATGCAAGTCCTTTAATTTCAAAGTAAACTTCACTAAATGTATTATTATACGGTGTAGGCATCCACTAAGGAAGGATTTTTGGAAATTCCACCCCTAATAGGGTAAAATAAGGGATGAAAGTTTGTATGCAAGTATGTCAGTTTTGAAGTTAGGATCTTCAAATTTTGTGTTTAGGCTGACAATTGAAAATTAATGTATAGTGATCTCAGCGCTTGTGATAATTCCACCACCGAAGGGAGGATAAGGGGGATGAAGTTGTGCATGCAAGTCCTTCAATTTCAAAGTAAACTTCACTAAATGTATTATTATACGGTGTAGGCATCCACTAAGGAAGGATTTTTGGAAATTCCACCCCTAAGAGGGCAAAATAATGAATGAAAGTTTGTATGTAATTCCGTCAGTTTTGAAGTCAGGATCTTCAAATTTTGTGTTTAGGCTGACGATTTAAAATTAATTTATAGGTGTCTTAGCGTTTGTGATAATTCCACACCCGAAGAGGTGAAAAGAGGGCTAAAGTTATGTATCGAAGTTCTTCATTTTCAAAGTATACATCACTAAATTTACTATGAACGTATATCTAAACTAATAGTATGGGACGAAATAACAATGGCGCACAAAAGAGGAGTTGAAGCCTTGAATAGGAGTTTGCAGAGGACATACGCAATACTAAAAATATAATGGGTGGTGTAACGGTGTTGCTGGCCGGTGATTTTCGCCAGACTTTACCGATAGTGGCCAAAGGAACGCGCGCAGATGAGATAAAAGCGCATGCTTTGACAGATCTCTTGATGCATATCAAGAGATCTGTCTTATGGCCTTCAATTGACGTGCTGAAGCTGACTCGAAACATGAGAGTACATTTCGGAGGTGAAGTTTCTGCCGGTAGATTTTCAGATCTTCTCCTAAAAATCGGGAACGGAAACTTTCCACAAATAGATGAGCAATGATGGATGATGACAAATACCAGATGAGTTATGTACTGAGTACAGTGGTATCAACAGTTGAGGAACTTATGGACAAAATTTATCCTGATGTTAAAAATATTAACACAAACCGATGGAGTGGTTATGCGAGAGAGCCATTTTGACTCCCAAAAACAACCAAGCCGCTGCCATCAACGAAATGTTGATAAATTAATTCGAAGGTGATGAAATCGTTTATAATTCTTTTGACACCATGGTCAATATGGAGTAAACTATCCTGTTGAATTATAAACTCTCTAAATCCGCCGGGACTTTCGTGACATAGGCTTATGTTGCGTGTAGGTGCCCCTATCATGTTGCTTAGAAATATACGGCCTCCAAAATTGTGCAATGGAACTAGACTTCAAGTAACAGCTCTCCGCCGCAATGTTATTGAGCCCAAAATACTAACTGGATCTGCCTGGATCAATGGTATACGCGGCACGAATATAGAGACAGTATTCGTGCCGCGTATACCATTGATCCCAAATGACCTTCCGTTTGAATTTAAAAGATTGCAGTTCCCAATCAAGGTTTGTTTCGCGATGACTATTAAAAAATCACAGCGACAAACTCTGAAATATGATGGAGTTGATTTGCGGTAGGACTGTTACTCCCACTGCCAGTTTTATGTGGCATGCTTACCTACGTGTGAGCTCTCAATCTACCTGAACTTTTGTTAAATATCAAACTTAGTTGCGGGCAATAGCCATGAACAAAGCTCTATATTATTACAATGATTTATATCTAAAAAAAAGAAATACTCTACGCGGACGAAGTCGCGGGCACAAGCTAGTATTTATAATAAAAAGCAAATCAGAAATATTAAAACAGTAAGCGAGTTTAAGCTATTATTTCAATAGAGCATAATTACCATAAAATAATCCTTAGTCCCCACTACGGAACCTCCAAAGTAATAATTTTGATCAGGAAACTGATCTGAAATCCGAATCATTACATTTGTAACTTTTTTTACAAGGAATTTGTCTTCCATTTTATTAATGTGTTAAAGTTTGTTTATCATAAAAGCACCTATCTCTTTCTCGCTATAGTCTCTCCCTATTTTTTTTTTTTTTTTTTTATTAAATGGGCTTGGGTTTGGCCACTGACCCGCCCATAAGGGGCGATGACGAAGCCTAAGATGAAACACGCTTATCCAGAAGAAACCTATTCACTCTGGCCTTGAAAGTACCTAGATTGTAAGCGTCAGGAAACACAGACGCCGGAAGCAAGTTCCACTCCCTTGCTGTCTTCTTCTTCTTCTTCTTCTTCCTTGCTCTATCCGCATTATAAATGAGGATGCAAAACGCTCAATGTCTGAGGATCGTGGTCAGCTTCGGGTTAACTTCTAGATCGGATGATCTGCCTCCACCGATTTCTGTCCAACGCATCCTATAACCACCTAATCTGAAGTTTCTCATTTTATTTTGCGAAATCAGGCCTAAATGTAACCCTAATATGCGAAGCAATAATATATGATTCTTCACACATAAACTTTATTACAATAAAACTAAAAATAGCTTATTCAGAATTAGTAATCGAATTGTAATGCAATTGTTTCACAAACTACATGAGGAAAATACATGGATATGTTGAATCGAATCAGAATGTTACAGTGTTTCCATTTTTTTTTTTTTTTTTTTTTTTTATACCACTTAGGTGGCAAACAAGCATACGTACGGCCCGCCAGATGGTAAGCAGTTACCGTAGCCTATGGACGCTTGCAACACCAGGGGTATCACTCGCGCGTTGCCGACCCTGAAGAAACCGCTTCACTCCCTTTTTGAAGAACCCCATGCTGTACTCCATTGGGAAAACCACGGCAGGGAGCTCATTCCACAGTCCGAGCGTCCGCGGAAGAAAACTCCTTTTAGCCCGCACAGTTCGAAACAATTCTGGTTTCAATGTGTGTGGATGGACTCCCTGTCGATGGCGAGAGTTGCGATGGTGAAAGGTAGCCGTGGGCATCATGTCGAATAATTCCTTAGAACACTCCCCGTTGTACAAGCGGTAGAACACACATAACGAGGCAAAGTCTCTCCTCAGACTGAGTGGTTCTAAACCGCTTGTGAGCTCGGGATCGTCAACAATTCTGATGGCACGTCGCTGAACCGAGTCTAAAGGCTCAAGCTGATACCCAGGAGCTCCCGCCCATAGATGACAGCAGTACTCCATATGAGGACGGACCTGCGACTTATAAAGTTGCAGCCTTTGCCCCGATGTGAAGTACTGCCTCGCTCTGTTGAGCACTCCAAGCTTTTTGGATGCCAGCCTAACCTTGTCCTCCAAATGACTTCGGAACATAACGTCGCTAGAGATGTCGACGCCAAGGATCCCGATGCTTTGACTGATGTTCAAGGAAGTGTTCTGGAATTTTGGAGCCACAGACCATGGGGTTTTCTTAGCGGTGAACGCGCTGGCTTGAGTCTTGGTGGGGTTGAAATGGACTAGGTTTAGTCGACCCCAATCGGAGACACAAGTTAGTGTACTCTCGATTACAGACACCAGCCATTCGCGGCTTTCCTCCACCTCGAAACGAGGGATATTTGCACGGCCCGTGTAATGAGCGTCTCCTGTACTGTCGTCCGCATAGCAATGAATGCCGTCAATAGACAGCATATCATTGATATGCAGAAGGAACAGTGTTGGGGACAGCACAGAACCTTGCGGGACGCCGGCATTTATATCCATGCTATCGGAGCAACTACCGTCGACGACGGCTTTTATGCATCTGCTGGACAGAAAGCTGGCGACCCATTTGCATAATCCCTCGGGAAGCCCGTATGCTGGTAACTTCGTGAGAAGACCCCTGTGCCAGACCCGATCGAACGCCTTCGCCACATCTAGGCTCACTGCCAATGCCTCACCTTGACTCTCGATGGCGAGTGACCAACGGTGCGTGAGATACACAAGAAGGTCACCAGCTGAGCGACTATGGCGGAAGCCATATTGTCGGTCGCTCAACAACTCGTGATCCTCCAGGTATCTCAAAAGCTGCGTGTTGATCACACGCTCCATGACTTTGGAGAGAAGGGAGGTGATAGCGATAGGCCTGTAATTCGTCGGGTCTGATCTGTCGCCCTTTTTGGGCACTGGGTGCACGTGGGCAGTTTTCCACGAAGACGGGACTTCCTGTTTGGTGTAGGAAAGTGCGAAAAGACGCGTCAATACTGGACACAATTCAGGAGCACACCGCTTCAGTACCACTGCCGGTATGCCGTCTGGCCCACTCGACTTATGGATGTCCAGGGAAAGCAATTCCCGCCGGACCTCCCGTTGGGTTATGCTTATCTCCGGCATGGAGCTGGCACACTGCGGGATGGTAGGCGGTGTGGCGCCCCCATCATCCAAAGTCGAGTTCGAGGCAAAGAGAGAGCCTAAAACATCAGCTTTCTCCTTAGCACTATGGGCCAAGTTTCCGTCCGGCTTACGCCTTCCTTCTGGAAGTCGTGCTTTTTGGTCTCTTGCAAAAGCTGCTGAGGGGAACTTTTGCCAGTCGTCCTTGCCACCACTACCAAAGTCGAGTTCGAGGCAAAGAGAGAGCCTAAAACATCAGCTTTCTCCTTAGCACTATGGGCCAAGTTTCCGTTAGGCTGACTAGCCTTCCTTCTGGAAGTCGTGCTTTTTGGTCTCTTGCAAAAGCTGCTGAGGGGAACTTTTGCCAGTCGTCCTTGCCACCACTACAACAGTGGTGGCAAGGACGACTGGCAAAAGTTCCCCTCAGCAGCTTTTGCAAGAGACCAAAAAGCACGACTTCCAGAAGGAAGGCTAGTCAGCCTCTCACCAAACCTGCCGACGAAATCGAACTTAGCCCTGGCAATCATTCGCTTACTGGATCTCGAGGCAGCGTTAAATTTGCGTTTCGCATCAGAGATGTTAGTATCCTGATTAGTTCGGGCCGTGGTCCATGCCTCATACAAAGTCTGCTTATTTTGTCTAGCATCTTTGCAGGGCCAATTAAACCACGGTCGTTTCTTCATCCCTGCAGCTAATAATAGCTCCATAATTTTATTAAACTTTTTTAAATGAAAACTTTTTGGGGTTCCGAAGTGGAATTAAAAAATCATGTATCTTAACCAAATTGTTGACTTTTTGGAGGGAACTTGCAGTGACGTTACGTTTTCATTTTTATTTTTTTAAATTCTTGTATTTTGAGTTTTATTGCATATTATCGGTGGTATTTTATCCAATACAGATGTGCACCAGTAAAGTGAAATGAAATAAAATATGTGTATCGTGTCTATTCAAGTTGTCTCAAAAAGTCCGTGAAGAGTTTTAGTACAATGACCACCATTGTAGTAAAACATGACTTTTATGGACGGTGACTAACTGAGGACTATGTGAAAGTCACAGGTGAAAGTGATTTATTGTGACTAGAACTTATAACTGGAAATTGACAAAATACACAAGCCGTGTGACGCCATTGAAAAAATAAATAAAAAAGATACATTTTTTTCCCACTCGCGGGTTAAAAAATTACATTTATATCAATTGTTATTGTATATCGCGAGAACCAACGGGTTAAAATAAAGGGAAATTAAGAAATGATTTACAGGCAGTGATTTTGGTTGAAAAAAGTGGCTATTCAGGGATCCATATCCAAAGGGTGCCAAAGCCTACTACCGAACATACAAAACATACTGTACCGAACCCTCTTAACGAGTCCAACAATCACACATAGCTGGATTTTCCTTTAAGCGATTTAGATACAGTACATATTTTATGGTATTTACCTCTACTAGCACCGCTCATTCCTTCAAGATCAATCTCAACGCTGTGGCAAGTAACATTAGGTCCAGTTAGTTCCTGAAGTGATTCCTTCATGGGACAACTAAACACTTTGCCAACGTACGTGTCACGGGGTGCTCCAATCACTGAAAAAAAAACTTTATAAAATAATGCAGCAGGTTTTAACCCTGTAGGACCTAGGGTTGTTTTATACTATTTAGGTAGCAAACAAGCATACGGCCCGCCTGATGGTAAGCTGTTACCGTAGCCTATGGACGCTTGCGACATCAGGGGTATCATTCGCGCATTGTCGACCCTGCAGAAATCTCTTCACATGCTTTTTGAAGGACCCCATGCTGTACTCCATTGGGAAAAAAAACCATGGCAGGAAGCTCATTCCACAGTCTGAGCTTGGAGGGTAGTAAGATGTTCAAGAAACATTGATAAACGTAGATCTGTTTTTTTATATAGCTTTTCGTTGGAACTTAGATTATTCTATACTATACTTAGGTATATTTTGGAGGAAAACTAGGCATTAATTTCGCTACAAATAATATAGCTGATAATTTAATCGACGATTATATTAGTACAGTTTCCTAATTAAACAGTTTACTATAGTATTATCAAAGATTTTCATAGGGCATCGTGCCTCTACCCAAATGGATAGTCCGCCTTACTAAAGCATGACATTTAATATCACTCCGCTTGAGGGGCTCCTGAGCAAATCGCTCTCAGTTCGTATTGCGCACGGCTGTCATCGCCTCATACTCGCTGTACTGATTAAATAAAAAATGACAACTTGCGTATTAAAATACTGTCACAACACTTATAAAAACCAAGGAAAAACTAAAAAACTAACCTTCCATGTGTAAGTATTGCGATTTCGTCACTTTTAATTACCTAAACTTATTACTTTTAAATACTGTCATTATGGCTTGTTTATTTCGTGTTCCCATAGAGGCGACTATCCTTCTGGACGTTTTAAATTCTTTGAGTATTATATATCGTGGTTTTATTTCAAGAATATAACATATATATTCAATATTTATCAAGTTTTTGAACCCTATTCTGTATATTTAATTTTAAATATCATTGTTTACCCAATTTCGGTTGTTCTCCATACTGGTAACCCATCGCGAACCCAAACTCTGATGTCGCTCCTCCACTCGAAGGCATGAATAATATACTAGAAGGTTCATGCAAAAATATACTGCATGTACCATAATATATGGTCTGTAGTAACAAAAAAGTTATTCCCAACGTATCTGAAAAAATAATTGTACATTATGATACATGTGTGCAAAGTTGGTAATTACAGACGAGGCGATAGCCGCAGGTGAACGTTATAAAGAAGCTGAGAGTGTAATGATCAATGCACACGCGTGTCATACGACGTTTTTCAACACACTTGTGAAGATAAAACAGATTTGTATTTATAACCGACGAAAAAATTGAGGAGGTTTACAAGTCGACGCGTATATTTTTTTTTTATGTATGATCTCGCATAACTTTTTATAGAGTAGTCCGATTTTGATAATTATTATTTTTAAATAGATTTTTTGACAAGAAGCAATGCGAACGTCAATAAATATGGCGCGCAATTATTTTTTTGACAGCCATTCGCTTTCAACTGTTTTACCCGTTTAAATTAAGAATGCTTCGTCTACGCACATATCAATTGCATTGAGGTACAAACTTAACATAATCGGGATTATACCTATCATAAAACTGTGTGGTAATATACATTAAAAAGCACTCGTGCGTAATAAGCTGCGTTGAGATACTAGAAACGGTGCAATAAATGTCACTTGTGTTGTGTTGAGCAAGTGTGTTGAAAAACATTTTATGTTTGGTACATTAATCTAATATTTACAACAAAAATTTACAAAATACAATCCATACATCGTGTAACGGAAAGGGTATATCTATTCGTAAGACTACATCAGGCATAGACTCTCTATAAAAAAAAAAAACAGTTCAAAATAAATTACTCAAAAATTCATACAAAATTTTTGCTTCCAAGTTTATTGAATTACAATCATATCCAACACGTCACCACTCAATGGAGGTCATTATCGTTACTTGCTAATATTATGATAAAACTTGCGCGCCATATTTGTTAACGTTCTCATTGTATGGTTGATTATTATCAAAAATCTACTTAAAATACAAGTCTGTTTTTTTCCTCGCAAGTGTGCTAAAAAACGTCGTATGACACGCGTGTGCATTGATAATTACACTCTCGGCTCACTTATCGCGTTCGCCTGCGGCTAACGCGCTTAAGAGTGCGTATAAAGCAAAATAACAATCTTAGAATTGAAATTTACCCAAGTAAATAATATTTAAATGAAAAAATATTTTTATATGGGTATTTTCATTATATACGAGAGGGTTCTATCTGAGCAAAAACATAATGGAATTTCCTCGATAGAAAAATATCACAAAGCTACCTCTAATAATAATGATTTTTCGGTTTTATTCGTTCATGGTGTATCTAATTAAGACAAAAAATCGATAAATAATATCACTAACATATGACCAAGGGCTGCTACTAACGATTTTTTAAAATATTCCATACTTTACGAGCTATTTAGATAAAAGCGCTTAGTTCATTTTTGTTCCGCGAAACACGCTATCTCTATCTCATCTCCACGCGAAGTCACATAAGTTTATTTTGTTCCATCTGACATTGCCATATTTTTCTGGCTTGGTACGCACTCCCTCGAGTGTTAATAACCAACTTTGCACACATGTATCATAATGTACCTACTATTATCGAGTAATTAGTCCCACTATCTTAATAATACAACAACTTCTTATTTTTTAATCAACTACTTAGTTATAATTATACCCATTACATAATCAACTATAGAAAATGACATCACATACGTGATAATAAAGGCACAAAACAACTGAAAGAACTAACGCGACAAGACAAAGTAACACATAGAATAAAAATTACTTACCCATAATTAATTTAACTTATATCTTGTATAGGTATATATTTGGAATATTATATTATACACATATTATATTCATTATAATAACTTGGAACTTTTTGCTTCCAGTGTCGATATATCAATAGCATTCATAAGGAAAAGGTAACCGCATAACACATCCAGGAAAAAAGTACTGATTCATTCCACGTATTTACACCGGTCAAAGAATTTAAAATAACCAGACGGTGTGCCGCGCCTGTAAAAACATAAAATCTACCGGGAAACCTGTGGCGCGTGTGTGGGTGTTGTAGACTCCTGACATTTCACATGTGTGCGTATGGTGGCAGATCATAGTATTTTTCGACATTGAGCTATTGTTACTATGCATAGAGAAGCTATCTTAAGCAAAGGTTATGTCCCATTTTTTTAGAGTCAACTAAAGTTCTCTTTAGCGCTGAAACAATAATTAGTCGTCTAAGCAGACAGTAGAAACACGTAGTGGTATCAGAACGCTATTAGGAGTATTTTTCTCGCAAATACCGTGATTTTTACGGCGCTTACGCGTTTCATTCATCGTTCTTCAGCAGCAATTGTGGCCGGATGGCTTCACTTGAACGGAACATAGTTGTGATGTCTGACGTCTTCTCTATACGTAGTAATAATAGCTCAATGTTTTTCGACAAGAAATTTAACTATTTTAAAGGATGTAATATCCACTCTATGTTAGTTACTCCCTAAGTTAGGTAGTATATAATAGTCTACCTATTCTGATCTCTGATTACATATATAAGTTCTCCATTGCTTTTTTGTAAATAGGTTTTAATTGTAATTAGGTACATTCATAATTATACCCAGACTCAGGATATACAGACACGTTCATGTACAAAAATGTATGTATGTTCTAGATCGAATCGAACCCACGGACTGCAGCGTGATAAAATTTAATCAAAATTTAGGGAAAAATCAATATCCTAACTAAACATACTAAATATCTATAGTCAGTCATTATAACATTTAAGGAAAATGTAAAAGATGATACACTATTTATACATTATACGTATTTAATAAACCAGTCGTTAAACTGAAGCTTACGATAGAACAACATGAAACTATGTAAGTGCAAAATTTATATAATAATAATAATTAATCTTTTAATTTAAAAAAAGAATTACGATCGTTCTTAAAAGTATTGTTTTTTCTGTAATTTGGTCATTCTTTTTTTAAATACATTTAATTTTTTTTTTATTCAAAAGTGCCTTTTTGTCCGCCATCTGAGAGTAACACCTACTAGACCAATAAAAAAGATCTATTGATAATGCTATGTGAGTGTGAGTGCACAAGTAGCCGCCGCCCGCGCACATAATGTCGTCACAACCTGGGCGTGGTTATAGCTTCTCATGCATTGACATAAGGTTTATTTTCGATTAATACAACCAGTATTTTACTTTGAGTTAAGTTTATACATGAGTAAATTTTCAGAAATAGATTGTAATTAATTGAAAATTAACCTTATGTTATGTGCATAGGATTCAAATGCCAACGTCAATCTAGCTAGACTCAAAATTTTATTGAATTTATAGAATTGCATTTGAGAATGGAAAAACAATATTGACTGACTCAAAGGATTATATGATATAGGAATTGAACACAGAAACTGAACATTCAGTTCATGTAAAGTATTTCCTTTTTCGAATAATTCTTTCTTCTTACTAAAAGTTACTAAATCTGTAACAATAAATCAAAAAGTGAGGGATAGATTACTAAGACCATATTCGCGTGGCTTCAACCCTTAGGGTAGCTGCTCTTACTGACCCGTCTCAAATTTCCACCCTCATATCCTATGCGTTGCAAATGTCTATAGGCAACGGCAATCGCTTACCATCAGAAGATCCGTAAGCTTATTTACTACCAATATATTAACTAATTAAGTGTTATTTCCAGCGCTAAACGTCGGTCTCTTAATGCTCGTAATCCAAGTATCATGGATCCCACCAGGGATGACGAAATTTCACAAAGATACTCGAGTCTTCCACCACCCTCTGCCTGGCGATTCATATTTTGGATTCAGCACCACCTACCAGCCTGATATTAAAAGGTAAATCATTATATTAATATGTGTAGCTAATCTTTTGATCCTTTATTACAAGCTTTCTTGTATGTATGTTCGGGTCAAATCTTGCAAGTCGAATTTCACCCACTTCCAGTGGTTGCATTGATTTGATTTAAGTACAGAAAGCTAATCCTAATCCTATCCTAATTAATCCTATCCTATCCTATATAAGGTCCTAATAAATTAGTGAACTTCCTCTTGAGGGATGAATGTATAAGGTCATTAGTAATCAAAAAATAATATTAGAAAAATAATCCGTGGAAAAAGAACTTCTTTGACTTGTATCTCTAAATGCAAGCATGGACGAATAGGATATTACTCTATGATGCAAGTCAAAGAAGTTTTTTTTTCCACGGATTTTTTATCCCTCAAGAAGAAGTTCACTAATTTATTAGGACCTTATATTATAATATAATCTCATTAATAACATGCGACAGTTTGGATGGATGTTTGTTACTCAATCGCGCTTCAACAACTGAACGGATTTGGATGAAATTTGGCACGTTGATAAAATATGTTTTGGATTAACACTTTTTATCTCGAGAAATAAATATATCCCTCGGGTACGCGGGTGAAACTGCGGGGCGCAACTAACACTAACTATAAATACATTATTTTAATAAAAAATAAGTTTTTTTATTATTATTTTTGATTGCACTTGTATAACAAAGTCTGATAAAATCTCATTGTAGCGTTCAGAACATTTTGAGCAGTGAAAGAGAGTTAAGATTAGGAATAAGTATATAAGAGGAAGTTTGAGTGAAAAATTGAGAGAGAACTGTTTATCGTGGTATGTAGGTACAAACAGTGGATACAAAGACCGAAAAAATTATTGGATTGTATGCATAAGAAAAATGCCGATATAACGAATAGAAGAAACGTACGCCGACCTCAAATAATTGGGAACCTAGCGGACGGTTTTATGTTAAAACCATTTACTCAAACTTTTTCTAATTTTCCAGGTTGATAATCAGTGCTCCAAAGGCTGACAATATTGGTAAAATCTTCAGTTGTGACATCAATTCCGTAGCCTGTTCTGAACTCCCATCAAATATAACCCGAGGTATGTATTATCTTACTAATATAATTAACGCGAATGTTTGTTTGTCATCTCTTGACGCCTCAACGTCGCAAACAATCGTAATGAAAGTGGATTGAAGATTTTTGTTCGGAGTCTGGGATACTCATAAGGCGCCATGCCTAAGGCGCCGATCCCACAGAGAGAGTTCCAGAGTTCGGCGTTCAGAGTTCTGAGTTTCGCGTTCACTACTATACACACAGCGAGCGAGCAGTGTAGAGTTTTAAAGGTTAATGGGCAAATTGGTATGATAATAATTTCTATATTTTCTATTAGGAAATAATATATCAACAAAAATATGAAAGCTTGTTACTGTAGAGTGTTTAGATTTTTTTTTTAGAATATTGAAGATTTACGAAATAATTGGAGATATTATGAAATTGCAAGGTATATGAAGTATAGGGATAGTAATTACATCTAATGCCACTTATTAAATGTTATTACTATCCCGTACTAAAAGGTGTAATTATATAGGCAGCAAGCAAAAGTTTGTTTACATTCTTTATCTCGTCTCATTGGCCTTATTTTAGTTTCATTAGTGGCCGCTCATGGGCCAGAAAGCCCTTTCTGCCTTGTGCTCAATAAATTAGACAGTGATAGCTCAGACGTGTCACTTAAACTGCCATCTTTATAGGATGGAACTCCGAGGGAACTCGCGTTGTCTTGACCGCCGCGTTTTCTGTGTGCAATGATCAAGACACCGCATAGGAACGCAGAACTCTCTAGTGCGAAAAGATTTTTTAATTTTCTGACATGTCTAGTAACCTGACCTAAATTGGTCTAATAGAAGCTTTTGATTCTTGTCGGAGATAGGGACGAGCGGTACTATATATGCTACAAGTATTGACTTTATTAACATAATAATATAAGGATACAAAATTCAAAAGTGCTATTTAATCTATAACTTGCAGGATATTAGTATATAATAAATTAATCCAGCTATTCTAGCACTACAGAATGGATACAATCATTCAATGAGTAAATAATGCCATGGAAGTTGGGTAGGTCTTTGGTGTGGGACGCAACTTGCGTCGACACCCTTGCACCATCCCATCTTCCTAGCACGGTGTGCTGCGCTGGAGCGGCTGCTGCAGGTGCTGAAAACCTCAAACGGCGCAAATACAACAATTTAATTGGTAATTATGTGTTTGAGCCGTTTGGGGTTGAAACACTAGGGCCATGGGGTCCAAGTGCACACCTATTATTTCGGGATATCGCCAAGCGGTTGGTCGACTCTTCACGAGACCAGAGGGCTGGCCTTTTTTTTGGCCAAAGAATCAGCATTGCCATCCAACGTGGCAATGCTGCCAGCCTTCTGGGCACTTTTCCTGTTGACAGCGATGTGGACGAATTTTTTGACGCCCCGTAATTGTACATATTTTTATTCTTTTTATATTAGTTCTAATATTAGTTTGTTTTAGTTATTATTATTAGTATTAACTTTATTAGGCTTAAATAAATTGGTTTTTATGTTTCTTTCAAAATAAACTTAATGAGTAATTTTTCATCAACAATCAAGTTATTTTTGTCTCTACTATCATTGGGAATGTCGATATTTGAACCATTGTACTGAATTCATTTTCCGCTTTGGAATTAAACATGTCAATAATATATGCGTTAGAATATTCTAATATGTATCTTTTATTTAGGTATGAAGATCATGATAATCGTAAATAATAGTTATAAAATAAATAAATTGTATTTTTTTTATTAAATAGTTTATTAATCCTATCCTAATGTATATTTTGTGATCTCGAAAACGGCTGTAATAATTTCGATGTTTGCTATATGAGAGTGAAACATCGATCTTGCTAGGCATCGATAATATATTATTTTCACTAGGTTTCATCTCTGGGATGTTTCTGAGTTTTCGGACAAAGCTCGGTTAAATCGAGAGGTGGGTTTCTTTGTCATGAGAGCTCATAAGCCTCCGAAGGGGTAGGTAATGTTTCCTATTTTTTGGTTTTTTTTTAATGCGTTTTATGCTTCTATATATTATTTTGTAAAATAAAAAAATATATGTAATGTTTTGCCAAAAATAGCCAATATACTGGGTGGAGATTTCGAGATGGCATATTTTCGAAACCTATGTTGGTTTAGTCATGCTGAACAACTTTTACTATGGGATCAACACTGAATACTCAATTTTTTTTTTGAGACTAGCCCAATATAGTTTTCGAAAATATGCCATCTCGAGAACTCCACCTGTTATAGTGTTTTGCCAAAAATAACCAATATATACTCAGATTGTCCAAAAAAATATTTAAAAAATGTAACCTTGCTGAGTTTCTGGCCTGTTCTTCTCAGTTGAAGGCCGACTTACGAACTGGTGGTAACTTCAGTAGCTTTTGACCTTCATAAGTGCACTACTAAAGCCTAAATTGAATAAATGGCTTTGATTTTGATTACACCTATTACCTCTGTGGTGCCTATAATATACATATTGTTTGTTGGAAATCAAATTAAACCGTAATTTTGTTTCAGCGTCAGACAAGTACTTGCATAACTATTGGTTGGGCGCCACCGTCAAAGCAGGTCCTGATTATTTTTTGGTGAGTGACCAAAGAGGAGTATGGAGAAAGCAAAATATTGGAAATAATTTAACAAAAAAAGAACTCTATACCATCTTGTGACGTTTACTTTTTAATTAATAAAATTGGTGTAAGTTCACGCAACGAAGGAAACATGATGGCATAGAATAAACACGCTTGGTCTAGAGTTGACAAAAACTTAATTTAAAATAATGTATTGGAATGAGGAGTTTTCTTAAACCTCTCTCTCAAAATCCTATTAGTCCCTCCTCTATGGTCAAAATACCTGTCAAATCGTGTAGGTACTTAAGGTTAAAATCAGTTCGAATTATCAACTGTTTGACAGGTATTTTGAGCATATAATTATATGATAAGAAAACTCATTATAAAAATCATCTCATTATAAATTGTGTTTATTAAAATCTACATACTTACTTTTCAATATAAATAAACTTGCAAAAAGTCTCATAGTAGTCTGTGGTGAAAGAGGTTGGCAGTCAACTTTACTAATATAGATATCCCATCAAAAACATTCTGTAAAAAACTAGCCAAGTCTCGATGAAATGTCTTGTTTATCTCTAAAAAGTAATGAAATCTAGACAAAGTCGTGCCAAGTCTAAGGTTCCTTACTGCGATTTCTTTATTATTATAGTTAATCTTGTGAGACTTGGCCGTTGAACATTCTTTATACGTTAGTGGGTACAAGTACAGATTGGTGCAATGGTATCATGGAACACCTGGTTTTGTACCCTTGTGTTCCCTTTAACAGCCAAGTCACACAACATTAACTATAATAATAAAGAAATCGCAGTAAGGAACCTTAGACTTGGCACGACTTTGTCTAGATTTCAATACTTTTTAGAGATAAACAAGACATTTCATCGAGACTTGGCTAGTTTTTTACAGAATGTTTTTGATGGGATTTCACTTCTTTTTGTAGAAAATGAAGCGGACCACCAAGTTGAATATTTTTTGTAAAGGCGGTATGTCGATATCTCTAATAGTTTGGTTGGGCTCTTGTGTTTTCTAATCAGGGTCACCAGGTACTCCAGATCTTCGATTATCCTAGTTTTTATAGTTTTCCCTTTATGTGGTCATTAAACCCTAACTCTGTACCAAATTTCAGCTCTCTGAGTTTATGGGAAGTACTAGTTATATTTTGATGATCATAAGTGAGTGAGTGAGTGAGTTTCATAAATGTGAAACTTTGCTTTCGCTTAACTTCGGAACTAAATGACCTACAGACTTGAAATTTTGGATTTTAAGTATGTGATTATAGCTTACTGGATGACGAAAATGTCTGCGTTCGGGTCTTATCCAGAGGTTCTCAAATAGGGGCCTGAAAATGCGGCGAAATGGTTCCAGTAAAGGATGGTACGGCAGTGTTTGCTTCGCGCTCGACTCGGCGGGGGCACTGCCGTGCCCCCCGATATACCTTAGATTAAGGATATATACACAGGATATATATAAAATAACTTGTTTTTGTTTTTTTTTCAGACTTGTGCACCATTGTCAGTCGAGATTATAAGTAAGTAGAACTTTTGCGTTGTGTTTTTTATTTTCTAAAGATTTAATCAATTAAATATAAAAAATACGTTGTAACTGAAAAGTGAAACTATCTAATTTCTATAATTTATAACCCGTTCCATTAAATAATAGTTTTGAAAATGGCGTAGAGTACCCAACTGATATGGCTTACCGATGTACCTGCGCAGAAGATACTTTTTGTACATTTTCAAAGCGCGGGAAATAGCTATTGGTCGGCAGCTGCCGCCATGTTAGCGCGCGCCGTGCGGAGGGGCGTGACTTGCGAGTGAGACGGAACTAACAGCTGCAGTGTATTATGAACCTTATAGTAGTGATCTAAGTTTGATTGTAAGTTTTAAGCATTCTTTCGCTAATCTTCGGGGCCATACTTTCTTTTCTGTGCGAACGAAGATTCACGACGCGCCTTATCAGTTGGTTAATACTGTACAATACACGTATTCACAGTTTGTAATACAGATATAAATCTAAATAATCCCTCCATCCTGTGTGTGTGCACACTTTTGGCATGCGAAGTACATACACTCGCGTCCTCTATTAGATTTATATCTGTTTTACACTGTCAATACAAGTATGAAATTTTTAACAAAAACTTATTTTAAAAATGTTTTATTTTTCTTTTCTCGACAGAGGGCTAACCACAAGCTTTTAAAACAATATTATTATCACAGACACATAATATTTATAAGATTATTAGCTTATTTGGCTTTGGTCTTGTTTTGACGCCGGATGTCAAAGAGGGACAAAAGACAAATAAGGTTATTTTAACCTTGTTTTATGAGCTTGTGGTAGGCCCCCAGGACTCTAACAATCACTCGTTCGTTCGTGATTAGTTTTTCATAAAATACTCTCTGAACTCTTGTCTTGATTAATACAGATAAAAGGAGGTTCGGAGCAGTTTCAACATGTTTTAAGGTAACCTCTTCCGGATATGTAACAATGCCGTCAATATCAGATGAAGACCGAAATAAATTGACGACAGGGTTAGTAGGTGAGTGTACAATTTCATCTTCAAAAGCTTCCCTTATAAACATATGTCAGTCAATTTTTAATATAAAAGTTGCGCCCGCGGTTTTACCTGCGTACCCGAGGGATTTGTTGCTTTCCCGGAATAAAAAGTACCCTATGTGTTAATCCCACAGATCACGACAGATGGGCTGTGACGCTTGGATTTAGCTTAGACCTGGGGGGCTAAAAAGGAAGGAAACGCCGAATCGGATTGAGTTCCCATTAGGAATTGAATTACAAATCGTAAAATGGTCACTTAGTAGGCAATTCAGGATATGATTTCAATACGATTCTAATTCTGCAATTCATTGTTTTGACAGTTTTCTATGGAGATTCGTAAAATGGCTCACTAAATAGGAATTGCTTTTGTGTCAAATAGTAGAATCATAAGAGGATATTGAGGAGCAACTTATTACAATTCAATTTAGAGATTTTGTTGAAAATCAATGAATAATGAGGGAATTTCGAGGTTTTTCTAACACCCATAAACCATTTTATGGAATGTTAAAAGTTATTGGCTACCAATAAAGTTCTTTTACCATAAATTTTATGATAACCTAACATAGTACGATCGTAATTTTTACATGATTAATATTATACTATTTTTCCACCCAGAAACCCCTCTTTATCCCCATAGGGGTTGAATTTTGAAAAGACCTTAGTAGTTGCCTATGTTATAAGGAATATGTGTGCAAAAGTTCAAGTATCTCTGTACTCTGCGGTTTGAGCTGTGCGTGCATCTGTCATGCAGCCAGTTTCTTATATATTTGATTTTTTATAAAGATTAGAACTAATAATAACAAAAAGCTTTAAGATCTGCAGCTTAAATTTTAATAGAATAAGCTTTAGGGTTTTGAGGAATTATATCCGCAGATCTACTTTCTATCAAAGGTATTACTAGAGTATATATATATCTGTGTTGGTATATATTGCCGAAGACTAGTCACAGTGACACAAAGAGATACACATAGGGGTTGTATAGGGTAAATAAAAGACAAAAGTAAATAAATCAGCGTAACTTTTATTACAGTATTATCAACATTATAGTTTAGTGTAGGTAATATTAAGGCATGATAGCAACGCCAACTCCCAAATTCTCTGTGGTCCTTTCCCCATCATATTAGCAGCATGATGATGACAGATGCCATAGTAATTATAATATAAATATCCTTTTGGTAATCCCATGTACAATTATCTTTATCTTCGGGTAATTTATAACCTGAAAGTAATATTATTTGTTGATTATATTATTGTTTGCACATCATCAATAGTAGGTATCATCTACCTAACCTACCACCACCTATCTAACAAGGGGAAGTTAATTAATAATGGTCTTAGTTATGCACTTTACATGCATTGCATGTTTCATATAAAAAAATCCTAGTTTCTGTTGAACATATTATTTGGGGCTTATAATTCAATAATTTATGGTATAAATAGAAATAATAGTATATTCTTTTGTTGAGATTAGGTTGGAAATATGCTAGATTATGCTTTTATTGATGATATTTACGAACTCACTCTCATAAAACTAGAAACTTCAACATGGAACTTTGGTGAAATGTCCTCATAATGATTTATCATGTATAGAGGATATTTATGAATGAAATACTCGGCTTTTTTTAGTTTAAAAAGTCTTCATAACGAATGAACGAAATGTTTCATCTTGTTATTTGTCCTACACAAAAATTTTCTTCCCTGCACATTTCACGTGATTGTTTATTCATAATAATCCGTTATTTAGACTAAATAATGACGGAATTTATCTTATTTAAAGTACTTTTGATAAAATTCAAAAGAAATTAGTATTATTTCCTACCTATACGTAGGTAAAATATTATATAACTTAGTGACATTGACGGACGACTGACCATATTATTGCCAGTCGAAGATGAAAATATTTTCTTATTCATTTATAAATTCCCATTTTAGATACGTAATTGCAGTTATATAAACGTTTTATAGTTATACATGTTTAAGATCATAATTTTAATACGTGAATTCTCTATTAGTTCTTTCTTACGACATAAAAATTATAATAGAAAAACTTACCGGTAAATTACGGTTTTTTATTTTTGGTGTTGTAACATTAATGTCAAATTAGAATCAGCTAATGAATTGAATTGCATGAAATTAGTGACCATTTTACCAAAATGTATAGGAATTGCGTCAGATCTGCTAGGAATTCGGGAAATGAATTCCTTTCAGCAATATTGCGCAACTCTTCGTTTTTAACCCCGCTGATGTCCCACGCAACTCCCCACTTAATATCACAACTACACGTAAACGAACGCCAATAGACCAATAGTAGACAATTTTTACTCACACAGCCCAAGAACTCGCATGTTCGTAAGCGCTTGTAAATACGCACTACCGCGCCACACCGCGCTCTCGGACACACACATGCGTGTATAGAGATAGATGGACGAATCACATGACACGAATTTCATTGCATGTTCGAAACGAAGTAAGCCTTACGCTCCTGTATAAGTAAACAGCAATGTATGCGCTTCATGTTCTTTGTTCAAGTTGTACCTTGGTAATGACCTAGCTAAAATCATTTAAGGCTGCGTATAAAGCAAAATAACAATATTAGAATTGAAATTTACCCAAGTAAATAGTATTTAAATGAAAAAATATTTTTATATGGGTATTTTCATTATATACGCGAGGGTTCTGCCTGAGCAAAAACATAATGGAATGAAATTTCCTCGATAGAAAAAAATCACAAAGCTACCTCTAATAATAATGAATTTTCGGTTTTATTCGTTCATGGTGTATCTAATTAAGACAAAAATTCGATAAATAATATCACTAACATATGACCTAGGGCTGCTACTAACGATTTTTTAAAATATTCTATACTTTACGAGTTATTTAGATAAGAAGCGCTTCGTTCATTTTTGTGCCGCGAAACAAGCTATCTCCATCTCATCTCCACGCGAAGATTAGACATAAGTTTGTTTCATCTGACATTGCGATATTTTTCTGGCTTGGTACGCACTCTTAAGGTATTTTTGAGATTTATACTTTAAATATGTGAAAATTTTTATACTTATAAGTGATAAGTGACACCACCTTGTAGTTCACATGGTAGGCTTTGATTTTTGCAGTCGATCACTGAACAATACGGTATTTAAATAAATATCGTCCACGTAGGTACCTCGAACAGGGGTGCTAAAAAGGAAGCTAAAACTATATTGCTAAGGAATTCATTATTTCGATTTCTCGACAAATCCTACGTAATTCCAATACTTTTTGGTAAAATAGTTACTCATTATGTACATACAATTCAAGTAATTAAAAGACTCGGAATTGATTAATTACTAATGTTATCAAGATTTTCTCAGAAATAGATTACAAATGAAATAGTTATTTACAATAAAATTACTTAAGACTAATAATAATAATAAAAACTAAAACTAAGCTAAATAATAGATAAATAACAAAATATAAATACTAATTAATTACTTAAGTTCTGCTGTAAATTCGAAAAAATGAATTGCGGTAGCAATATTGCTTAGCTTCCTTTTTAGGGGGCCAGGTTACGACAGACGCGATTTTTGCGGTGTATGCGCTGAACGCGCATGTACTGTAATTGTCTCGCGTTCCGCGTTAGACAACCTCTCTATCGATCTCTGTGGTTAATCCAGAACATATTCTATCAGCGCCAAATTTCATCCAAATCCGTTCAGTTGTTGAAGCGTGATTGAGGTACAAACATCAAAACTCACAAACATAAAATCTTTCACATCTATTTATTTATTTATCATAAATAGCTGTCCCCCGCGGTTTCACCCGCGTTTCCGGCCGGTAGCCTATGTGCTTCTCCATACCATAAGCTATCTGCATGCCAAATTTCATGATGATCCGTTGAGTAGTTGAAGCGTGAAGGCGTAACAAACAAACAAACAAATAAACAAACAAACTCACTTTCGCATTTATAATAGTTATTATAGGATAATAATAATAGTTAGGATTATATTAGTGAGATGGGATGAGATGAGATTGTGGTAAAGTCGAATGCTAAGACGAGTTCGGTTCGGTTCCTACAATAAGCACAACATAGCATAGCTCAGTGGTCTACTTTGTAGTACCTGTCTGGTGGGTTCCCACAGCTGCACTTGAGTTTCAGTTCCTGTCTAGGCTTTGTGTGGATCCTATAAGGGTTCCGTTTTTTTTTCTTTTGAGGTACGGCACTCTAAAACAGGCCTATTCATAATAATAAACACCGGCCAAGTGCGTGCCTTGCCACGCGCAGTGTAGGGTTCCGTAGTTGCGGACTTACAAGGGCCCTATTTAAGTACTATCTGTTTTTCGCAACTAACAACTTCATCTAAATAATTTACTTTACAGCCGTATTTTATTCATATATCCAGAAATAACCGTTTGCCTAGGACATAATAAAAAAATCCTCACTTGCCGTGTAAGGGAGGTAACTTAAAAATATGATTTTTCATGTTTTTATTTTACCACTTTGTCCACGTGATTAATATTTAAGTCTCTTTGTATTAAAATAATATGTATACCTACAGCCTTCTAGTAATAATATGTAGCCGCGAACGGACAGACGTCTGTCTGTTCGCGGACATGTCGAAACTATAACGGTTCTTTGTTGACTACGAAACCCTAAAAACAAAAATTATCGGAATGGTGAGTTTAAAATAATCATGATTTACAGAACAAAGTATGGATTCATTCGGGTGGAGCATAGACATCGCAAAAAACGATCATTATCTTTTTGGCGGTCCTGGCATGTTTTCTGGTAAGCTCAACGACATATTTTTCAACACACTTGTGTTACTTATCTTATAAATACTGAAATATTCGCTTTATTATATGTTTTATATTGGTGCCGATTCTGTTGTAGATACTAAACTAATTTTAGTCACATCTCATCTCTTACTTACGAACATGATTGAAAAAGGATAGAACATATTTTAAGTTGTCAAATTAATCTTTGCCGTCTTATTTTGCGTGTATTTAGGCGTAACCGCGATAGATGGCGACTAAATTTATATTGAAAACAAGCATTAGACTAATTTGACAGGACTAAATTTCTTACATCCTTTTCTTATGTTCTTTGTTAGAAACATAGTGACATTAAAATTAGTTGAGTTGTGAACAACAGAATCAGGACCGCTGGCTGTATCTCGATTTTGTTCAGACCCTTGCTTTCACATGCGCGTAATTTTTAATAAATATTTCACTGTGCGGTTGATTTATCATCAAAAATATCGACTTCTTGTTAGTCTTTGTGTGTGTGAATTCATACGTCGCTCGTATGAAACGCTCGTGCATTGATCATTACATTCTCGGCTCCCTTATAATAATACCACCTCGGATGTAATGACCAACACGGCAAACTTATTTTATAATGTACTATTTTGAATATACACATATTTTAAATCTATGAAGTTATTTTTTATTAGGTCGAACAATGGACGTCGATTCTGAGAAACTAATGAGCGCCCAAGCTATCATTGGAAAAAAATATAACAAAAATATGTTTAATTTCGGTAAGTGTTTTTAATTTTGATAGTAACTAACACGTCTTATCAAATTATTAAATCAAACATAGATTTTTGGTGGGAACTTGCTGAGTGACGTTGCGTTTTCATTTTTGTTTTAATTATTTCGTGTATTTTGAGTGTTATTGCATATTATCGGTGGTATTTTATCCAATAAAGATCAATCCATGTGCACCAGTGAAGTGAAATGAAATGAATCATGTGTATCATGCCTTTTCAAGTTGTCTCAAGAAGTCAGTGAAAAGTTTTAGTACAACCACCATTATACAAACATGACTTTTATGGACGGTGACTGACTGAGGACTATGTGAAATTGATTTATTGTGACTAGAACTTATAACTGAAAAATGGCAAAATACACAAGCCGTATGACGCCAACATTAAAAAAAAATCAAGCATACCTAAATAAACAATCTATGATGTTATTTTTTATAAATAATGTTTTTAATTTCAGGATACGGCGTCGCAGCAGGTTTTTTTTTTAACGACAAACAATTGTATGCTATCGGCTCACCGTACGGATGGAATGGCAATGGAATGGTTTGTGGGTCATTTTACTTATTCCGTACCAAATTTTATTGGACATTTACAAAAAATATGAGGTAGGGTCGCAGTCTGTGAGGGGTAGTCAAATTACATCTATATAGTGGACAATAATGCCGGACCTTACGCAAGCAAGACATTCAAATGCATTCGTGTCCTCTAAAATAACTTATAGCAGTTAAGTATACCGAACATCGTTTGTCTTATAATAATGAATAAATACGTGCATAATACTTCCTTACTGATCCTCAAGTTTCACCGCTAAACTTAAATTTCCTTTCCACCAGGCTCCTACTTTCCAAACTGTATCCTCAAGATCCTCAAGTTTCACCGCTATACTTAAGTTTCTTTTCCACCAGGCTCCTACTTTCCAAACTGTATCCTCAAGATCCTCAAGTTTCACCGCTAAACTTATGTTTCTTTTCCACCAGGCTCCTACTTTCTAAACTGTATCCTTGCCAATATGAGGCTTGATCTCCTCGGCATAACCTTAACAACCAAAATACACTTTGGCTATTCTATTGAGTCGAAGGCAGAAACAGCTGCCAGAAAGCTGGGTTTCCTCTCTAAGGTCAAGCGGTACTTCACGCCTGGACGTTGCTTCAAGTCCGGTCATGCATGGAGTACTGCTGCCAACTCTGGAATGGATCCGCTAAGTACCAGCTTGAGACCCTCGAACTAGACCGCCGAGCCAGGAGACTCATCGGAGATGAGTCTTTAATAAAAGCCAAACTCACGAGCCTCGACCATCGAAGAAAGGTTGCTTGCCTATCGGTTTTCTACAGGATGAAGGTCCTGGGTTCGAATCCTACAATGAGCTTGAGCTTTCGGTGAAGGAAAACATCGTGAGGAAACCATAGCACGGTGGTAGGGTACTTTGCAGTACCCGCCTGGCTGGCTACCACCCTCAAGTTGAAAATCTGTCGCCAAGCACCTTTCGGTGTGTTCCGACAGCTGCACTTGAGAGCCATGTCCTTCTAGGCTTTGTGTGCTTACCACCTTCGGCCGCATCATCACTTACCATGGTGAGATTGCGGTCAAACACAGGCCTATAAACAATAATAAAAAAAAAAAAAGTATATATTTTGGAGAGTGCGCAGGAATTGTTCAACCTTATTCCACCATCCCCTTTTTACACCGAAACACATTGCGTACAGCAAGGGAGTGGAACTTGCTTCCGGCGTCTGTGTTTCCCGACTCTTACAAGTCTAGGGACTTTCAAGGCCAGAGTGAATAGGTTTCTTCTGGGTAAACGTGTTCCATCTTAGGTTTCGTTATCATCCCTTATGGGCGGGTTAGTGGCCAAACGCAAGCCCATTGAATTTACAAAAAAAAGAGTGTGGCCTGGGAAATACCTAGAGCTTCAGTAATATATAAGTCAATGCTTTCAGGACATTTTCAATACATCTGGGGCTGTACGGGCCGTACCACAATACCACTTTTTGCGATTTTTGTTATTATTTGATTATTTATGTCTGTGGTTTTACGTCAGAATGTCAATGTATGACAAAAAAACAACTTCGCTTAGTTAAAGTTGTTATGTCCTGATCATGGATCTATAAATTTTTATACATTCATGGCCCTGATATTATTGAAGTTGTATGAATGAACGGGAAGTGGAAACCCTGATGTCCCCTTTTCGCTATTAATATCAGGAATGCTATTCTAATTTCAGGTGGTAATATTAACAACATCACATCGAAAATTGCAATTCTTGCAAGAGGACAACTCTATCGGTTCTATGTATGGCGCGGTGCTGTGTTCCGTACGCCTGGCAGACGATACTGACACTTTATTCGTCGGTGCTCCAACGCAGTCGGATAGCTTTGACTATAATACGGGTGCTGTGTATGTTTACCAGAAGACAGATCGTATCTCGGTAAGTTATTTTACTAAACATAAAATACTCTCTTTTATAATAAAGTGGCCATTTCAAGAATATGTTTATAATATTTATTTATGAATAATAAATTATTAAATGTCCGATTTTTCTTTCTATCATTTGTGGATTCTGTTATCACTAACAATTTTAGTGTCAAAATTTCGCTAACTCATTTAATTTATACTGTGTGCTGATGTTTGTTACTCGTCCACACCGTCTGAACTCAATTGAATGAATGTAGCGCATAGATACCATACGCAGGATAATTTTCAACCTTTTTTAGGGTTCTGTACCCGAAGGGTGCCAAACGGGACCCTATTACTAAGACTCTGCTGTCCACCCGTCCGTCCGTCCATCCATGCGTCTGTATGTCTGTCAGTGGGCTGCAACTCATGAACAGTAATAAGTAGACAGCTGAAATTTTCAGAGAATATGTATTTCTATTGCCGCTATAACAACAAATAAAAAATTATATAAAACCAAACAAGAAACTTCTTTTTTTGGGGTGTCTTTTTTCGTAGCTAGTATAGTTTTTTTATAATATACTTGTATTTAACCATAATCTCATAATGGTGAGGGATTAAATAACATAAGTACTTGCCAATTGAATATATTTTAATTACGTCAAAATGACAAGTTTTACTAATTCTACGCGTTTTCCGATTTCTTCCAGAGACTTAAATTTGTGAGAAAAATACAAGGCCTAAAAATCGGAGGACAATTCGGCAGCGCTATTGCTGATATTGGCGACATGAATGGCGACAATATTAATGGTAGATATTGTTATAAATCTAACTATAATCCTATATGACATACTTATTATAGCATAATAGAACGTTATAGCATACAGAAGCTGAATTAACTCTTCCTAAATATGTCACTGCTATAATCGCGCAGGCTACCTCTCATAGCTTAGGTCATCCATTTTTTTTTTAATTTTGTATAGGCCTTTGTGTTACCACAATCTCACCATGGTAAGTGACGATGCGGCCGAATGTGGTAAGCACACAAAACCTACAAGGAACTGGCTCTCAAGTGCAGCTGTCGGAACACACCGAAAGGTGCTTGGCGATAGATTTTCAACTTGAGGGTGGTAGCCAGCCAGATGGGTATTGCAAAGTACCCTACCACCGTGCTATGGTTTCCTCACCATGTTTTCCTTCACCGAAAGCTCAAGCTCATTGTAGGATTCAAACCCGGCACCTTCGTCTCGGTATTCGACGTCACAACCAGTGAGCTATCATCGCCTTAAAATGCTACCTTGTTTACAGACATAGCCATATCAGCACCTTACGAAAATGATGGCGTTGGAGCAGTCTACCTGTACTGTGGAGCTAGTATCGCAGACAAAAGTATTACAACCCTCACGCCCCTGCAAAAGTTTGAGTCAAGCGATGTCAAGAACTTTGGACTGAGTCTCGCAGTCCTGAACGATTACGATGAAAACGGATGCAATGGTGTGATATCCTCTTTTTTTTCAATTGGTACTAGCTTAAACCCCGGGCAAGAAACGAGGAGTAGCCGATGTAGTTATAGGCCCTACGCAACTAATCTCGGCTCCTCTATGGACCTGTGGGTGGCTCTCCTTGCTGCACTTTGTGTGTCCGTTGTTGGGTTTTTTTAAATTATGTGGGTATACCTTTGGCCTCTGACCCGCCCATAAGGGATGAAGACGAAGCCTAGGATGGAACACGCTTACCCAGAAGGAACCTATTCACTCTGGCCTTGAAAGAATATTGGTTGAATCATCGAACAATTAACCCAAAGAAGCGCAATGACGTTGGTTTTGCTTGCAATCTATTCCACCATCGACAATGCGCTCTGATTGGCTAAGTCAAGATCACAAGATGCAGTGATTGATCCTTACTGTTCGGAATCAGTGACAAATCACTGACTAGTTTCGGAATCGAATAGTTATGTTGGACCTTTGGAACAAAATAACTTCCCGTATCCAAGGAAAGTTATTTCTTTGATACAAATGTTGGTTGCTTGGTATAAAACTTAAAAAATGCTTTATCTTAATTTTGACAGAACTGGCTATCGGTGCTCCAGGCAATGGAAAGGTCACGTTATATAATTGCATAACCGAGATTCCTATAACATTAGAAGCAAGGTTTCCACCTCTAAAGGTAAAACTCTATTTTTTATCAATACATTTTTTTTGGTTGTTTTGATCAGAATCTCACCATGGTAAGTAAAGATGTGGCTTTCAAGTGCAACTCACCATTAAGTGCTTAGCGACAGATTTACCAGAGAAGCAGGTACAGTAGTACCCAACTGATATGGCGCGTCGTGAATCTTCGTTCGCACAGAAAATAAAGTATGGCCCCGAAGATTAACGAAAGAATACTTAAAACTTACAATCAACTTTAGATCACTACTATACGGTTCATATTACATTGCAGCTGTTAGTTCCGTCTCACTCGCAAGTCACGACCCTCCGCACGGCGCGCTAACATGGCGGCAGCTGGCGACCAATAGCGTTTCCCGCGCTTTGAAAATGTATCTTCTGCGCAGGTACATCGGTAAACCATGTCAGTTGGGTACTACTTTACTAAAAAGTATCCAACCACCGTGCTATGCATGCATTTGCAGAGTATAATTTTTAAATTAAATAAAAATTGCAATTAAATAAAATACTGAATTCCCATCTTATTTAATTTAATATTTTATAATAGGACTCGACATTTAGAAAATATTACGTGTATCGTTTATTTTCAGAAACGTATTGACCTCACACGCTTTACCTTCAAATCGTGTTTTACAGTTACTTACCCGCCAAAACTCAAGAAAATCACTGGAAGTATGTACCTATTCATTTTACAAATAGTTTATACCACTACATGTATCACTGTGACAGCTTTCGCCGTGCGGTTGTTCCCACGCCGCACTCTATTAAGTAAATCTATAAATTCACTTCTTTAAGATAAACAACTTTTTGTTTCATACATAACACGTATAACTAAATTATCGAATTATTTAAACAATTCTGTTGCCAACAGTACTTAATGCCAATGAACTCAAAACTGACAAAAAATATTGATATACAATATAATCGAATCGGGTGTAAACCTAACGGGTGAGAACCGGAACGGGTGAGTAACGAACAGACCCGTAATATCCCAGGGTAGAAAGAATCTTCTGAGGGGAGTCTATCTTGGTGCCTATTTTCATCTAAATCCGTTAAACTTTGGCGTGATTGAGACACTAGCAGTGATTTCATTTAAGAAAATCATAAAGATATTATGATAATTTCATATTTAAATGTTATTTTTGAATTTCAGGTGTTCAAATTAATATTGAGATCACACACGAGAAAGCCAATCTAGCTCATCCCGCCGACGATGCCAAATACATAGTACCGTTAGATATCAAAAAGACTACGTACTGCAGAGACGTCGAAGTTTCAACACCCGTAATAACTTTCATATAAATAAATATCCTGGGACATTCCTCACACACGGTCATCTGATCCCTAACTAAGCAGAGCTTGTACTATGGAAACCAGATAACTGATATAATACATATACTACTTTTTGTTTTGTAAATACATACTTAATATACATAATACCCAGACTCAGGACATACAGACATGTTCATGCACACAAATGCATGTCCTGTGTGGGAATCGGACCCACGGCCTGTGGCGCGTAAGGCGAACCTTAACCTACTGCGCCAACTGGCCCGTCAAAATATAATACCCAGCGTGCCTCCGGGCTGCACACAACACTATTCTACCCTACAACTAAAGTTTCATCACAATCGGTGCACCAGTACCATTTATCGTGTGGTATGGTCTAGGAACGCATACAGACAGACGAACATAATAAACGTTGATTTTATACAGGTCGTTGTTTTGGTCAGCGACGAGCGACTCAGGGTCGATAATACAATAGATATTGGTGCTAAAAAAAATATAAAAAAATACTTTTTTTTTTTAATAATAAAAATAAAATAATAAAAATTTTGCAAATCATGTAATAAGCTAAATTGTAGACATAATACTCAACGGGAGTGCGAGGGAGTAAAGGGGTGGGCCGATGACGGCTTGTGCCTAGCTCTAGTCAGTGCTCGTGCCTAGTAACCATACTTTGCGGTAATTTTATTTCAAATTGAATAAGGTATTTCTCAACATATTTACAGTATTTAATGGAATTAAGTCAATTTTTGGGGAATATATATTTTGTACTACCGCTCCTGTGTCGCTTGTCGCCGACCAAAACAACACCCTGTATACAGGTCGTTGTTTTGTCAGCAATAAGCGACTCAGGGTTGATAATACAAACGCTACTGGTGCTAAAAATAATATTTAATTTTTTAAATTATAATAAAAATATTAATTTGAAAATCATGTAATATGTTAATGTGTAGTCGTAATACTCAACAGGAGTGCCAGGGATTAAAGGGGTGGGGCAACGACGGCTTGCGCCTAGCTCTAGTCTATGCACGTGCCTTGTGACCATACGTTGGGGTAATTTTAGTTCAAATAGAATAAGGTATTTCTCAAAGCATTTAGAGTATTTAATGGAATTAAGGCCATTTTTTAAACTGCCTGTGACGAAGCAAGCGAATCTTAAATGGCGCCATAAAAATTTAATTTTGTGGTCGAAATTGTATTTCACATTTGGCATTTTGGCACCTCCGGACCACCTAGCGACTAGAGTGATCGCTCCTCTTACTTTACCTACCCATAAAATAGCTATAGCTTACACGTGTATGGGTATATAGTAATAGTTTTCTTAACCAACAGCCAGGAGGTAATTACAATCACGCGATATCATATTCGATGAGCGCCAAATTGACGGAGGATGCCGAAACCCTGCCCTTCGATAGATTCCGCTTCATGTTCAGCGACCGTTCCCAGCTGATCAAGAAGGGTGCTGTCAGAGCTGCCAATTGTATCAATGACGATGAATGTATACCTAAACTTAGTGCAACTATAACTGCTTCAGAAAGGTGAGAGTTTATTTTTTTAAAGGGGGATGGTGTAAGGCAATGCAAGGGTTCTGCCCCATTTTTGTGAAATAATGCGTTTATTCTATACGACATTCCTAGTAAATAAATAAATAAATATCCTGGGACATTCCTCACACACGGTCATCTGATCCCAAATCAAGCAGAGCTTGTACTATAGAAATCAGATAACTGATATAATACATATACTACTTTTTGTTTGTACACATACTTAATATACATAATCACACTCAGACTCAGGACGCACAGACATGTTCATGCACACAAATGCACGTCCTGTGTGGGAATTGGACCCACGACCTGCGGCGCGTAAGGTGAATCGCTAACTGGCTCGTCAAGAGTAGTAGTAGTGTAGTCATTTTATTAACATCGATATATTATGTTTATTAACGTTCATAAGTGCCTTATCAGAGCCTAAATTGAATAACTACTTTTTGATTTTGATTTTGATCTTCATATTTTCTTTCTTTTTTTGCTTTCTATGTTCATCTTTTTTTCTATCTTCTTTTTTCTTCTTCTATCTTTTTCTTATTTCTTTTTCTATCTTTATATTGATAAAATGAAAACTGACTGACTGAGAGATGACCAATAGAATTACTAAATAAATGAAATTATTTAATTCATGAAGAAACTACTGGTTTGTTACAGATTAACACATCTACGATATACGATTGGCTCGAGTAAATTCGAGACCTTCACTTTAACGGTGAATAACGAAGGTGACACGGCGTATGAGATGTGCCTGAAAGGGCGGTTGGAAGGCGCCGAGATCTACCAGACTCCAGAGTGCCCACACGACGAGAAACAGTTCACTTGCAAGCCGCAGCAGGCTTTGCAAAATGGTAAAAACTCGGTGAGTTACCAATTTGATACTCACTCTGTTTTATGTAGTTTAGGCGATGATATTGATTGCCGAACTAATAGATTAGACACATTGTCATTGTCATTCTTTGTGCAAACATCTCTTTCACACATGCACATACACTCAAAGACACCCCCACATATACACACACACTCACCATTAACCCTACAAGAATTATTACACATAATAAGGGTACAAAATACATTTATGGCCCTAGCTCCTAAACTAGAAGTATATTCTGTATCTTAGGAGACTAGTGACTTCCCATGCAGTGATTCTACTCGTATAAACTTAATATTATTTATTTAACAATGATAAGTACATGCTGAGAATGTGGGTGTGTGTGTATGTGTTATGTATGTTAGTGTTGTGTATGTGTGTGTGTTAGTGTTGTGTGTATTGTCATTACTCTTGTTTTAGTTTTTACTTACTAACCATTTGTTTTTTATTAAAATGTTCATAATAATTTGTATATACGACACTCATGGATATTCGCTCACCATCAGGAACACTGCGATAAGCATCATGGCAAGGCTAGTCGTATATCGTCGCTTTTGCACTTCTTTTCTCTTCATTCATTGATACTGAATGCGCTACTACATTATTGTCGCGGAGTGATCTGTGTTTTGCTAGTACAGACACCAGTTTCTCACAAATTGTATCTTTTGCTGTTTTTATGTGAAGAGATAATAAATTATTCTATTACACAGTTTTTACTAAGTAACTAAGCTTTCTAAATATCGGCTATGCTAAAGCATTACGCGCGGGCAAAAGTGTCATTTTACTCGGTTTAATTTATAATAGCTGTTGTTACGGCGATGCCCTTTCGGATTTTCAGCACGTCGATTAAGTAACGTATGAATTCAAAAGGGTTACATTCTATCTTTTTTAGTTTATTTTGCATGAGGTAATGATCAAGCCAATAACTGGTATGTTTAGAGGAAAGGAAACCATCATATATTTTGATAATGGAATTTGTCAAAACTTTAATTTTAGTCACATCTCATCTCTTTCTTACGTATATGATTGAAAAAGGATAGAACATATTTTAAGTTGTCAAATTAATCTTTGCCGTCTTATTTTGCGTGTATTTAGGCGTGACCGCGATAGATGGCGACTAAATTTATATTGAAAACAAGCATTGGACTAATTTGACAGGACTAAATTTCTTACATCCTTTTCTTATGTTCTTTGTTAGAACGAGACATAGTGACATTAAAATTAGTTTAGTTGTGAACAATAGAATCAGGGCCACTATATCCCATATTTATATTGGCATTAGCATTAATATCACTAAATATTCCTTTTTTAAATTGAATATTCCACTTAACTTTTAAGACTCTCGGGACCTTCGTTATGAAAATGGATAAGCTGACGAGCGAAAATTTGAATGTAACAATCAACGTGGAGTTGTATGATGATTGCGATAATCAGACACAGTATCAGGATATAGCACTTATTATACCCTTATTCAGCTCAACTGACTTCGCAATTAAGGGGTAAGCTAATTTCAGTATCTTACGTAATAAAGGAACAAAAATTACTAAGTTAGAAATTTACTTTTAACGAGAAATAAAACTGATTCGAAAATAGGTTGGCAATAAAAATCTATTAAAAGTTATGATATAGGAACTCATAACAATGTAAATATTACAGTCCATTTTGAAGTCAGTTAAAATAGGAGTTGCGTTCCGTAGAAAATTTAAATTCGACCAAAATTTCGTTTTGAAAGTTTTATTATTAACTAATAGTTACAATCCGATTGTGTCTGACTGAGCTGTTTGTATTATTTTATTTAATGTTTTATATTATTTACAGAAATACAGATATTGATGATACCGTAAATATGACAAAGGACGATATACATTATTTGGGGAAAACAATCTCGCACTTTTATTGGGTGAGTATTTATTATAT
Source organism: Polyploca ridens (assembly GCA_951394255.1). Lineage (NCBI taxonomy): Eukaryota > Metazoa > Arthropoda > Insecta > Lepidoptera > Drepanidae > Polyploca > Polyploca ridens. Next base: position 16,013,911 of record OX596247.1, on the reverse strand, counting down.
TATCCGCACACAACATAATATATGGCGGTGCAAGGTTGTATCACACCTCCATTTAAAATGGGAGATCTTCCGCCAGCATCGAGAAAACTTCGTAAACGCGATGCAGGGTATTGTGGCGCCATCTATCTTTTGATGTGTGAACTATCTCAGTGTAACTGACAGATGGCAGATAGATGTCGCTACAATATCGATGGCCAACTTGACGGAGAGAATAAACTTCAATCGCCATTGAATATCAGTAACACCAACCTTTACAAAGCCAAAGAAGGCAACTGGCTCGCAGAAACGTCCTCTCAATTCCAAACCCAGAGTAACGAGCCAGTGATTAGAATCTTCACTTTTATGAAAATAGGCAGCTGTTTTAACCACAGATTATTATTATTTATTTTAGATACATAATACCGGCCCCACAACCTGGGTTGGATTAAAATACACACTAACGTTCATGAAAAAGCCTTATATCGATGAATCGGTTCAATCCGATTATGTGGTGAGTGGACACATTATTTTATACTGTTACCATTGATTAAAAATATATCTATCCTCTTTATATTTAATAGCTATAGAAAGGGACAATTATATTTAAGTGTGTCTGAATGCAGTGATGATGTGTCTGTATATAATTATAATAAGCATTATGAGAAGCGATAGCCAACATTCTCAGAATAGAAATGAGACCTGCAATTCTTAACAAGGTACAATTTTATTATTCTAACAAGTTCTTTGTTAAAAATATCATTTTTAATACAAGCTTTTTTTTTGAGTGACTGTACTTTTTGTTGACTGTACTTGCGACAAAGTACTCATCAAGACGAATCAAACGAGCTCAAACTCGATGGAGTTATGTGGTTTTATTACGATGTTCCTATGGCCACCTTCCACCTCCATCATCAGATCAGCTCTACGTCATCATTATATTGCATTCTCACGCGATTTGCATATTCGTGCAAAATTTCAGCTCAATCGGAAACCGAAAAGTGGGTCAAATTTAACTTGCAAAATTCCATTACAGACACGGGACAGGTCAAACTAAATAAAAGCTTGTAAAAACTGGAATCTCTGAAAATCTTTGGTTCGTATTTTTTTTTTTTTCAAATTATTATTTATTTTTAGGAATTTGCTGCCAGGTCATCTATTGAATGTTCTGTAATGCCATCAATAAATAAAGATGAAGCGAAGGTAACGTGTTCTATAGACAAGCTGTATGGAGCAACTAGAAAACAAATAACTGTGCCTATTCATATACTGGCAGGGAAATTAGGTAAGATTTTATTCATATAATATTTATATGTACCAGGATATTTATTTATTAATACCATAAAATGTATTTTAATATATAAGGAACCCAAGAATCTATTTCCAGAGTACCAAAGTATCTTCCATTTATATAAATGGTTTAGCTAAAGGGCGGTAGGATCTCCTAGGTTTTGTGTGCTTACCTGGCTAGCTTAGCAGTAAGCATACATAAAAGAGTTTAAAAAAATTACATAATAATGTTAAGGTGAAACATCAGAGGGCGAAACACAAACTCTTAAAACAATATTATTATAACCTTATTTGACTTTTGTCTTTCTTTGACATCCGGCGTCAAAATTGGACAAAAGACAAATAAGGTTATTTTAACCGAGCTTTAAGAGCTTGTGGTAGGCCCCCAGTAACGAGGCGGGAAGTTCGTTCGTTTTAATTGTGGTTAATAAAATCATTTTCTTTCCAGAAAGCCTTTTGGACGGCAAGAATGAAACGGTTATAACCCATTGCAGCCTTGAATTTGGCAGTGAAAGTATTGAAGCCAGGTAACTAAATATACTCGTACAGACAACCCAACTGATATGGCGTACCCAAGTACTACTGTACACTTCCTTTTGTTGCGGCTATAGTCGCGTTCTCGAGAATAAATTAAAATAAAATTCATTTTAGGACATAGTGACAGGTAGTATTTGGACCTTTTATAGGTGCGTACCTTTGTAATTACATGTTTTGTCGAATTTTTCGGCATTTCTGTAATCAGTGTTGGCGTTATCCATTTCCTTGTACGTTTACCAAAATAGTTATATATTCTAGGTACAAATAGTTCCTTTTCTTTTGACAGTCGGGTTGAATACTTATGTTCTCTTTCTTTTTTGTTTTCATACATCTCAAATGTCCTTTCATACATCTTTTGTCCCTTCGGCCTAGTACACCCTTGTAAATCGTGACCATATAAATTATGATACATAAAATGAGAGCGCCACTTGTAGATTTTTACGTCAGATCATAGTTATGTCAATAGTAGTTTTAGTTCCTAATTTTGCCGCAACATGGCGAAGTGTTTTATTTTCTTCGTTGGACTTTATATCAAACTGAAATTAAAATATGCCAAAAAAGTTATGATTAAATAGACACATTGTATATATTTATATTCTTTTCACAGCATTACAAGTACGTTGACTGAAGGGATAGTGTCAGTATCGCTGTGGATCATATTCGCAGCATGTTTCGTGGGACTTCTGATAGTTCTTCTATTTATCCTCATTTTGATTGAGGTAAGTGAACCTACTGACTCTTCTGAGTAACTACCATCCGTCTACAACCTGTTTGGCTACAAGTTGAGCACCTATAGTTTGTACCTAGAACAACCTACCAGGGGTCTAAGTCTGCTATTACATTAGGCTACTTTCCTGAAAAAAACTAATTAGTCCGTAATTTACATTATCAGAAAATATTCGTATGTTGAAGTTCCGCGTGACGTCACAGTGTGGTACACTTTTTAGTAACAAGTGACGTCACGAGCCCCCACTCCCGAACTTAGTCGCGCTTTATCTTCGTCAATAATTGTTAATGATTTGGTAAAGCAAAAAATACGTGTCCAATATTTTTGATAATCTAACTGACGGATTAATTAGAATTATTATATTTTTACCCAGGCAACATCCCTATTGTGTTCCAATCACAGACATGAGTTCCAATGAAAATTCAGTGGTGTCAAAATTATGACATTTTACAGTTATGGTAGTCTACTAACACAATAGCGTTATTATGGCGTCATAATGGAGTCATTATGGCGCCATTATGTCACAATTTTGAAAGTTCATTGGAACACAATTGAAATTGGAAAACAAAATGAAAACGCTAACTAACAGCTGATAGTGAAACCCGTAGTAAAGTGAAACATTGATTTTGCAGTGTGGTTGCATGCGAAGAAAGAATAAGGAAATGTTGAAAGCCCTTAAGAAAGATGTCAGACGACAGACTATTGTAAGTATTTTGGTTTTGCATCCCCAACATATATTTACGAAATTTGTAGAAGCAATGCCACACTTGTATGTGTTGGTTTTTTTTTTTTTTTTTTTTTTTACCAAATGTATGGCTTTACTCGTACATAAATAGGAAACGCATAACATTTTTTTACGTTACAACAAGCTTTTATTTAACTTACAATGTATGTATGTATGTAACTATGTTTGTTCATTAATTTTGACATTGTATTTTGTATTTTTTTTTGTTAATTGGTTTGAATAGTTAGTAATATTTGGCATTGTAATTTTAGATTTAATTTATTAGAGTAAGAAATTAGTATGTGAAAATTATTTGTATGCCCGTGTGGTAGGATCACGGGGTAGGATGTAGAGGATTTTTCTTTTGTTGTTAACATCTATTATGTAACCTGCAGTCCACGAATAAAGAATATTATTATTATTATTCAGGTGAAATCTTGCAAGTCGATTTTTACCCACTTCCAGTGGTCAGATTGACTTAATATTTGGTATAAATTAGTATATTGGAAAACAGTACAGTCAACATAAAGTTGTCACGAAAAAAGCTTGTGTTAACAATGAAAATTTTAACAAATACTTATTTGACAGACGGCTATCTATATCTAATAAGGTAATGTAAATTTACCTTATTAGATACTAAGTTGAAATAACATTTTCATTTACAGAGGCGTTCTATGATGCAAAGTGAAGAGCGTCGAAGATTAGTCGAGGAAACAGATGAACCTACGTGCAGCATCAATCACCCCGAAGACCCAACAAAAGAAGTTAGGTTCCACACTGTCAAAGAATCACACTTGCAGGAAAACATCAAGAGTGACAACGAACAAAAAAGCAATCCTATGCTTAAAGAATTAAATGAGCGACTTACTCGAAACAAATGAACAGATATTTCACATTTTGAGTGATTTTGTTAGTAAGACTAAATTCCCGTTAATACAAAAGATATAATTTAAAGAAATTTTATTACAAACAGTCACTGTTACTTTCTTACATCATGATAACAAAAAGAGACGAGGCTATTTTTAACTGACTTCAAAAAAGGAGGGGTTCTCAATTCGGTTGTCTTTTTTTTTGTTTGTTACCTCATAACTCCGTCATTAACTAACCGATTAGGAAAAACTTTTTTTGTTTGGAAGGGTATTCTTCCCGTTTAGTCCCACTTTACATCAGGTCAGGATCTAATTACTTTTTAGTGTACTTTGAAGTCTGTTTAAACTTTTTGTAAAAAAAAAAACCTGGGTTTGCTTTAAACCATGTTTTGTAATAAAGGGGAAGTCTAGTATGTAAACAACAAAGTCAGCACCATTATTAGTTAATAAATTAAACTCAAGCTGTACCAATCTATAATTATAAAATTGTATTCACCCACAAGATATTCTTAATAAATATTTATATGCATATTATTTTAATGATTTCTTCCTTATACGAATTATTTCCTTTATAGTCACAATTATTTAGAATCTGAGAAATGTCTGCTTACATCTTGGAGGAAATCGACGTGATGTCATTTTTTTTTCTTCATCGAATATTAATAACAGTTAATTATATCTCAGAGTATATAAATACTACGTACAAATTATATTAATGTTTTCACATTAAACCAGATTATGGATTTAATTACTAGTAAATAAGTGAAATACAGGTTGTTGTTTTGGTCAGCGACGAGCGACTCAGGGTCGATAATACAACTGATACTGGTGCTAAAAAATACTTTATTTTTTAATAATAATAAAAATAATATTATTTTGAAAATCATGTAATAAGCTAAAATATAGACGTCATACTCAACGGGAGTGCGAGGGAGTAAAGGGGTGCGGCAATGGCGGCTTGCGCCTAGCTCTAGTCAGTGTACGTGCCGAGTGACCATACTTTGCGGTAATTTTATTTCAAATTGAATAAGGTATTTCTCAACGCATTTACAGTATTTAATGGAATTAAGTCCATTTTTGGAAAATGTATTTTTTGTACAACTTTTGTGCTCCTGGGTCGCTTGTCGCTGACCAAAAAAACACCCTGTATAAATAATTTTATTATTTCTGATGGCGTCCTCCCCTCATATTATTTATAATTTATTAATGGTAACTACGTAATTCAGATATCTTAGTTTACTTATTTATAGATTCACTATTTGAGCTCACTTCGAGAGTATTCGCACTTTGCATTGATATGAAGAAGTACGTGGTTCTTGTGTTAGCAGCCTTATTCTGTAAGTATTATCTCTTCTTTATATATAAAATTCTACTGCACGTGTGTATGTCACTGAATTCCTCCTAAACGGCTGGACCGATTTGAATGATTTTTTTTGTATCCGTTTGGGTGGCGCCTTAGATGGTTTAGATTTACAAATCAGCCCGGCAAATGGTGCTGCAGTCGATAATATAACCTAGATACCGACTGCAGCGCCATCTGCCGGACTAATTTGTAAATCGGTCCAGCCGTTTAGGAGGAGTTCAGTGACAAACACAAGTACAGTTGATTCTTTTTGTATGCGTTGGGTGACGCCCTGGATGGTTTAGATAGGGTAGGGTAGGGTAGCACCGCAGGGTAGGGTAGCGCCACGCGAACGAAGTTGCGCCGGGCAGCTAAGTATTTTTTTCACGATCCCAATTTTAGTTGTACAAGAACGTGTTCTGAGGAATTATTTGACTTGATACTACCATCGTATTTCTCACCATCCTCACACATTGGAACCATTAATGGTCTCACTTTATCACTGTATGGTCGTGATTTCATGGACGTGGGCCTCGACTGAAGGCCAGTTTTTTTTACTGACCTAAGCATTATACTGAGTCTGGACCTATTCCTGGCATCACGCAACATTGTTATTATTCTTTAGGTTTTCATTGTTTGTGCCGTCTCATATTTTGCACTGTTTCATGTAATGTTGTGTATTGTCTTTATTGTATTGCTATCTTATAAACTGCACGCCGCATCGCGTCTCTCTGTATGAGCTAACGCTACCACATCATACTAACTACAAAACTATACTCGCACGTATTTCAATACGCATGGTGGTTTCGACGGTTTAGTTTCCAATTAACTTACTACAAAACACATAACAGCACCCTCGGTGACTCTACCACCGAGCGTCACCAAGCAGTACCGCACCGACTACACCTACAACAAAAAAACGGATGCCTTCTACAAACTCCATACAGAAACCGTAAGTGGATGGTTTGCAAGTAGTGGCTGTGAGGTGGAAGGTGCACAACTGTTGGTGCCGACTTCGCACGAGGACATAGTTCAGGCACACGCTATGTTCAAGCAGTTTCCAGATATAGGAAACTTTTTGTGGATCGGGATAGATGGACAGGAACATGAGTCTGCTGAGGAGCAGCCAATAATTGATCGTAAGTCATCTTCTTATTATTATTGCAAGGTATAATCTGCAGCATAAGCTGCGTATTCATAGGGATAAATCGCCCATGACACGTGTCTGACGTGACCCACTATTTTAAGGTCCCACTAGATACCGCGCAACGACGCCCGAATCCACACGTAATGTCAGACACCGCGCTACTGTGCCTGGTACTAATTATCCCGGGAAAATTAGATCCTTCTGGATGAATGCTAGTTTTAGAATATTATGTTACACGGTCTTTGTCTTGATAAAATCAAATCAAAAAGTATTTATACAATTTAGGCCCTGATAAGGCACTTATGAAGCGTTAACAAAATGACTCTACACCGGTTCAAAATACAACTTGAACTGAGAAGACTCCGGCAAGAAACTCAGCAAGTCCTTTTTTTATATTTTTTTATGTGTAATTGTAATTACCTTATTACAGTAAGCTCAATCGAGGGAACTTCCAACGGTCTATCGCGGGATAAGCAGTGCAATACTATGAATCGAAATGGCGACATAGAATCCATTCACTGCTACTGGTACACATCTTTTGTTTGCAAAGTGGAGGCTAAAGATGCGCCATATGATGAACTATGTGGTGTTTATGGGAGCAGTTAGTAAAAATAATTTTATTCTTAGATAAGCGTCAAAGATAACTACGTTGGTAACTGCAGTGCAACGTAAAATTATTTTAAATACGTAATTAAAGGATAAATGGTTTAGTGTAATGAATGATTATACATTACTAGCATCTGCTCGCGGCTTCGCCCGCGTGGCCTACAGGAAACAAATGTCATATTTTTCTACAACAATAAAAGAAAACAAAACAACTTCATCCCGCTTCGAGAGTGGAATTATCAAAAACGCTGAGACACGTATACATTAATTTTCAATCTTCAGCCTAAACACAAATTTTGAAGATCCTAACTTCGAAACTGACAGACTTTCATACAAACTTTCATCCCCTATTTTACCCACTTAGGGGTGGAATTTCGAAAAACCCTTTCTTAGTGGATACCTACTCTTCACAAAGAATATACCCTCTAAATTTCATTTCTAGGACCAGCGGTTTAGGCTGTGCGTTGATATATCAGTCAGTCAGTCAGTCAGGACTTTGAATTTTATATACAGGGTGTTGTTTTGGTCGGCGACAAGCGACCCAGGAGCGGTAGTACAAAATATATATTCCCCAAAAATGGACTCAATTCCATGAAATACTGTAAAAATGTTGAAAGTATGGTTACCAGACACGTGCACAGTCTAGAGCTGTGCACAAGCCGCCATCGCCCCACCCCTTTACTCCCTCGTACTCCCGTTGAGTATTATGTCTACACTTTAGCTTATCACATGATTTTCAAAATTTTTATTTTTATTATTTAAAAAAAAACAGTATTTTTTTTATAATTTTTTTAGCACCAGTATCATTTGTATTATCGACCCTGAGTCGCTCGTCGCTGACCAAAACAACGACCTGTATATAGATTATTATTAAGATTACCCTCTTAGGGGTGGAATTACCAAAAATCCTTCCTTAGTCGATGCCTACACCGTATAATAATACATTTAGTGAAGTTTACTTTGAAATTGAAGGACTTGCATACACAACTTCATCCCCCTTTTCCTCCCTTCGATGGTGGAATTATCACAAACGCTGAGATAACTATACATTAATTTTCAATCGTCAGCCTAAACACAAAATTTGAAAAACCTATCTTCAAAACTGACGAACTTGCATACAAACTTTCATCCCTTATTTTACCCCCTTAGGGGTGGAATATCCAAAAATCCTTCCTTAGTGGATGCCTACACCGTATAATAATACATTTAGTGAAGTTTACTTTGAAATTGAAGGACTTGCATACACAACTTCATCCCCCTTTTCCTCACTTCAGTGGTGGAATTATAACAAACGCTGAGATAACTATATATTAATTTTCAATCGTCAGCCTAAATACAAAATTTGAAGATCCTAACTTCAAAACTGACGAACTTGCATACAAACTTTCATGCCTTATTTTACCCCTTTAGGGGTGGAATTTCCAAAAATCCTTCCTTAGTGGATGCCTACACCGTATAATAATACATTTAGTAAAGTTTACTTTGAAATTGTAGGACTTGCATACCCAACTTCATCCCCCTTTTCCTCCCTTCGGTGGTGGAATTATCACAAACGCTGAGATAACTACACATTAATTTTCAATCGTCAGCCTAAACACAAAATTTGAAGATCCTAACTTCAAATCTGACGGACTTGCATACAAACTGTCATCCCCTATTTTACCCTCTTAGCGGTGGAATTTCCAAAAATCCTTCCTTAGTGGATGCCTCCACTGTATAAGGTATCTATGTGCAACATTTCAAATCTCTAGGTCTAGCGGTTTGGGCTGTGGGCTGATATATCAACAATCAGTTTATCATTTTATATATTAAGATTAATGGAATAGTTTAAATGCATTTGGACTCTGAAGTCAGTAGGTAAAGGAATAGACAATATTATCATAAAATAATAATTTATTTGTTAGAAGATTACTCCTCATATACATAATCAATCATAATATCGTAATCACAGCACATTTCTGTACGTGGATTACGATAACTTTGTTGCAATCAGATTCAGATTGAAACAACGTCTGTATTGGTTGAAATATTTTTAAAGCGGAAATGGTTCCCTTTCCAATAAAGCACTCTATTTGCATTTACCAGAACATAAAAAAATATATCAGAAGACCGCTATATTGAACCGCTTTCAATTCGAAAATGATTGAAATTTATTGCAACAAAGTTACGCTCCAGTGAAAAGCAGTGACAAAAAAAGAGTACATTCATAATTAAAATTATAGATTACACATACGAAGCTTCAGTGGGGAGCTGCTACAAGATTCCAGTGAAAGTCTACTCATGGAACCAGGCGTACGCAGAGTGCAGACACGAGGGCGCTCACCTCGTGGTCATCAACTCCGAGGCTGAACACCTCGTCATCAAGAGGCTCTTGGTCACAGCACCGAAACCGAGTTTCGCTCACCTTGGTTACCTTATTGCAGGATTTAGGGCTGAGAAAACAAATAGCACCTCTAGAGTGTTTAAAACTATATTTAGTAAGTATTTTTATTGATAATGGCTCTGATTCTGTTGTTCACAACTAAACTAATTTTAATGTCACTATGTCTCTTTCTAACAAAGAACATAAGAAAAGGATGTAAGAAATTTAGTCCTGTCAAATTAGTCCAATTGCTAGTTTTCAATATAAATTTAGTCGCCATCTATCGCGGTCACGCCTAAATACACGCAAAATAAGTCGGCAAAGATTAATTTGATAACTTAAAATATGTTCTATCCTTTTTCAATCATATTCGTAAGTAAGAGATGAGATGCGACTAAAATTAGTTTAGTGCAATTTACAACAGAATCGGCACCACTATGTCAGTTGTGGAAAAATATTAACACAAACATTATATGTATCGATTTAAATAATCCACGTTTTCAGACCAAACTCTAGAAGAAGCTGGCTTCAGTCAATGGTCTCCAAATGAGCCAAACAATCGCTGGGGAGAGGAATACTGCGGCAGCATCACTAAATCAGATGGAAAGTTTAACGATATATCTTGTACACATTTATTTCGTTTCATATGCGAAAAGGAAATAATTTTGTAGAGAGAAAATGTTGCTTTATGCGAAAAAAATATACCTAAAAGTATCATATAGAATATTGAGGAATAGAAAGGAGACCGGACTGACTTGTAACATTAATAAATAGTTTATTTTTATATGTGTTATGTTATCTTTTCAGGAGATGAACTGGCATAACTCCTTTAAACTTAGTTATTGTTTTTATATTTATTTTTTGTTTTTGATTTTGTCCAAATGTCTACATATTTACATTGCTTTGCTTTGTTTAGTTGTAGTTATAGGCACTATGTTTGCATGCTGCGTAGTCCTACGGTTGTTCTTTTTGGAATATGTTAAACTTAATTTATAAGCTATATGTGAAGATTTGTAAATGGCATATCGTTATCTGTTACTGTTATTATTACTGTCAAAAAGCTGTAAATCTTCTGAAAAACAATAAAAAAAAAAAAAACTATTTATTAGATTTATTTCTGTGCTTTTATCACTGAACTTTTCACTCTTTTACACTTTATGTACGGTAGTAGTGAGTCGAGCGAAAGTTACACTGACAAGAGAGTTTTTATTAGATCACAATCTTACCATCAGTGACGATGATGCCAAAAGTATAATTGAGAATACGAAATCTAGAAGGGATGAGAGCTCGTGATTTATTATCATATTTGGGATTTACTTACGTGGTACCCACCATAAAGGTGTATTTTATTACCTTAAGAGTGCGTACCAAGCCAGAAAAATATGGCAATGTCAGATGAAACAAACTTATGTCTAATCTTCGCGTGCAGATGAGATGGAGATAGCGTGTTCCGCGGAACAAATATGAACTAAGCGCTTCTTATCTAAATAACTCGTAAAGTATAGAATATTTTAAAAAATCGTTAGTAGCAGCCCTAGGTCATATATTAATGATATTATTTATCGAATTTTTGTCTTAATTAGATACACCATGAACGGATAAAACCGAAAATTCATTATTATTAGATGTAGCTTTGTGATTTTTTTCTATCGAGGAAATTTCATTCCATTAGGTTTTTGCTCAGGCAGAACCCTCGCGTATATAATGAAAATACCCATATAAAAATATTTTTTCATTTAAATACTATTTACTTGGTTAAATTTCAATTCTAAGATTGTTATTTTGCTTTATACGCAGTCTTAATGGTTTAAATGTCATTGCTTCTCCCGGTGAGTGGTCTCCGCTTTTAGTAGGTGAGAAACTGCGCATTTTCTGCGTCCGCTCCTGCTCTGTGCATGGCGCGTGCACGGGATGTAGAAGGGTGCCAATGTATCTACACGTTTTCTTTATGCAAATATGATAAAAGCCTCATCATAATAATTGTATCTAATATTTTCGACAGTGCTAGCAATACCATAATTGGGCTGTAATTGCTAACACAGCCCTCGTTTCCCAAAGATAGGATGAAATTGAATAATTGATATTTAGGACACATTAGCAAAAGTACTCTCTAAGTCTCTATGAATATATTTACGTACGTTTTAATAACAATATCTGCTATTTAAGCTGTTTTTATTTTAAATATTCAACAATTTACGTAGTTACTTAATTTTTCAATATAACAGGTGGAGATTTCGAGATGGCATATATTCAAAACCTATGTTAGGTTAGTCATGCTAAACAACTTTTACTAAGGGACCAATGGTGAATACTCAAAAATTTTTTTTACTTTCCATAGTAACCGTGTCAACCTTGCTCGATCATAATGTATGAAAAGTTATTTTTTTTTTGAGAATTCAGTGTTGGTCCCATAGTAAAAGTTGTTCAGCATGACTAACCCAACATAGGTTTCGAAAATATGCCATCTCGAAATCACCACCCAGTATAAAGTTATTAATTTCTTTATAGACGTGATGTCATGTTTTCTTCGACGAATCAATAATTAATAGCAGTAAAGATATGGATTTAATTTTATTACTAGTAGATAAGTGACATATAAATCAAGTTATTATATCGAACGGGGTCCTCTCCTCATAATATTTATACTTGATTGATGTCATCTATGTCGTTTAAGTATCTAAGTTAGCTTATTTATAGATTCAGTATTTGAGCTCTCTTGAAGAGCATTCGCGCTTTGCATTGATATGAAGAAGTACGTGGTTTTTGTGTTATCTGCCTTGTTCTGTAAGTATTAAGAATACAAGATCGTATTTTACACAATCCTAATTTGGGTTTTACTGACTGACCGTTTTCTGAGGAATTGTTTGACTTTATGCCCATATCCCCACACATTCGAACTAAAACGGTCTCGCTCTATTCGGTTTTATGGGAGCTTTCTGGCGCGGAAACTTAGATTGTGGAATGAGCTCCCTGCCGTGGTTTTTCTAATGGAGAAGATGGGGCCCTTCAAGATGAGTGTGAAGAGATTTTTGCAAGGTTGGCGAGTGATACTCCTGATGTTGCAACGTCTCTATGTTACGGTAACACCGCATACCATCGGCTATTTGCTTCCATAGATTTATCAAAAAAATACTCTTTTATACTCATATTATTACTTCATAGAGTTATTAACTGAACAGTACCAAATACTACTTCTACTATGCTCCTAAGGAAATCAATTCATAGTGTACGATTCATGCGGAGATGGAAAAGGGTTATGATTTGTAAAAACATATTCTCATTTTTATCTCATGGCAACATTGAGTGCAACGCATTTTTTCCAGTGGCCGTTTTTTTAAATTAACTTACTATAAAATACATAACAGCACTCTCGGTGACTCTACCACCGAGCGTCACCAAGCAGTACCGCACTGACTACACCTACAACAAAAAAACGGATGCCTTCTACAAACTCCATACAGAAACTAAACCTTGGAGGTTTGCCAATAGTGTCTCATTATTCATTAATCATTTATTCATAATACTTTAAAAAACACAACATATAATTAAAAACCACACAACGCAAACCTCAAGGGGTTTATCTGTAGGTGTGGGTCTGTGAGGTGGAAGGTGCCCAACTGATGGTGGCGACTTCCCATGAGGATATAGTTCAGACACACGCCATGCTAGAGCAGTTCCCAGATATTGAAAACATCTTGTGGATCGGGGCAGATGGACAGGAACACGAGTCTGCTGAGGAGCAGCCAATAATCGATCGTAAGTCTATTTGGCGTGGTCTAATCTGCAGCATAACTGTAAATCTTGGATTTTAAGGTGGGATATTAAAGGCTAAATGATGATGATGAAAATTACTTGATCCTACATGAAGGCGCGTTGCTATATCGTTCTAGAACACGTATTAGTTGCTTCATAGAGATAGATGCCTGAGGCAGGGGATTAGCAAGTAATCCCCTGCCTCAGGTTATAGTAGAACATTTCTTAAAGTCGAAAGAATGCGTGCCGCGGCTGCGTTGACCATACTTGTGTCACGGCACCACAGAGTTAGAATACTATAGAGTGATAGCGTTTACAACATTACCTTGTGCGAAGTGTGAGCAGTTTCCATATAGATGCATTCACAGATATATCTTACACTAGTTGATTTATAGTCAGACAAAATGTTAATATGGATTCCTTGTCATGTTCTCGGTAAAAGTATCGATAAAAAACGAGAAATTGACATTCATTATATGTATTTTACAAAGAATTTAAAACGTCCAGAAGGATAGTCGCCTGTATGGGAACACGAAATAAACAAGCCATAATTTACAGTATTTAAAAGTAATATGTTTAGGTACTTAAAAGTGACGAAATCGCAATACTTACACATGGAAGGTTAGTTTTTCCTTGGTTTTTATAAGTGTTGTGACAGTATTTTAATACGCAAGTTGACATTTTTTATTTAATCAGTACAGCGAGTATGACGCGATGACAGCCGTGCGCAGCACGAACTGAGAGCGATTTGTTCAGGAGCCCCTCAAGCGGAGTGATATTAAATGTCATGCTTTAGTAAGGCCGACTATCCATCTGGGTAGAGGCACGATGCCGTATAAAAATCTTTGGTATTTTAGTCGTTCAAACTACGTACGCGCTCTTCGTTTCAAGGTATTTAGACCGTACTCTAGTACAGTCACTACATAATATTCCAACTCCTTCTTCTTCTTCTACTTCCAGCATGGCACATAATCTATTACAATCACTCTACTAATATTCTATCTCTATGTCTATTCCCTCCCTTTTTTTACAGTAAGCTCACTCGACGGGACTACAAACATTCCATTACCGTTTACGGCATGCAATACCTTGAGTAGAACTGGTGATATACACTTCGCTGCCTGCTGGAGGTACTCCCCATTTATTTGCAAAGTGGAGGCTAAAGATGCGCCCTACGACGAACTCTGCGGTGTTTATGGAGCCAGTTAGTAAACATTTAATTTTATATCTATATTTTATACACTTTATTATAGAGAAAATCTTTACTCTCATAACCTTTTTTGTATGAAATTTCGAGCTTGGCCAAATTCAATGCCGCGGTGAGTTTATACTGAATATTATATCTACTGGTAAATTGCCACGGTAGGTCTGTTAAAATCTTTTTCAATACACTTGTAAATTGGCTCTCATTGCACCGATTTTAGGTTCATGATGCAGTATGTTAAACACGAGTGTTTTTTTACTTTACATTGGTGCCGATTTTGTTGTTAATCGCACTAAACTAATTTTAGTCACATCACATCTCTTTCTTACAAATATAATTGAAAAATGATAGAACATATTTAAAGCTGTTAGATTAGTATTTGCCGTCTTCATTTGCGGGTACAATAGTACAGTATTACCCAACTAATATGGCTTACCGATGTACCTGCGCAGAAGATATATTTTCAATGCGCGGGAAACGCTATTGGTCGACAGCTGCCGCCATGTTAGCGCGCGCCGTGCGGAGGGGCGTGACTTGCGAGTGAGACGGAACTAACAGCTGCAGTGTATTATGAACCTTATAGTAGTGATCTAAGGTTGATTGTAAGTTTGCAGGTACATCGGTAAGCCGTATCAGTTGGGTCAAACGGCCAAGCCACATATTTTAACTAAGGTGTATGGTTTGTGAAGTTAGGGTTGTAGAGTTATAAGCTTAGCTCTACATGAGATCTTATAACTTTTTGACAGTGCGAGCCATGCCGTAGCAACATTTGACATAAAAATGTTTTTGGTGGGATAGAGTTTTACACATTTTAAATTGTACCTCCTTAAATGGCATGAAAATCTTTATTTACCACAAATATGTACAAAATACAATCTAAGAAAATTTCCTCAAGCCTGCCTTCCTTATTTACCACCTTAAATATAATAATAAATAAATATTTTATAAATTTTTATTTATTTATATTTATCAAATTATTTACAGAGTTTACATTAATTTATTTATACAACGTAACGGAAAGGGTATATACATATATAGAAAGGGATGCAAAGACTACTGTATAAAAAGTTTCAGCTCAAATACTCAATAATTCCTACCAAATACTTTGTTCACAGTTTATTGAACTAAAATTATAACCAACATGTCACCGCTCAAGAAATGAAAAAAAATGAATATAAAATTTTCTCTGCCGCTATCTATAGTACTCCTAGTACCAAAAAGTGGATTACTGTAATGGAAATATACACTTTCTGTTACTATATAACCACCACCAAATATATTCACACTTTCAGATTACACATACGATGCTTCAGTGGGCAGTTGCTACAGGATTCCAACGAAAAAATACTCATGGAACCAGGCGTACGTAGAGTGCAGACAAGAGGGTGCTCACCTCGTGGTCATCAACTCCGAGGTTGAACACCTCGTCATCAGACGGCTCCTGGTCACGGCACCGAAACCTAATAACACAGACCTTAGTTCCCTTCTTGCAGGATTTAGGGCTGAGGAAAGAAACAGAGTGTTTAAAACTATATTTAGTAAGTTGTTATACATTCCACCAAACAAAACATACAAAACCCCAATTCCGAAAAATAAAATATAAAATCCTCTTGTCGCTAGGAACATGTCCATTTAGCACTGAAAAAAATGCAAAAAAATTATGTCCACTATTTGTGAAAAAAAATATAGGTAGAGCATAGCGTTTATTCGCTCAAAGAGCAACTCGACTGGGGAAGTACCTCCACCTTACAGAATACCGCAGCCAAATAACTTTATGTCGTCTTCCTGCGCGTATGTATGGGTGCCAGACCTCAGTGGAGAGGGGGAAGGGTCGGTCACCCGTGAGTGTGAGCTGTGTGTTGCAAGCGCCCATATGGATACGGTAACCGCTTAACATCAGGCGGGCTGTATGCTTGTTTAATGAATAAACAGTAAAAAAATATATACCGTGACTTTTTATTCGTCTTAGAAACGCAGCCCACTTAATGTACCCAATGACTTGGTACTAATCATTACGAAAAATATATTATGTAGTATTAGTACCTATTCATTGGGTCAATTATGTGGCCAGCGTTTCTAAGACGAATAACCTAATATAATAAAAATATAATAATAATAAATTTCCCTGGCAGAACTTGAAAAACTTTAGGCATTATTTTATTGAAAAAGATGGACGGACACCAGGTTGATCTTATACGGGTTCAGTTTTTTCCTTTTATGGTACGGACCGCTAGAAATATGTAAATTGCTGAGATTCTTGCTGGTTCTTCCCGGTTGAAAACTTACTGTGTAATCAATGATTAGGCTTTACCTTCCAGTAAAGCTGTCCTTTTTGACTTTAATTACATCAAGTTTCCGCCAGCGGTTCCCCTAGCTTCCCCGGATGAAATATACCCAATATTTCACCATACAACTGATATTTTGCGCCTAATTCCTACAGATATTCAATTTTTACGAAGGAAACTTGACTTCAACTTCGAACGGTTTTGGGCCGCTTGCATCCAGCGGTGCCCAGCGACTCTGACCCTGCAGTCCACCTAGTCGAGGTTGTCCCGCTCGGCGCTGCCCAGTACGTGGTCGCCACTCGAGAACCTTTCTTCCCCAGCGGTTATCGGCTCTTCGAGCGATGTGGCCCGCCCATTGCTTCTTCAGCTTACTAACTCTACGAGCTATGTCCGACGTTTTTTTTTCTCCTACACCCTTTGGGTATTGGGACACCCTTTGGGTACAGAACCCTAAAAAAGCCCGTGCGAAATCACAAACATACCTACTTTAAATTACTTGTATACATATAGTTCAACGTATAACAGATTTGGATGCTAAATCGTTGAACGGTTTGTGCAGAATCGCCTACTGAATCGATATATCTTTATTA
Source organism: Polyploca ridens (assembly GCA_951394255.1). Lineage (NCBI taxonomy): Eukaryota > Metazoa > Arthropoda > Insecta > Lepidoptera > Drepanidae > Polyploca > Polyploca ridens. The sequence goes on along the minus strand of OX596247.1, from coordinate 15,996,499 downwards.
AAAGTTACATAAATCGATTCAGAAAACGATTCTGAACAACGGTTTAGGGTCTAAATTTGTTACACGTTGTATAAGTATAGCAATTAGTCGTATGTAACCAACTATCCATATTTATTTCAGATCAAACTCTAGAAGAAGCTGGTTTCAGTCAATGGTCACCAAATGAGCCGAATAATCGCTTGGGAGAGGAATACTGCGGCAGTATCAACAAATCAGATGGAAAGTTTAACGATGTATCTTGTCTATATTTATATCTTTTCATATGCGAAAAGGAAGTCGTTTTGTAGACCAACATATTTGATCAAGGAACGAAGTAACACATAGAAAACTGTGCTGATAAGAAGAATCGTTTTATTTTTTCTGTAATATTTACATAAATGTTAATCAACTGTAATTTTTTTGATGGACTAAATATGGAGTAAATATATTTTATTCCGCAATAGCACACTACATAATTACACAAACATAAAACAGTACAGAGACAGAAAAACAATGAGAAAAAGAACACAATTTTGTGTTGTGTGACATCAAAAATGGACAGCGACTCAGTTGTAAACTGCAAGCCCAGTTTACACCACTGATTTTCAGTCGCAGGAAAAACACAAGAAATATACGTTATACAAAATAATAGTATTAATAATTCAAATCAACATAACTTATAAACTACTCTGTACGGCTTATTCCCGTTTGTCTACGTTCCCGTTTGTCAACGGTACATATACTTACCTATAGCGGTGTATCGCGTGCACCAAGTACAGTCAGTATGTTAAGTCTAATTTTAAAGGAATGTAAATATTGGTTTGAAATTAAATAAGTACATATTTAAGATTTTTATACTGTAGTTTTTATGTATTATGTAAAAATATAATATATTATGACTAGTAATTATTTAACCTATGCAAAGCAAAATCAACAACATACGTTACTATAATATACAATGGGTAAACGTTGTTTATTCATTCGTAATGTTTTTATCTAATTGTGACTACAAAAATAAAAATAAAAAAGTAAAAAAACAATAAAGTCGAAAATTAAAAATTACAACTTAACAAAGTAAAATCAACAAGTGCAATTAAATAATTTGGTACACTAAATATAACGAAGGTATATAATTCAACTAAACAACACAAAAAAGCAACGGAATAATAGGTAAATAAAATATAAAATAGAAGTTATTTTACCGAAACATTGCAAAATCAACAAATATAATACAATAATTAAACTACTAAAATTAAAAATAAACGTATCACAAAAAAATTACTGAATAATAGAAATTAAAAAACATCAATTAAATAGCCTTTGCTGGCTAGAGAGAAGATACTCGCTTCAAAAAAAACTTTATGTCACATAGACCATGTTCATATTCGTTGAATATTTTACCTGTGTTTAAAAATATATTGTCAACTAGATAGGTTACATGTATTCTATGTAGTTCTTAGTCATTAATATGGTAGTTTTAAAATATACAAACTAAAAATAATATTAAACAAATTCGGCACACAACTTTTTACTCTAACTGTACTTTAACGTGTGCTCAGGTACGTAATATATACAAACATAACCAATGTATATGTACCGTTGACAAACGGGAACGTAGACAAACGGGAACAAGCCCTCTGTACGGCCCGAATATACATTACCGGTAGAACCGTAATATTCAACCAAAAAATCATTTTTGCCCGCAACACATTTATAAGTTTGACGTCAAAAATATAAGAAAAAGAATTACAATATTGTCTAGTACCAAATGTTTTGACATTGTAAGTTATAAGCGAAGATGTAGTCAAGGGTGGACAGCACGTGCCCATAAGATGCATTAATTTTTAATCGACTTCAAAAAAAGGAGGAGGTTCTCAATTCGAATGTTTTTTTTAATGTTTGTTACCTCATAACTCTGTCATTTATTAACCGATTTGGATTTTTTTTTATTTGAAAGGGTACACTTCCCGTTTGGTCCCATTGTCATCAGATCAGGATTTGATTACTTCTTAGTGTACTTTGAAGTCGGTTTAAGTTTTTTGTAAAACAGACCTTTAAGTTCGGAACTCTAAAAAAACAAACAAACTTCACATTGTCAATTAAGTAGTTTAATTACAAATAATTAATAATATCACATATTTTATCCGGTGATTTTAGCCTTTTTTATTTTATTTAAGTATGTAGTTCCTTTTCACAAATAAACGCATACTCATGTAAACAATTGGCGTCGTTGAGTAATCCATCGCGTTGGAAAATGGTGCCGCAATTTTCGTTGCCTAAATTATTGGGTTCATTCGGTGACCACTGGCTGTAACCAGCCTCTTCTAGAGTTTGATCTGAAAATAAAAACACTTATTTGGTAAAAACCATCGAGATCTATGGTAAAAATTCATTAGTGTGCTTTGTAACTCGAGAACCACTACTTACGAGATTTTGAAAGTTTCCTAAGGGACTGTTAATGCGGTAACGCGGGTAGAACAGCGGAGGACAGCCACCAATTTAATAAACGTCGAAGTTTTTGTGTGTATGACTACTCAGCTTCGTAACGGCTTAACAAATTTGGATAAAATTTGGTACATAGGTAGAATATAACCTTGAAATACACATAAGACCTTTTATCCTGGGAAAACATTAGGTTCATCAAGAATGCAGGTGAAACCGTGGAGTATCTATTATACATTATTAATATCCAGAAGCAGAATAAACGCACCATGCACACAAGTATTTCACGAGGGAATCGAACTCACGACCTGTAAAGTGGTAGTCTGGTACTACAGAGAAACCGGCCCATCACTAAATAGTTCCTGCATAGCACAATTGAAAGTCATACCATACGTATATATCACACGAAGTTACGCAAATCTGACAAATATTGTTGTAGCGACAACCAACATAATGCAGGCACATGCCGATAGATAGATGGCGCCCCAACATCCTGCATCGCGCTTACGAAGTGTTCCCGGCTATTTGCATGTATACATCTGTCCAACATGTACAGTTGGACCGTGGTCCCCAGGCATGACGAAGCTCTTCCCTTTTAAATGGAGATGTCATCCAACCTTGCACCTCCATATTGTCTTTGAGCGTTATTTTATAATACGATGCTCTAAATAATAAGAACAAAACATACTAAATATAGTTTTAAACACTCTCGGAGTGTCGCCAACAGCTCCTTCCGTTCTAAATCCCGCAAAGAAGTACCAGGATAACCTGCTGCGTGATACTGGTGGTTCTGTATTAGTGATGTTCTTGACTACGAGATGCTCTGCCTCAGAGTTGATCACCACCAGATGAGCACCCTCCGCTTGGCACTCCGCGTACGCTTGGTTCCAAGTGCAGGCAATGCGCGACATCTTGTAGCAGCTGCCCACTGAGTCTACGTATATGTAATCTGGAATGTAACGGTGAGATATGGGGGTTCGATGTAAAAAAAAAACGGCCTAGTGTGAATCTGAGTCTGAATCGTTCACCGAGGGTTCCAACATTCCTTGAACGTTTATTTTTCGGATTGGGCCACAACTGATTTAAAAATTACTAACACAACTTTGATATGAAATGAAAAGTAGCCGTAACAAAAATAAAAACTTTTATTGCTATCGAACAAAGTGACTAGATGAGAGTGGCTTTTCTTTTTTCAATAATAGTCACGTCGAACACAAAGAGATACGGAAAAAGAGAAAAAATCTTCGAGACTCGATTCCTGTGATTCTCGATTTTGGGAGCTTTGATATACGATACGACAGAAGGTCATTGATGTAAAAAACTCAAAATAGAGGTAGAGTTTTTCAAGAACTAAAGTTCCAAGAAAGATGATAGGTAACTAAATCACACGAGGACGGGTAAGAAATACAAAAGCATACAATAAAAAAAAACTCACTATTCCCATAAACATCACAGCGGCTGTCGTAGGGCGCGTCTCGCGCGCTCACCTTACACATAAATGGCAGTTGATGGTAGCAAGGGTACGACTCTACGTCACCCTGTCTGTTCACCACATCGCATTCATAGTTGATTCGTGGAGCACTCTCATCAGCTGTGCTTACTGAAAATATATTTTATTACGGTTTTACTCTACACATATTAGTTTGTACCAAGGGCGTAGATACCATCGTATCAGACGTATCAATGATACGGGGCACCCGGGCTACAGGGGCCCCCAGTAGCAGCGTTATGGTAGGTGCGGTGGGGTGACCGCCCAGGGCGTTTGCCACGAGGGGCGCCGAAGGCATAAAATCTGATATCGCTCTAGTTCTTGAGATGCCGAGTGGTAAAATATCCTATTTACGAAGGTTTAACTATACAAAGTTAGATCGTTGGCCGGACTCTGTTGGATATATTATCGTGGTACAATGGTTGGGTGAAATTGAGTATAACGTAACGTCCATAACAGAGTTAATAAGGGTATGCGTAATAGTAGCAACACTGATTTGACTATAACGTGAATAACGAGAGTTAACGCGTATTGTTTTTGGTACAGTTTATCACAAGTGCTCGAGCTGTACACATCTCAGTGCAATCATTGTTACACCCGGTTCTGAAATTAATTATTTAAGAGTATACATGTGTGAAGTGATTAGTTACTTGTAATATTACGACAATAAACACCATGGTCCTTAAGGAGTTTGTTGCGTGGCTTCTTCTCCTCATACAGGACTTTTACGGATCGATGTTATAACGTTGTTTTATTGCCTGCACTACGCCCACTGAATCCTGATACCACTGAACCCTAATCGTGGTGTTTGTATCGCTTGACTGTTACAGACGCCGACATATATATATTCTCTACTTATTAATTGCTACTTTTTGTACACTCTCAGCAGCAGCTTGACTAAATCAGCCGACATTGGATAAAGGAAAAAGGTGCTGCAGGGAATCAGATTCCCTTTGCTGTTGTGACGACGCCTTTAAAGACAACACATAGTTAAAGACAAAATTCTTATCACTCACTATCAATCATCGGCTGTTCCTCAGCAGAGTCGTGAGTTTGTCCATCTTGTCCGACCCACACGTAGTCCCCAAGATCTGGGAATCGCTTGAACATAGTATGTAGCTGGATCAAGTCCCGCTGTGTAATCGGCACCATCAGGATAGCGCCTTCTAACTTACAACTGTCATTTGCAGACCACCCCCGATCAGTTTCAGTGTGTAGTTTGTAGAAAGCATCAGTTTTGTCGTTGTAAACGTAGTCGGTGCGGTACCTTTTGGTTTGGCTCGGTGGTAGAGCCAATAATGGAGCTGTAATTGTGAAATATAAAATGTTAATTATTACCGGCTGTACACAGATGATGGCACGCCTAGGGGGCTAAAAAGGAAGCTAAAGCAATATTGCTAAGGAATTCATTTTTTCGATTTCTCGACAAATCCTACGTAAGTCCAATACTTTTTGGTAAAATAGTTACTCATTATGTACAATTCAATTCATTAAAAGACTCGGAATTGATTAATTACTTAAGTTCCGCTGTAAATTCGAAAAAATGAATTGCGTTAGCAATATTGCTTAGCTTCCTTTTTAGGGGGCCTAGACCCTATATCCATCCTTCCAGATTTTGAGAAATCTCGAGTGTTCTAAGAGAGATAGAGCAAAGCGATTATTCTTGTGTCTCATAGTGAGCAGTTGAGGTTTACAAAGGGTCGTTTAAACTTGATGCTGGGGCAACACTTTTAAGAAATATTTATAACGCTTGGGAGAAGTCACAGAATGTTACTGGAGTTTTCTGTGATCTACCTAAAGCCTTCGATCATGTGGATCACCGGACAAGCACGCGTCGCGGAGCACATGATCTGATGAAATCGTGTCTTGGGGAAATAACTAAGAGACGAGAAATTGTTGATGTCAATGAAGTTAAATCATCTGGTTCTTCTGTTCATGTGTGTGCCGCTGGACTCTATTTTAGGTCCTTTTCTATTTTTAATTTATATAAATGACCTTCCTTTTTACTTCACTGATTTTTTGTGATATTAGACTGAAATCCAATTTTGATGGTGTAAACGGTGCATTATCTTGGGTTTCATTTGTTTTATTCATTCATTTAAAATTTTTCGTAAGTAATTTTTTTTGTATTGTTTTGCTAGAAATGAAAATCAGAGTATTTAGCGTGGGTGTTAGCTACACAAAAATAAATATTGGTTAGCAATCTACTATTTTATAAAGGTGCGTCTATCCAAGTACACGTAGAGTACGAATTCGCGTAGCGTAGACGGACTTGCGAGCCTCAAAAGAGCGTTCGGTTCGCGCTCGACTGCGCTCCGTTTTTCGACGACCACCGGGATTCGCATAGCTCTCGTATTGTAGGCTAGTTGTAGTCCACACTGGATATCGCGAGCGATGAATTAATTGCGGCTCGGCTCGTGATCGGTTCGCGTAGCGTAGACGCAACATTATGTTTGATACCAACAATAGTTCAAGAATTATGTTGGATAATACCTACTATTCAGTTTAGTTATTTACATAATATTATTTTAATATCTAGGAATAACACAATTACTTACATAATAAAACGGCTAACACAAAAATAACGTACATAATTATTCCATAATTATCACTACAATACGACACTGACGCAGAAAGCACAAAGCGTACGAGTAAACAACAAACTAAAGATTTCCAATTAAATCACAATTATTTAATATGAGCCGCGGACCCTGGACCATTGATAACTTTAATTTATTATTATTGTCACTTGACAAATCCTAAACTTATATTATAATATTGCGAAAATGAGTTTGTTTGTTTGTTTTTTACGCCTTCACGCCTAAACTACTCAACAGATCGACATGAAATTTGGAATGTTGACGGCACGTCATGCTCGTTGCGTTTTGTAATGGTGAGTCCATGCTTGGCGAACCGAGCACGAACCGAGCCACGAATGAGCACACTACGAGCACGATTCGCGTAGAGTGGACGGGCTTGCGAGCATTCGTAGCGTGCTCGACTACGCTCCGCCCGATTGACACTTATTTCACGAGCACAGGGATTCGCATCGCACTCGTTGTAGGCTCGTTGTAATGGTGTGTCCATGACACGAAGCGAGCACGACCCGAGCCTCGAACGAACAAGATTCGTTCGTTGCTCGCGATTGCAAGCGTGGACGTACTTAACGAGCCTTCAACGAGCCTACAAAGAGCGCGATAGGAATACCTGTGTTCGTGAAAAAACTGACTATCGGGCGGAGCGCAGTCGAGCACGCTACGAATGCTTGCAAGCCCGTCCACGCTACGCGAATCGTGCTCGTAGTGTGCTCATTCGTGGCTCGGCTCGTGCTCACTTCGCGTAGCATGGACTCACCATTACAAAACGCAATGAGCATGACGTGCCGTCAAACAAAATCTGTCGCTGTCAAATAGGGTTGAACACTATCGATAGTTTGTTTATATATACTTATCTATAGTAGGTACTATCGATAATGTGACAAATTGCGATAGCCGAATATCACGACATCCTACAAAGAGAGGCCCCTCCTCTCTTCGCGTCGAAAAGTCACCAAAATTACCTCGCGTAATTAATGGACGTCCCCCAAATTAATGTAGTTTTAAGACTCATACTTTTTAGCAAATTACCTTCTACCGTCTAACAATTATTAACAATAATAAAGACTATTTTATTTATACCAAGATTTATACTTACTTATCACTTGTTTTTATGACTCATCCTGAGCGAAAGCTACTGACAAGAGCCCAGTTTATATTTTACTATTTATAGGCTTATGTTTGTCCACAATCTCACTACAGTGCGGCCGCCGGAGAAATGCGTTTCCAACACCTGTTTATTTTGGCTAATTCACGGAAACGGCTAATTTTATTATGATAAGCCTTTCACTAAACTATGCCAAAGAACATACGGAACCATCCCGTGCAAGTCCCATCGCAATCGGATGATCCGTTTCCGAGATATGGCCAAAATTAACAGGGGTCAGCAACGCAATCTGTCTGCGGCCGACTGTAGGTTTTTAATGACGATAAAGATGAAAGTGTAGGAACACGATGCCGAGAAGGTATTTCGGCTCTGAAGTGCAGCTGGTGGAACCCACTGATAGCGACAGATTTTCTACCTGAGAGTACCTACCCAGCCAGGCGGGGTACTAATATACCTACTATCGTGTTATGGTTTCATCACGATTTCCTTCATTGTAAGATATTTAACCCACGACCTTCATCACGGTCTGGTCACGGTACCTAAATACAGAGTGGAAATTTGAGGCGGATCAGTAAGGGTAAGCCACGCGAATATTGTCTTAGGATACTATACCTTACTTTTTGAGTTAGGTACCTACTGCTATAGGCTTTTAAATATGTCGAAAAAAAAACCCATTCATTTTCCTAACAAAATGTATAAGAAAAGATTTTCGATTTGTGACATTTCTAGTACCCTAACCTAACTTGGCCCAAACAGCCTATTTATATATTGATTGAGAGGCTTATTCCCGTTTGTTTTTGTTCCCGTTTGGTAACGGTACATATACTTACCTATAGCGGTGTATCGCTTGCACCAAGTACAGTCAGTGTGTTAAGTCTAATTTTAAAGGAACGTAAATATTGGTTTGAAACTAAATAAGTACATATTTAAGATTTTTATAGTGTAGTTTTTATGTATTATGTAAAAATATAATATATTTAGTCTAGTAATTATTTAACCTATGCAAAGCATAATCAACAACATATGTTACTATAATATACAATAGGTAAACGTTGTTTATTCATTCGTAATGTTTTTATCTAATTATGACTATACGAAAAAAAAAAACAGTAAAGTCGAAAATTAAAAATTTTAATTCATTTTGAACTAATAGGTACTCACATTATACCAAATCTTTTCGTCGCAAAATATTCCGGTTTCACTTACAGCTCATATAACAATCACTAACAATAAGGGCATACTCAGAAACCCTTTGTAGCTGCTAGTCTTTCTTTAGAATTTTATATCTGTGTTTAAAAAATATTGACAACTAGATAGGTTACATGTATTCTATGTAGTTCTTAGTCATTAATATGGTAGTTTTAAAATATACTAACTAAGAATAATATCAAATAAATTCGGCACACAACTTTTTACTCTAACTGTACTTTAATGTGTGCAGGTACGTAATATATACAAACATAACCAATGTATATGTACCGTTGACAAACGGGAACGTAGACAAACGGGAATAAGCCGATTGGGAATACAGGATCGATTTTATTTGTAATTTTTCAACATAAGTCAAAAACTACGCAATATAAAAGAAAATAAAAACCTGTTTCGGAATGTACAAATGATCTTTCATGTTACACTATTACACTATTTACACTTTTAGCCCAACTTTGAAATTTCAGTCCCTTATTCGGCCCCTTTTGCGATGAAACTAAAAATGATTTATTTTTCATCTGCAATAAGATTGGGTTTATTTATAACTGGCTGCTGAAATATACCGCTATGACAGACGAACGGACGGACCTTTTAACCTTTTGGTTAGGAACCCTAAAGAAACAAACAAACTCACATTGTCAATTAAGTAGATTAATTACAAATAATTTTTAATATGTCATATTTCCATCCAGTAGCTTTAGCCTATTTTAATTTAAGTATGTAGTTCCTTTTCACAAATAAACGCATACTTATGTAAACAATTGGCGTCGTTGAGTAATCCATCGTTTTTGAAAATAGTGCCGCAGTTTTCTTTGCCATATAAATTATTGGGTTCATTCGGAGACCAATGGCTGTAACCCGCCTCTTCTAGAGTTTGATCTGAAAATAAAAACATATAATAAAAACACAACGTTTCGCTTTCTATCCATTCATTAGTTTACTTTTTAACTAGAGAACCACTACCTACGCGATTTTGAAATTTACCGGACGACAGCTGCCAATATAATAAACGCGAAAGTTTGTGTGTGTGCGACTACTCAGTTTCGTATCGGCTTAACGAATTTGGATGACATTTGGTACATAGGTAGAACATAACCTGGAAATACACATAAGACCTTTTATACTGGGAAAACATTGGATTCATCAAGAATGCGAGTGAAACCGTGGAGTATTTATTATAAATTATTAATATCCAGAAGCAGAATAAACGCACCATGCACACAAGTGTTTCACGTGAGAATCGAACCCATGACCTGTAACGTGGTAGTCTGGTGGTACACAGAAACCCGCCCATCACTAAATTGTTCCTGCATAGCACACTTGAAAGTCATACGTATATATCACACGAAGTTACGCAAAGCTGAGTTGTTGTAGCGACCACCAACATAATGAAGTTCACATGCCGATAGATAGATGGCGCCCTAACATCCTGCATCGCGCTTACGAAGTTTTCTAGGCTATCTGCATATATACAACTGTAAGACATGTGCAGTTGGACCGCCCTAGAACACAAAAACCTAAAGCGGAAGATCTTCCCTTTTAAATGGAGGTGTCAATGTGTCATCCCACCTTGCACCTCTATATTGGTGACCCCGACGTGATGGATGGAAAAATTTCTAACCCTTCAATCACGGAACATGAGTGGCATTCTTCTGAGTAGATTCTCGAAGCTCATCACTCCCCACCGACAAGCAGTCACCACAGCAAGGCAACTTCACCTCAATCAGGTCCAACGCAGCCGACTCACCGTGCTTCCTGGTCATGCAGGCAGTACTGCGACTAAGCTCCTCGCACGCACAGTCTCTGTACTACATGGACTACTACCGGCTCAACCTTTCGCATCTGCGCTCCGTCTCGACTCACCGTAGACTCCGAGCAGCACTGGCACTTGCAAGCTCTACGCAATGACACAACAATAGATCGACCATCTAGGAAGAAATTGATGTAGCGACCACCTACATAATGAAGTTCACACGTCGATAGCTAGATGGCGCCCCAACATCCTTTATCGCGCTTATGAAGTTTTTGTTGAAAAAGTTGGACCGCGGTCTCCATGCACGATGACCCAGCCTGGCGAAGATCTTCCCTTTTAAATGGAGGTGTCAACCAACCTGGTATATCTATATTGTTTTTGATCGTTATTTTGTAATAAAACGTAGACGAGTTCTAAATAATAAGAACTAAACATACTAAATATAGTTTTAAACACTCTCGGAGTATCGCCAACAGCTTCTTCTGTTCTAAATCCCGCAAAGATGAGCCAGGATACCCTTGCACGTAGCACCCGTGGTTCGCTATAAATAATGTTCTTGACTGCGATTTGCTCTGCCTCAGAGTTGATCACCACCAAATGAGCACCCTCCGCTTGGCACTCCGCGTACGCTTGGTTCCAAGTGCAGGCAATGCGCGACATCTTGTAGCAGCTGCCCACTGAGTCTACGTATATGTAATCTGGAATTTAAGGGTGAGATATGTGTGATCGGTGTTAAAAAAAAAACAGTTAAGTGCGAGACCGGTACCCTCGGTGTGCGAGTCAACACCGAGGGTACCGACCTTCCTTGAACGTATATTTCTTGGTATGGGCCATAATAGTTTTAAAAATAACTAACTAAACTTTGATATGAAATTATAGGGGTCTCTTCTAGTCGTAGATAAATAGTTCTATTCTCTGTACCTTATCTGGCAGGTCCAATCCAAATAATAAAGCGTGGATGTATGCACAAGTAGGTATATTTATCGAAGCACAGAAACACAGAAATTACAAGGAAGAGAAAGTTTAGAAGGAGTGCGAAAGATGAGAAGCGCAAGCACTAGCAACTCAAAGAAAACTGAATTAGAATATAAACAAAAATCGTGAATATATTTTTCTTTAGCGACGGGTTAGCGGGCGACACGGGTCTCGCGTGGAAAGGCTGTGTGCCGACTGGCTTGCGACTAGCGCGACACTCCCGGCCGTCGGCGGCCAACGGTAAAACCATTGGAATGCGCTCGCGCGTCGTGGCGGGCGCGACCAGGCGTGTCCCGCACGACGATGGTAAGCGGTCAGTGATGTGTTATAAGTATTGATGTTTTATTAGTATATAGTGTATGAAGTGTATATATTTAGTTTAGTGTATAGTGTATATATTTAGTGTATATATCAATAAATAAACAATATGAATATATAAGTATACTAGCTTTATAGCCCGCGACTTCGTCCGCGTAGATTATTTCTTTTTTCTAGATATTAATCATTGTAACAATATAGAGCTTTGTTCATGGCTATTGTCCGCCACTACGTGTGATATTGACAAAAGTTCAGATAGAGAAGAGCTCATATGCGAGGATGCCACATAAAACTGAAACAGTCCTGCCGCAAATCAACTCTAGCAAATTTCAGAGTTTTTCCCTGTGACTACAAACCTTAATTGGGAACTGTTATCTTTTAAATTCAAACGGAAGGTGATTTGGGATCAATGGTATACGCGGCAAGAAGACTGTTTCTCCTCTGGCAGAACCAGTAAATATTTTGGCCTCAATAACATTGCGGCGGAGAGCTGTTACTTGTAGTCTAGTTCCACAGCACAATTTTGGAGGCCTTATCTCTATCTATGTCTGAGGATCGTGGTCAACATCGGGTTTGCTTCTAGAGCGAATGATCTGCCTTCACTGGTTTCTGTCTTCTGGTTTCTGTAAAACTTGGAGGACGATGAGTCTTTTACTTGATCGGACCATCTTGTTGGTGAACGACCACATAGTCGTTTTCCTTCCGTGTTCACAACTATGATCAGATTTCCAAACTTTCATCGCCTTTGCGCACCATGTGGCCGAAATACGAAAAAATACGTTGGTGGCATATGGTGGACAATCGTGTTTTAATTTTGAGCTGCGATAGGATTGATGCATTGTTGCGTTTAGCGGTCCAAGGTATTTCCAACATCCGTCTCCAGCACCACATCTCGAATGCATCAATCCTTTTTCTTTCTCGGGCCAGTATAGTCCACGCTTCCACACCATACATGAAAATGAGGAATACCAATGCTCGTATTAACCGGATCTTTGTTTTAATACCGATTCCTCTCTTTTTCCTGATGTTGTTTAGGCGAGTCATTTCAATACGCCAATACCATACGCCGAAATAATAAATTTTGAAATTTTCACTCCGAAAATAAAGAACTTCATATACTAAATTTAATCCCCCTCACACTCATCACTCCTTAAGGGTTCAAATTCCAACAACACCGATATTCGTTGCGTTAGTTTATAACCATAAGCTTAAATAATAAATTTAGTGTACTTCCATACACAAATTCATCCCCCTTTTTACTCTTTCGGGATCGGAATTATCAAAAACGTTGAGGCACATATAAATTAATTTTCAATTGTCAACCTAAACACAAAATTTGAAGGTCCTAACTTCGTAACTAATGGACTTTCATATAAACTTGCATCCCCTATTTTACCCCATTAAGGAGGGAATATCCAAAAATCCTTAGTGGTTGCCTACACCGTGTAATAATATATTAAGTGACGTTTACTTTGAAACTCAATTACATACATACATCCCATACCTTTTCACCTTGTCTGTCGGGGTGTCGGGGTGGAATTGTCAAAAAAGCTGAAACATGTATAAATTAATTTTCAATCGTTAGCCTAAATACAAAATTTTAAGATCCTAACTTCAAAACTGACGAACTTTCATACAAACTTTCATCCCCTATTTTACCCGCCGAGGAGTGGAATTTCCAAAAATCCTTCCTTACTGAATACCTACACTGTATAATATTAAATTTCGTGAAGTTTACTTTGAAATTGAAGGACTTGCATACACAACTTCATCCCCCTTTTCCTCCCTTCGGTGGTGGAATTATTACAAACGCTGAGATAACTATACATTAATTTTCAATCGTCAGCCTAAACACAAAATTTGAACATCCTAACTTCAAAACTGACGGACTTGCATACACAACTTCATCCCCCTTTTCCTCCCTTCGGTGGTGGAATTATTACAAACGCTGAGATAACTATACATTAATTTTCAATCGTCAGCCTAAACACAAAATTTGAACATCCTAACTTCAAAACTGACGAACTTTCATACAAACTTTCATCCCCTATTTTACCCGCCGAGGAGTGGAATTTCCAAAAATCCTTCCTTACTGAATACCTACACTGTATAATATTAAATTTAGTGAAGTTTACTTTGAAATTGAAGGACTTGCATACACAACTTCATCCCCCTTTTCCTCCCTTCGGTGGTGGAATTATTACAAACGCTGAGATAACTATACATTAATTTTCAATCGTCAGCCTAAACACAAAATTTGAACATCCTAACTTCAAAACTGACGGACTTGCATACAAACTTTCATCCCCTATTTTACCCGCCGAGGAGTGGAATTTCCAAAAATCCTTCCTTACTGAATACCTACACTGTATAATATTAAATTTAGTGAAGTTTACTTTGAAATTGAAGGACTTGCATACACAACTTCATCCCCCTTTTCCTCCCTTCGGTGGTGGAATTATTACAAACGCTGAGATAACTATACATTAATTTTCAATCGTCAGCCTAAACACAAAATTTGAACATCCTAACTTCAAAACTGACAGACTTGCATACAAACTTTCATCCCTTATTTTACCCTGTTAGGGGTGGAATTTCCAAAAATCCTTCCTTAGTGGATGCCTACACCGTATAATAATACATTTAATGAAGTTTACTTTGAAATTGAAGGACTTGCATACACAACTTCATCTCCCTTTTCCTCCCTTCGGTGGTGGAATTATTACAAACGCTGAGATAACTATATATTAATTTTCAATCGTCAGCCTAAACACAAAATTTGAAGATCCTAACTTCAAAACTGATAGACTTGCATACAAACTTTCATCCCTTATTTTACCCTGTTAGGGGTGGAATTTCCAAAAATCCTTCCTTAGTGGATGCCTACACCGTATCATAATACATTAAGTGAAGTTTACTTTGAAATTGAAGGACTTGCATACCCAACTTCATCCCCCTTTTCCTCCCTTCGGTGGTGGAATTATCACAAACGCTGAGATAACTACACATTAATTTTCAATCGTCAGCCTAAACACAAAATTTGAAGATCCTAACTTCAAAACTGACGGACTTACATACAAACTGTCATCCCCTATTTTACCCTCTTAGGGGTGGAATTTCCAAAAATCCTTCCTTAGTGGATGCCTCCACTGTATAAGGTATCTTTGTGCAAAATTTCAAATCTCTAGGTCCAGTGGTTTGGGCTGTGGGCTGATATATCAACAATCAGTTTATCATTTTATATATTACTAGCTTCTGCCCGCGGCTTCGCCCGCGTGGCCTACAGGAAACAAATGACATATTTTTCTTCTAAAACAAACATTATAAGCGCTCTCACTCCCTCTCAATTGAATATACAAACTAACATTATCCCAAACAAAACAATAATAACGAAGTTCTCCGTAAAACTAAACTAATCTAAACATAGTCAGATTGTCTAAAAAATATTTAAAAAATGTAACCTTGCTGAGTTTCTTGCCGGATTCTTCTCAGTTGAAGACCGAGTTCCGAACCGGTGGTAACTTCAGTAAATGTGACCTTCATAAGTGCCCTTCTGGTGCTTAAATTGAATAAATGGCTTTGACTTTGAATCTCTGGGATGAGAGTACTCGAAGCGTGTGTGAAAAGACCTAAATAGGAGACAGCCAGAAGTGGATAATATATAATTTA
Source organism: Polyploca ridens (assembly GCA_951394255.1). Classification (NCBI taxonomy): domain Eukaryota; kingdom Metazoa; phylum Arthropoda; class Insecta; order Lepidoptera; family Drepanidae; genus Polyploca; species Polyploca ridens. The sequence continues at coordinate 15,980,963 of OX596247.1, read as the reverse complement.
TACTTATTGATTACAACGTAACGCCTGTTAAATTCCGATGACAATACAATATTATGGTGACAGCGAGCTGAACTGATGACGGAGACGGAAGGTAAACAAAAGTATCTTCTCAGTGACTAAAAATAGAATGATGAAGTCTGAACTCATTTTAATTCTTTTACAGTACCAATTACGTATTTTAACCGACTTCAAAAATAGGAGGAGGTTCTCAGTTCGGTTGTTTTTTTCTTTTTTTTTATGTTTGTTATCTCATAACTCCGTCATTTATTAACCTATTTGGAAAATTATTTTTTTTGTTTGGAAGGGTACACTTCCCGTTTGGTTCCATTGTCATCAGATCAGGATTTGATTACTTCTTAGTGTACTTTGAAGTCTGTTTTACTGCGTGTAAAAACCCGCACTTATTACACACGTGTTATAAAATAGTACTTACACCAACGAATTATAAAAGTCTATAATTCGTTGACCTATACGATACTTTTGACTTAAGCGCACACACTTTGCATGGCATGAAAGATACTACTAAAGTCACACGCAATATACTTTTTGGGGTTCCGTACCTCAAAAGGTAAAAAAAGGAACCCTTATAAGATCACTCTTCTGTCCGTCTGTCTGTCTGTCCATGTGTCACCACCGATTTTCTCAGGAACGGGTGGACCTAGCAAGTTCAAATTTATAGTAGATACTGAGGTCTGTCAATGGTCCCTATTAGGTAAATCAAGGTCCTGATTCAACACGATAAAAAGATATGGGAAAATTTAGATTTTCGCGAAAACTTGTAACTACCAAAGTTTACCTTAATTTTCAATATTTTTTTATTTTTCGGAATTTTCCATTTACTTTTTTTTTTTTTTTTTTTCCTGGTCATCTGGAATTGTCAATTTTGGTTTTTGGGTCGTAAACCTATATGGTAGTTCCCGTTGACCTAGAATCACGAAATTTGCCAAAAAGCAAGGTCTTAGCACAAGTAAAGGGAAAATTGCGAAAAATAAAAAAGTTGAAAATTAAGGTAAATTTTGGCACTTTTAAATTTTGCGCCTACGATTACTACTGCGATTTTGCAATCGATCCAGAGGATACAAAGTTTCACAGAAATTTCAAACCCCGTTTCACACTTTTGTGGGAAAAAAATTCGAAAAATACTTTCTCAGCGTATACTTACACTTCACAAAGAATACTCGCTCTAAATTGAAGAGGACCAGCAGTTTAGTCTGTACGTTGATATATCAGCCAGTTATTGAGTTAGTCAGGCTTTAGAATTTTGGGGATGATTTTGGAAAAACTGATACACGTGTCTTAGAATTTTAATTGAAGAGTATGTGTACCAACTTTCGAGTTAATCGACACCGAGAATCAAAGTCAAAGTTAAAGCCATTTATTCAATTTAGGCCCTTGTAGGGTGCACTTATGAAGGTCAAAGCTACTCAAGTTACTACCAGTTCGTAAGTCAGCCTTCAATTTACAGGTAAAATTTTTTTTTTTTTTGGGGCTATATTGTTGGCAATTTTTTTTTATTTACACAATAAAGTATAATACGCAATCATAAAAATGCATAAAAAAAACCAATAACTTACACACGTGTTCAAACTAAATTCAAACCCCGTTTCACCCTCTTAGGGGTGGAATTTCGAAAAACCCTTTCTTATTGGATACCTACACTTCACAAAGAACACACACTCAAAATTGCATGTCTCTAAGACCAGCGGTTTAGGCTGTGCGTTGATATATCAGTCCTTGAGTTCCCATACCTAACTTCATCCCGCTTTCCATCTCTTCGAGGGTGGAATTATCTAAAACGCTGAGACACGTATAAATTAATTTTCAATCGCCGGCCTAAACACAATCGGCCTTACTCATAAACGCTATTTAACTAAATCTACTGAATAAATGGTCAAATAAATAACGTCACCTTGCTGTCATTGTCAAACAATTTGACGTTATTTAGGTGACCACTTAATCAGCTTATTAGTTAAATAACGTTTTATGAGTAAGGGGGAATATTTGAAGATCCTAACTTCGAAACTGACGGACTTTCATACAAACTTTCATCCCCTATTTTACCTCCTTAGGGGTGGAATTTCGAAAAACCCTTTTCTAGTGGATACTTACTCTTTACAAAGAATACACCCTCCAAATTTCATGACTCTAAGACCAGCGGTTTAGACCGTGCGTTGATATATCAGTCAGTCAGTCAGGACTTAGATATTTTTTTAATTTATTTAGGTAAACAAACAGATATACAATGACAATTATGTATAGTAATATAGTTAATTATATATCACACAGCCACTCCTTCATCCCCTTTTTCAACCCTTCGGGGGTGAAATTATCAATAATCGTGAGACACCTATAAATTAATTTTCAATCGTCAGTCTACACACATAATTTGAAGATTCTAACTTCAAAACTGACATACTTTCATACAAACTTTCATCCCCTATTTTACCCCCTTATTGGTGAAATATCCAAAAATCCTTCTAAAGTAGATGCCCTCACTATATAATTATAAATTTAGTGATGTTTACTTTGACATTTAAGGACTTTTCATACACAACTTCTACCCCCTTTTCACGCCTTCGGGGTTGTAATTATCAAAAATGCTGAGACACCTATAAATTAATTTTCAATCGTCAGCCTAAACACAAAATTTGACGATCCTAACTTCAAAACTGACGGAATTTCATACAAACTTTCATCCCCTATTTTACCCCCTTAGGGGTTGAATTTCCAGAAATCCTTTCTTAGCGGATGCCTACGTTATTACAGCTATCTGTATGCCAAATTTCAGCCCAATCCGTTCAGTGGTTCGAGCTATGCGTTGATAGATCAGTCAGTCACGGTTTCCTTTTATATATACAGATTAAGATATTTTAATTGGTACAGTATTATGTATGTACGCCACATCACTCCCCCCCAGAGACCGTCACTACGGGCGATAATAGTCTGGGAAACGAACTACGCGACCGGAGCGAGTTTTTTTAGGGCAATCCTGAACTGGGACATTTTGCTGTATTGCAATGGGGTCAGGTGAGGGCGAAGGGGCTGGTATAGGTGGTGTTGATGTGTCTACCAGTATATAGGCCGGCTTAAGGCGGTCTATTGATACCGTGACACTTTTTCCTTTAAAAAGGATTTTATAAATCTTATCGCCTCTGTCTAGCACTAAGTAAGGGCCAGAGTAGGGAGGCTGTAAAGAACCTCGTAAGGCGTCATCACGTAGGAAGACGTGGCTTGACGAGGTTAAGTCCTTATATACAAAGATTTTGTCTTTGTTGTGACGTGCAGCAGGAGAAGGCTGTAGCTTAGCAACTGAGTAGTGTAAGCGAGTGGTAAAGTCCGATATGTCGGTGGTGTCAGGGGGAGTAGTATTAAAGTATTCTCCCGGGAGACGCAAGGGTTCGCCGTATACTAGCTCAGCAGGTGAGGTTTTAAGATCCTCTTTAAATGAGCTTCTTATACCTAACAGTACCCATGGTAAGGTATCGACCCAGTTACTGTCCGCGTGACACATTATTGCCGCCTTCAACTGCCGGTGGAAACGTTCCACTAGGCCGTTGCAAGCTGGGTGATACGCGGTGGTGCGACGATGTTTGAATCCTATCACTTTTCCGAGGTATTGGAAAAGTGCAGATTCAAATTGTCGACCGCGATCGGTGACTATATCTGTTGGACATCCAAATCTGGATATCCACGATATAAGTGTCTTCCCGACAGTATCGGCTGTCATATCTGCCATTGGCATGACTTCTGGCCAGCGCGTGAAACGGTCCACCGCAGTAAGGCAGTAGCGGTAGCCTTGTGATATTGGTAACGGGCCGATGATATCCACATGGATAAAGGCAAATCGGGCGCGAGGTAGCTCGAACGTGCCAAATGGAGACGACACGTGACGATGCACCTTGGCGCGCTGGCATGCCAGACATTTGCGTGACCACTCTTGACAGTCTTTTCTCACTCCAGGCCAAACAAAACGCTCAGCTACTAGCTTGGCTGTTGCGTTAGCGCCTGGGTGGCTAAGACTATGTAGGCTGTCGAAGAGTTTTTTACGCAGGGGCTTTGGTATAAAAGGCCTGGGTGATGAGGTGCTTACGTCACAGTAAAGCTCTGTCTGTGTGTCTGGGATTCTCAATTTCTCAAGACGGAGTGAAGAATCCCCACCCAGCAGTTGAGACAGTTCCTGATCACAGGCTTGGGACGTAGCGAGAACGTCTAAATCAATTGGCATCTGTAGTTCATCGACTCGAGATAATGTATCAGCGACAACATTATCTTTGCCTGAAATGTGTCTAATATCGGTCGTGAACTGTGATATATAATCGAGATGGCGGAACTGACGTGGCGAACAGTTAGCTTTCCTGTCGTGGAATGCATAACTGAGCGGCTTGTGATCAGTGAACACCACAAAATGTCTTGCCTCAAGCATATGTCGGAAGTACTTGATGCTTTCATATATTGCCAATAGTTCGCGGTCGTAAGTTGAGTATTTCTGCTGAGAAGTACTCAGTTTCCGTGAAAAGAAAGCGAGAGGTTGCCAATCGCCGTCTATACGTTGCTGTAATACTGCACCCATTGCCATGTCAGACGCGTCCGTTACCAGAGCGAGCATGGCCTGACAATCTGGGTGAGCGAGTAATGCAGCATTAGACAAGCTCTCCTTGCACTGTTCGAAAGCTAACAGTGTATCACCGGTTATACTGACAGGGTGAGATCCCTTGACCGAACCAGTGAGGAGGGAATTAAGTGGGACTTGAATTTTAGCAGAATGTGGCAGAAATCGCCTATAAAAATTTAGCATGCCTAAAAATCGCCTAAGTTGTTTGACCGTTTTAGGCACAGGAAACTCCTTAATAGCCTGCACTTTGGATTCCAAAGGCTTGGTTCCGGATGCAGAGATTCTGTATCCTAAAAATGTTACCTCCTCGACTCCAAAAACGCATTTTGCGGTATTTATAAGGACACCATATTCCTTCATACGGCTGAATAGCTGATGGAGGTGGGTTTCATGGTCTGACTCCGACCGAGAGAAGACCAAGAAATCGTCCAAATATGAATAGGTGAAGTCGAGGCCTCTGGTCAACTCGTCCACAAACCTTTGGAATGTTTGACCTGCATTTCTTAAACCAAAAGTCATAAATGGAAATTCATAAAGACCGAAGGGTGTAGTGATGGCAGTTTTTTGGATATCGTCCTTGAACACTGGGATCTGATTATAGGCCTTAACCAGGTCGATGGTAGAAAAGACTTTACAACCAGCGATACCAGCAGCGAAGTCCTGAATATGCCTGATAGGGTAACTGTCTGGTATTGTCCTTGCGTTAAGTAACCTATAATCGCCACAAGGCCGCCAGCCGTTATCCTTTTTTGGCGCGAGATGTAAAGCCGAGGCCCATGGGCTTTCTGATGGACGTGCAGTACCGTTATTCAGCATAAGTTCGAATTCCTGCCTAGCTGTTTTCAATTTATCTGGGGCGAGCCTGCGGGGCGCGCAAGAAATAGGAGGGCCAGGTGTTGTTCGAATGTGGTGAACAGTGTTATGTTTAGGAGTAAGCGGTGTGCCTGAAGGGCGAGTAATCTCGGGAAATTGATTTAAAATATTATGGAAACGCGTGTCGCCCGTTGAGACCTTAACAGAAAAAATATTTGGAACATTAACAAGAGCAGCAACAGATGACAAAGTAGTTGTGTTATCAATGAGGCGTTGATTACGACAATCTACAACTAAATTATAAAAGCTAAGAAAGTCAACGCCTATGATTGGTTTAGTGACATTAGCTACAATAAATCGCCATGGAAAATTGCGTCTTAAACCTAAATTTAGATTAAGCTGTATAAAACCATATGTTTCAATTGCAGTGCCATTAGCTGCACAAAGTTGGTAGTCTGTTTGGGCTCGTCGTTCCCGAAGCGCAGATCGAGGGTAGACGCAAAGGTCACTGCCGGTGTCCACCAAAAACTGGTTCATCGAGTTGCGGTCGGTAACGAAGAGGCGACCTGTAGAAATGGGGCAATCGTCCGTCGCCATTAGCGAGTGCCCGTGGAGTTTCCCGCCTTATCAAAGTCGCAAGGCTTGATACATGCGTTCGCCTTGTGCCCGAACTTATTGTGGTACCAGCATACAGGGAATTTGCGGTAGTTGGAGTTGGACCTGGACCGTTGGCGTGAAGATGAAGAGCGGCGCTGCGGTCTGGAACGGTCTCTGGAGCGGTATGATGCACGAGTGTGTTCGTCTAGCTTCATGGAGAGACGTTCCACCATCTTTCTCAATTCAGCAATCTCACTAGATGGGCTAGGTACGTGTGCCGTACTAGATGACGTTGAAGCAATGTTGCAGGGGGACGTCAGCTCCTGAATACGGTCTGCCAAGTCGGAGAGCTGCTCCAAAGAATGTGAAGGTTGGCTCGCCAGCACTGTTTGAATGTTGCCTGGTAGACGGTTGCTCCAAATCGTTCTAATGAAATCCTCTGGTACTGAAGGTCCGGCTAAATCTTGGAGATGCCTTAAGAATTGTGAAGGTTTCCTATTTCCAAGCTCCTCATGAGTCAGTAGCTGCTTCACTTTCTTTTCATGAGAAGCTGATAACCTTCGAATCAGTTCCGTCTTAATTTTTTCGTACCGGTTTCTCGTCGGTGGATTAATAATAATATCCTTTACGGCTTTGGCGTGTTGCATATCAAGATTTGTTATCACGCTATTAAATTTTACAGAATCTTCGGTAATATTAAGATTTTCGAACTGACCTTCCAGCATGGCAAACCATATTTCGGGATCATCCGGTGAGAACGGGATGACCTTCAAATTCAGCTTGCGAATGTCAGATGACGTGTCGTCGCGTTCCTTTGACTTGCGCACCTTCCGTGCGTGGCGCGCAGTAATATTACTGGACTTGTGTGATTCCACAGTTTTCGTCGAGTCACTGCTATCACTCATATTTATCTTCGTGTTTTAGTCGGGGTCACCAGTTATAGGGGTGGTATACATAATACTGTACCAATTAAAATATATACTTATATATCAATAAATAAACAATATGAATATATAAGTATATATTTTAATTGGTACAGTATTATGTATGTACGCCACAAAATGAATAGTAGCCGTAATAAAGTATAAACTAACTTTTATTTCTATCGAACAAAGTGACTAGATGGCAGTAGGTACTGCTTTTCTTATTTCTAAAAAAACCCTTATAGGATCACTTTGTTGTCTGACCGTCTATCCGACTAACCGTCTGTCCGTTTGTCCGTCTGTCCATCTGTCCGTCTGTTAAAACCCTTTTTCTCGGGAAAGCAGAAAGTTGGAAACACTTTTGAGAATTCACCATTGATCCCATAGTAAAAGTTGTTCAGCATGACTAACCCAACGTAGGTTTCGAAAATATGCCATTTCGAAATCTCCACGCAGTATACATTCTGTGAAATACCGCCCGCTGACAGACACGCGGACGGACGGACGGACGGACGGATGGACGGACAGCGCGGCAGAGCAGTGGCTTTGTAATAGGGTCCCGTTTGGCAAGCTTTGTTTACGGAACCATAAAAACTAGACATTTTATAATATACTAGCTGTTCCGCGCGGTTTCACTCGCGTTCCCGGGATATAAAGTAGCCTATAAAATACTCGGGGATAATGTAGCTTCCTATTAGTGAAAGATTTTTTCGAATCCGACTGGTAGTTCCAGAGATTAGCCCGTTTAAACAAACAAACAAAAAACTATTCCGCTTTATTATAGAAGTATAGATTTTGGGAGAGTACGAGTCGATCCACAATAGAATGGAAATGTCAGAAGCTTTGATATACGGGAGAAGGTCATTGATTTTCAAAACAGAAGTTGCACTAAATTACTCTTCGCCTAACATAATAATATAGAGTTAAGAAGAAGCGTAAGAAGTACAAAAGCATACAATAAAAAAAACCCTCCGGATCAGTAGAGTACTACTGAGTAGTTCAACTGGTAGTACCAAATAATACAACCTTGTATTGTATCTCTAGTAGGTACTACAGCAAAAAAATACAAGCAAATTCACTCGGGGTTTTATACAGATTACAACGTTGAACTACAACTGGTAGTACAAAATGATACCCCTGATAACCTTGTATCTCTAGTTCAACTACAAAACATACACACGTTTCAAGGCACTTGCAAGGAAAACTACAGATCTGTATTTTTTAAGGCTCTATTTTTAAAACCGCCTCTTGTGTAATGACCAACTTTACACACATGTATCATATAATGTACCTGCTATTATAATGAGATACAATTTATTTATTCAAAACAATTTATAAAACCACAAAGGTATTTAAAAAAAAGCTGTTTTAGCCGGTTAAATTAAGAATGCTTAAAATAAAGCTTTGTCTACATACAACTTAATCGGCATAAAAAGCCAAAACGTTAAACTTAATCATAAAACACTAGTGGGGTAATGTAAAGTAAAAATAACTAGCATGTAATAAGCTGAATTATTAACTTAAAAGCGGCACAACAGTTATTTTAGAAGCAAGTGCTTTGAAAAAGATTTAAGACAATAAAAACAATAAATCTATATTTTATTTTTAGTAAGTAATCATGATAAGTGTTCAGTTCTACCAATGCCATATACGGTCATCTCTAGTACTACTGGTAGTACTAGAGATACAAGGTTGTATCATTTTGTACTACCAGTGAACTACTCAGTAGTACTACTGATCCGGAGGGAAAAAAACTCACTATTCCCATAAACATCACAGCGGCTGTCGTAGGGCGCGTCTCTCGCGCTCACTTTACAAATGAAAGGTAGTTGATGGTAGCAAGGGTACGACTCTATGTCACCCTGCCTGTTCACCACATCGCATTCATCGTTAATGCGTGGAAGATCACTCTCATCAGATGTGCTTACTGTAAATATATTTTATTACGGTTTTACAACACAAACATTAGTTTGTGATATCGTCAGGTATAGTTATGTAGAATCGTTAAAGGTCTCAAGATCAATTTTGAACATTCGACCAAGGGGCCAAGTCTGCTAAAATGTCATACTAACACGATACTATTGCGATTCCATTATCATTGAGCCAATGAGCGCAGTCTACAATTTCATTATGGTATCATAATGAATGAAAAGAATTTTAGTAAAAAAAAACTCTAAAATATCATTTTGGCCCGATTGTAGTTTCAGTAGAAAATCATGGGAAAGCTATTATGGCGCCATTATGACGCTATTGAGTTAGTAGGCTACCAAAACTGTAAAATGTAACAATTTTGACACCACTGATAGTTCATTGGCATACTAAATCTGCAATTAGCTTTGATACTTTGTTTGTAGGTATATGGTTTGTATTAAAATGAAATGTTGTAGACTTAAGCTAGTTGATGTTTTTATTTCAATAAAGTTATTATATTATTATTATTGGAATGGAACACAATTGTAATAGCAAACTTGGATCCCTGATTTAAAAAATGAAATGTATGCAACTCACAGACTGTATTTCGATTCCCATAAACTATGCGTGTGAAGAATGTCCCAAGATATTATTATATTACTGTTATGTTATAATACATCATCATCTGTTATCATTACGCTCCCTATTAATTAATTTTATTTGTTATTATTTCCAAATATTCTCTTCTTATTGCTACTCTTTGCAAATTCTCATCAACAGCTGGATTAAATCAGCCGACATTGGATAAGGAAAAACGTGCTGCAGCGAAATATCAAATCCCCTTTACTGTTGCGACGACGCAGTTAAATACAAAATCTTTATCACTCACTATCAATTACCGGCTGTTCCTCAGCAGAGTCGTGCGTTTGTCCATCTTGTCCGACCCACACGTAGTCTCCAAGATCTGGGAATCGCTTGAACATACTGTGTAGCTGGATCAAGTCCCGCTGTGTAGTCGGCACCATCAGGACAGCGCCTTCTGACCTACAGCTGTCATTTGCATACCACCCCTGATCAGCTTCAGTGTGTAATTTGTAGAAAGCATCAGTTTTGTCGTTGTAAACGTAGTCGGTGCGGTACTTTTTGGTTTGGCTCGGTGGTAGAGCCAATAATGGAGCTATAATTGTGAAATAGAAATGTTAATTATTACCGCCTGTACACGGGCAATAAGACATGCCTAGACTTTATATCCATCCTTCCAGATTTTGGGGTATCTCGAGTGTTCTAAGAGCAGTTTGGATTTACAAATATTCGTTCAACCATTGATGCTGTGGTAGAACTTTAAAGAAATATTTATAACACTAAGGACAAGTCAGAGAATGTTACTGGAGTCTTCTGTGATCTATCCAAAGCTTGTTTAGATCACCGGACACTCATACGTAAACAAATTTTTTATGAGTTTAAGGGTAGCACTTGATCTGAAGAAGTCATATCTTGGGGAAATAACGAAGAGTCGCGAAAGTGTTGATGTCAAGTGGTTCTCTGGTTCTCCAGAGACCTTTTCATCAACCTTTTCATCTACATTTATCTTAAGCCTGTCCCAATCAATATCTTTTAATTTATATTTCATACGTGGAGGTAATTAAACAAAAGTGGACTCGAAATGAAAAGTAGACTGTTTAACTCGGCTGTAAACTACAAATGCGCTCCGCCAAGTATAAGTTTTGACGAACACAGGGATTCCGCGCTCGTTTTGTAGGCTCTTTGTACATCCACACTCGATATCGGCCCGGCTCTTGCTCGATTCGCATTATGTTTTAATACCAACAATAGCTCAAGAATTATGTTGGCTAATACTATTCAGTTTAGTTATTTACCTAATATTAGGGGTTAAAGTATGAAATTGCTATTGTATTGTTATAGGTACTTCGAATTGACATAGAATCTTCATGGTTTGAGATTTTTGAGGGAAACTTTTTTCACATCGTACCTATGAAGTTCTTCTTTTAAAATATGTGCAACATTCGATTATCGACTTTCAGTTGCTTTTTTTTATTCAGCTTATCTATAAGCTATATTTTCGAAGTATCCATCTTTCTTATCTAAGAAAGATGGATACTTCGAAAATTCGAGTGATTTTTGAATACTAGTCCGACGCGGAACTAACGCGGTAGAAACAGCTCGCAATATCAATGTTGCGTTTGGAGAGGGGACTGCTAATGAACGCACCGTGCGATTTTGGTTTAAACGCTTTCGTGATTGAAACTTTGATTTGAAGAACGAACCACGTGGAAAATCGCTCACACAGGTGAATACCCGTATACCTATTATTATTTTAATACCTAGGAATAACACAATTACTTACATAATAAAACTGCCAACACAAAAACAACGTACAAAATTATATCCATAATTATCACTACAATACGACACTGACGAAGAGAGCACAAAGCGTACGAGTAAAATTAAATCGCAATTTAAATAATATGAGCCGTGGACCCTAGACTAGTGATAACTTTATTATATTAATATTATCACTTGACATTTTATTACATAGCGAGAAGGTTTTTGTTCTTCCCAGCCTTCTGAGAACCTTGCCGTTAATCGGAAGCAGCGGCAGACTTGGGGAAATTTTCTATATATAGATTGTAATTTGTACATATTTGTTGTAAATAAAACGAGAAGGTATTTATTTATTAGTTTATTCCGTAGTCAACAATTAACCCTTATAGTTTCACCATGTCTGTCTGTCTGTCCACGGCTTAGCTCAGAGACTAATAATACTTACTAGAAAGTTGTAATTTGGCATGGGTACGAATCACGCCGAATTTTTTTTATACGCTTGGAGATGAATATTTTACTGCGCTTTTATTAGCTTCACCTGTACCTATGTATGTATATATGTACATATGTATAGGTATGTATGTATATATGGAATCTTCAAACGTAATTTTCATCGGCTTCCAAACATCAGATTGAACTGAAATTTTGCACACTTATCAAGTACCGATGACAATACAATAATTTGGTACCATCCAGCTGATCTGATGATGGATCCGAATGGTAGGCACTTCATAACGGAATAACGTATGTTAATATATTTGGACTTATTGGAATCGTCTTGAGCTGAAATTTGAGCTGTGCGAGGTAGAGGAGCGAAGCTGTGAAACAGTGGAAAGGGTCACATACCCTTTCCACCAGAGATGTGCGAAGAATGTGTAATGTCTACAAATGAGGTGCGAGGATAGGTTGCGGAGTCTTTTCAGATATTACCTCTTATCAAACACCATCTTCTCGTATACATTCTACGCACACATTCCTGGCACACATTCCTCGCACACATTACTCGCACACATTCCTCTCATACATTCTTCGCACGCATTTCTCGCTCGTTTTGTATGTACGAAAATCTCGCTCCGATAAGCCCATATCCACCAGAGCTGTACGGAGCGAGGCTAGATAAATGAAGTGATTCTATTGGCGCTTAAAATACACATTCCTCGCTACACAGCTTAGCACATTTCTAGTGGATATCCACCCTTAGTTGATGTCTACGTTATGAATAGAACCTATGTGAAGAATTTCAAGTTTGTAGCCGCAGCGTTTTAGGCTCTGCTTTGATGAATCATTCAGTCAGACAGAACAAGTAACTACATATACCTATTGGTTAATTTATTTATAGACGTGTTGTCCTGTTTTTCTCATTGAAAATAGCAGTCAAGATATGGCTTTAATTACTAAGAAGTAGATAAGGGAAATATAAATCAAGTTATTATTTCGGACGGAGTCCTCGTGTACACTTGATTGATCTTAACTATCTTAGCTTATTTATAGATTTCACTATTTGAGTTCTCCTCGAAAGCATTCGCGCTTTGCATTGATATGAAGAAGTACGTGGTTCTTGTGTTATCTGCCTTATTCTGTAAGTATTATTATATTATTTAAGAGCATAGCGTTTATTTGCCTAAAGAGCAGCTCGACTGGGGAAGTACCTCCACCTTAAAGAATGCAGTAGCCAAATAACTTTGTGTTGTATTCATCGTTCGGTTGGTAACGCGTGGGTGATGCCTCTTGTGTTGCAAGCGTCCATATGTATAAGGTAACCGCTTACCATCAGGCGGACCGTATGCTAGTTTACCGAATTCGTCGTATTAAAAAAATCCAGGTCCTTTTTGCACGATCTTAATTTGGGTCTGCTTGTTCTGCGGAATTGTTTGACTTCATGCCTTTTTCGCCGCATTTCTCGTCTCTAGGTTACCGTAACCACTTACCAACAGGCGGAATATATGCTTCCATAGTTGTATCAAAAAAACTTTATAAAAAATTCTTTTACTATATTTTCACTTTTTCCATAGGAATCGAAATATAAAAGTCATGAATATTATTACATCGTAGAGTTATTTATTACCATGATCGATTCGTCGAATGTTGTGCAATACGTATTCTAGGTGACTACCAAGCTTCCACAGAATAAATAGTATAAATTAATGTAGTAGTATCTCATAATAAAAGTACAAGGCAAGGTAAAGAGGCCGAGGGGTCGGAGTCCGATGCGTCGGTCAGACCATTTGGTCAAACCAACGCATCGGACGCAACGCATGGCATTGGAGCGTATTTACGTTCCACATTGGACACTAGCGTATGTGCTGCGATCCACACAGCAGAAGATAGATCCAGATTGCGAGCAATACTCCATGAGAAGATAGTCCATAAAAGTCACGTCGTTCCTCTGCAATGAGGCATACGATGCAACTAGGAGGAATAATAAAACTACAAATTTCCACCTACTTTTACGATGCTGCACTAGGCCGGTTTTTTTTTTTAAATTAATTTACTACAAAACACATAACAGCACTCTCGGTGACTCTACCACCGAGCGTCACCAAGCAATACCGCACCGACTACACCTACAACAAAAAAACGGATGCCTTCTACAAACTCCATACAGAAACTGAAACTTGGTGGTATGCCAATAGTGTCTGTGAGCTAGAAGGAGGCCAACTGATGGTGCCGACTTCCCATGAGGACATAGTTCAGACACACGCCATGCTCAAGCAGTTCCCAGATATAGGAAACTACATATGGGTCGGAGCAGATGGACAGGAACACGATTCTGCGGAGGAGCAGCCAATAATCGATTGTAAGTCATCTTCTTATTTGGCATGATCTAACCTGCAGCATAACTGTACAATATCTTTGATTTTAAAGCGGTAACATCGAACAAATATTAAAAATATGAATGTTTTTAACTCAAAGCTTAAGAGATTTTAATGAAATTTACACGAGGTTAGATCATACCCTACAGTAAAACATAATATTGTATCCCGGTAAAACATTAGTTTCGATAATTTTATTATTAGATGCCCATTCCCTTTCACCCTAATTTGTGAAAGGAGGCCTGTGCTCAGCAGTGGGATATTATAGGCTGATGATAATGATGAAAACAGTAGATCCAACTTGAACGCGCATAGTTCTAGAACTCGTATTAATTGCTCCATAGAGTTAGAAGATTAATAAAGTGAGAGCGTAAACAATATTACCTTATGCGTAACGTGAGCAGTTTGCATATAGATACATATCGTACACAAGTGACTTTCTGATCCCCTGCCTCAGGTTAGAGAAGAACATTTGTTAGAGTCGAAAGAGTGCGTGGCGTCTGCGTTGGCCGTACTTGTATCACGGCACATACTCTACTACAATCACTCTACTAATATTCTATATCTATGTGTTACTCTCTTTTTTTGCAGTAAGCTTTGAGGGGACTTCAAACAGTCCATTACCGTTTAAAGGATGCAATACCTTGAGTAGAACTGGTGATATACACTTCGCTCCCTGCTTCTGGTACTCCCCATTTATTTGCAAAGTGGAGGCTAAAGATGCGCCCTACGATGAACTCTGTGGTGTTTATGGAACCAGTTAGTAAACATTTAATTTTATATCTATTTTATATACACTTTAATATAATACAGAAAATCTTTACTGAAATCATCTTTTGTATGAAATTTCGAGCTTGGCCAAATTCAATGCCGCGGTGAGTTTATTTCAATAAGGATTAAATATATACCTACTGATAAATTGCCACGGTAGGTTTAGTCTACAGGGTAGGACGAGTCTTAATACTGTATTAGGGGAAGATCCATACACTGTCAAGCAGCACAGCTGACTAATGACTATAAAATGGCGAAAATTACTACTAATAGCTGCTGAGTCGAATATAAAAATGTGCTATTATACTTGGGCACCACCGAATATATTCACACTTTCAGATTACACATACGATGCATCAGTGGGCAGCTGCTACAGGATTCCAACGAAAAAATTCACATGGAACCAGGCGTACGCAGAGTGCAGACACGAGGGTGCTCACCTCGTGGTCATCAACTCCGAGGCTGAACACCTCGTCATCAGGCGGCTCCTGGTCACAGCACCGAGACCAGACTACACAGACCTTAGTACCCTTCTTGCAGAATTTAGGGCTGAGAAAACAAGTAACACCCCTAGAGTGTTTAAAACTATATTTAGTAAGTTGTTATAAATTCCAAAATACATTCATTTATTCAGTGATATTGTCAATATTCCACGGCTTAATGTAACTATGTATATTCTCTGAAATGTCCTCTAGCTGCCAATGCCAATTTTGGAGTTTAACCCGAGATAACTAACGTACAGGCATATTTTAATTTAAAAAAAGTGGCCCAGTGCATGCCGGACTCGCCCACGAACGGTTCCGTGAAGACGTTCTTGTATGGGGTTCCCGTTTTATTTCTTTAATCGACTTCAAAAAAAGGAGATTATCAATTCGACACATTATGTATGTAATATTATTGGAACGGCAATACGCGATATACGATAATCTATTAAGGCTTCCAAACAAATATACAAAATTTCATAGGATATGAATCGGATTGTAACCATTATTTTTTTATTGGTTTACATTTACATGGAACAGTGCAAGTTTAAGAAAAACATCTCAAAACCTTGGTCAAAATATAGTGCATTTAAGAAAAACTAAAAATGACGAATTAAAAAAGTCATTTTATTAAATCGACTTCAAAATACACTAAAAAGTATGATTAAACTAAAACGACAAAAACGACTTCAAAATCCTAAAAATTATGAAATAACTCTTATCTGACACTGATTTGAAGTACAACGTATTCCATTGAAAATATTTCGCTGACTTCAAATCAGTGTCAGATTAGAGTTATTTCATACTTTTTAGTGTATTTTGAAGTCGTTTTTGTTATAGCGACAATAGAAATAAACATTCAGTGAAAATTTCAACTGTCTACCTATAACGGTTCATGAGATATCTACAGCCCACTGACAGTCAGACGGACGGACAGACGAACGGACAGGGGAGAGGATACCGTGGGCACCCTTTGGGTACAGAACCCTAAAAAAGCAAATGGTTTAGTGTTTAGTGCGAAATCACAGACATAATTTAAATTACTTGTAAACATATACAACGTGTAACATATTTGGATGCTAAATCGTTGAACGGTTTGTTCAGAATCGCCTACTTCAGAAAACGATTCTGAACAAACCGTTTAACGGTTTAACATCTAATTCTGTTACACGTTGTATAAGTATAGCAATTAGTAGTATAACTAACTATCCTGTTTATTTCAGACCAAACTCTAGAAGAAGCTGGTTTCAGTCAATGGTCACCAAATGAGCCCAACAATCGCTGGGGAGGGGAATACTGCGGCAGTATCACCAAATCAGATGGAAAGTTCAACGATGTGTCTTGTCTACGTATATTTCTTTTCATATGCGAAAAGGAAGTCGTTTTGTAGATCAAAATATTTGATCAAGGAAAGAAAAAAAAAATCTGTACTGGTTAGAAGAATCGTTTTATTATTTCTGTAAGATGTACATAAATTTTAATCAACAAAAAAAAATGGCGAGATAAAGCACGACAGTGAGACATTGAACTCATTAAAATTAAAATAATTAAAATAATAATTTCTGTATCGATTCAATAAGGCAAAACAAGTTTCAACACGCGTTTCTTTCTGCAGATCAGTCAAATCATGAGGCATCCATTTTTCATATTTTTTTATTTTATTGATTTTAAATCACTCGAATGTTCGAAGTATCCATCTTTCTTGTCTAAGCTGAATAAAAAAACAACTGAAAATCGATAATCGAATGTTGCACATTTTTTAAAAGAAGAACTTCGTATATACCATGTGAAAAAAGTTTCACTCAAAAATCTCAAAGCCATGAAGGTTCTATGTCAATTCGAAGTACCTATTACAATAAAACAGCAATTTCATACATTAACCCCTATTTTTATTTTAATATCTAGGAATAACACATTTTTTTTTTATAATAATTCATCATCATCAGCCTATAATGTCCCACTGCTGAGCACAGGCCTCCTTTCACAAATGAAGGTGAAAGGGAATGGGCAATACTCCACCACGCGTGCCCACTGCGGATCGGTGGAGGTAGGCTAGTGGTCAACCTACTGTTGGAATTTTTCAAGCCGCCTAGGAGGCATCCAACTAGCTTAACGACTATCACAATTAAGTGATAACCGGGACCAACGGCTTAACGTGCCTTCCGAAGCACGGAAACGCTCGATTTGAAATACCACTAGGCGGTCACCCATCCAGGTACCGACCACGACAGGCGTAGCTTAACTTTGCCGATCGATTAAGAACGGCTAATCATGCTACACCACGAGCGCTTCTCGATAATAATTACTTACATAGTAAAACTGCTAACACAAAAACAACGTACATAATTAAATCCATAATTATCACTGCAATCTACAATACGATACTGAGAGAGCACAAAGCGTACGAGTAAAAATAATATGAGCCGTGCACCCTAGACCAGTGATAACTTTATTTTATTAATATTGTCACTTGACAATTTATTACATAGCGAGAAGGATTTTGTTCTTCCCAGGCTTCTGGGAACCTTGCCGTTAATCGGAAGCAGCGGCAGACTTGGGGAAATTGTCTATATATAGATTGTAATTTGTACATATTTGTTGTAAATAAGACGAGAAGGTATTTATTTATTAGTTTATTCCGTAGTCAACAATTTAACCCTTATATTTTCACCATTTCCAGTATATCTGTCTGTCTGTCCACGGCTTCGCTCAGAGATTTTATTAGATACTTACTAGAAAGTTGTAATTTGGCATGGGTACGAATCACGTCGACAATGCGGTGATTTTTTATATGCTGGAGATAAATATTTTTTAATGGAATCTTCAAACGTAATTTTCATCGGCTTCGAAACACCAGATTGAACTGAAATTTTGCACACCTATCAAGTACCGATGACAATACAATAATTAGGTACCATCGAGCTGATCTGATGATGGATCCGAAAGGTAGGCACTTCATAATGGAATAACGTATGTTAGCCGTGTTTTGACTTGTTGGAATCGTCTTGAGATGAACTTTGAGCTTTGCGAGGTAGAGGAGCGAAGCTGTGAAACGGTGTGACCCGTTCCACCAGAGATGTGCGAGGAATGTGTTATAATGTGTACAAATGAGTGGTGCGAGGATAGGTAGCGGACTCTTTTCAGATATTACCTCTTATCAAACACCATCTTCTGATATACATTCTACGCACATATTCCTCGCACACATTACTCGCACACATTCCTCTCATACATTCCTCGCACGCATTTCTCGCTCGTTTCGTATGTTCTCCTCGTTCCGCTAAGCCCATATCCACCAGAGGTGTGCGAGGCTAGGTAAATGAAGTGATTCTATTGGTGCTTAAAATATACTTTCCTCGCAACACAGCTTAGCACATCTCTGGTGGATATCCACCCTTAGTCGATGTCTACGTTATGAATGGAACCTGTGTCAGAATTTCAAGTTTGTAGCCGCAGCGGTTTAGGCTCTGCTTTGATGAATCATTCAGTCAGAACAAGTAACTATACACCGTGACTTTTTATTCGTCTTAGAAACGCAGCCCACTTAATGTACCCAATGACTAGGTACTAATATTTTTTTTTGGATCATTTGTATGTTTAAAAAAATTCAATTATTAATAAATTAAATGATTAAAAGAAACAAAAAACCTGACTGCGTAAAACATAAATTAACTGAAAAGAGAAAAACAAGCTCTTAAATCTATAGAATTTTGAATATAACTTGAATTTTATAAGGTATTACAATCGGGGACAACCAATAACCTAAGTATGTATTTTTTTGTAATATTTGTTTATCCCCGACTGCAATACCTTATAAAATTCAAGTTATATTCAAAATTCTATAGATTTAAGAGCTTGTTTTTCTCTTTTCAGTTAATTTATGTTTTACGCAGTCGGGTTTTTTGTTTCTTTTAATAATTTAATTTATTTCAGACTTTTTAGTGTTATACAGAAAGAGTTGTATGTATTAGTAAGTAAATGAGCGATACGGTAAAGGAACGCTAACAACCATCGCAAATCTGTGATTTACGTATGGTAACGGCTCAGTACCTAAGTACTGTCCTTGCATTAAACGTGGTTTTTTGCAGTTTACGTCAAAATGGTAGCATAAAAGTATTACAATATATACATATATGGAATGGTCTATTTACAAGCTTTCATTTGATACCCATATTGTTATAATAACGAAACTTTTATTTTTAATACCCCCCCCCCCCTATTTTTTTATTCTTAGGCGCTATATAAAAATAATATACCTTATGACACTCCCCCAGTCAAGACAAATCTAACGACACCTTATATGCTTAAATCCATAAAGCCGTTTAGGCTGCAGAGCGGCACAAAGAAATAGACATACATACATACACTCGAAAAACATAACCCTCCTTCCGGGTCAGTCGGGTAAAAATTATTAAAATTTATTAATATTATCACAAATCGAGTTAATAAATTTAAGTTTACGTATAAAATGGTAGAAAATACCAATCCCGAGCACGAGTCGAGTAGACTGCGCTCGTAACAGGGTGTTTAAAACTACGTCATGCGTCATAATGGATAATATTTGACTTTTTAAACGATACAAATGTATTTTTTGAATTATTATTATTACCTGTTCATTGGTTTATTTATTTATAGACGTGTTGTCCTGTTTTTCTCATCGAAAATATCAGTCAAGATACGGCTTCAATTACTAAGAAGTAGATAAGGGAAATATAAATCAAGTTATTATTTCGGACGGAGTCCTCTCGTCATAATATGTACACTTGATTGATGTTAACTATCTTAGCTTATTAATAGATTCACTATTTGAGTTCTCCTCGAGAGCATTCGAGCTTTGCATTGATATGAAGAAGTACGTGGTTCTTGTGTTATCTGCCTTGTTCTGTAAGTATTATTATTATTTAAGAGAGGTAGAGCATAGCGTTTATTTGCCTAAAGAGCAGCTCCACTGGGGAACTACCTCCACCTTACAGAATGCCGCAGCCAAATAACGTTATGTTGTGTTCGTCGTTCGGTCGGTAATGCGTGGGGGATGATTTTTAGATTTTTGCTAGCTCGGCGAGTGATACTCTTGATGGTGTAAGTTACTCTAGGTTACAGTAACACCGTTTACCATCAGGCGGGATATATATATGTATCAAAAAATTCCATATTTGTGTCATTTCACATTGAGACGTCGATGGGGACAATAAGGCTCAGTATCACTTGTGTCGCTTGGGCCAGTACTGATTATACTCACACATACGTAGGAAATATTGTGCTTCACTTTCATATAAGGCGGTGCTCCGTCCTTTATTTTTTTATACGTCCATGTTAACTACCTAGCTTCCACAGAATAAGTAGTATAAGTATAGTAATATCTAATAATAAAAGTACAAGACAAGTTGGAGGGAAAGAGGCCAAGGAGTTGGAGTCTGATGCATTGGTCTGACCAAATACTCTCCACATTGGACACCAGTGTATGTATGTACATATACACAGCAGAAGATAGATCCAGATGGCGAGCAATAGTCCGTGAGAAGATAGTCCATAAAGGTCACGTCGTCCCTCTGCAATGAGGCATACGATGCAAGGAGGAGGAATAATGAAACTACAAATTTCTACCTACTTGTACGATGCTGCCATAGGCTGTTTTTTAACTTACTACAAAACACATAACAGCACTCTCGGTGTCTCTACCACCGAGCGTCACCAAGCAGTACCGCACCGACTACACCTACAACAAAAAAACGGATGCCTTCTACAAACTCCATACAGAAATCGGAAGTGGACCGTTTGTCAATAGTAATTGTGAGCTGGAAGGAGCCCAACTGATGGTGCTGACTTCCCATGAGGACATAGTTCAGGCACACGCCATGCTCAAGCAGTTCCCAGATATAGGAGACTACTTGTGGATCGGAGCAGATGGACAGGAACACGAGTCTGCTGACGAGCAGCCAATTATCGATTGTAAGTTGCCTTTTTATTTGGAATGGTCTAATCTGCAGCATATTGTATCTAATTTGGATTCGAAAGCGGTAACATCCAACAAATATAAAAAAAATTGTTACTTAAGGCTGAAAGAATCATGGCGAGCTCCATACATTGATTTGTACAATAAAATAAAACATTTTAGAGGGTTTTGAATCACTTTCCAATGTTGAGATTACATTAGGTACCAGCAACATGTTAATATACATGTTGCTGTTAATGAAATATTGTATAAACCCCGCAAAACATAACTACAACATAACGGTTTTGGTCGCGAATAGTCGCGATTCGCGGGAATGCCATAGAAATTCGCATTTTTATCCCGGGGTTCTAAAAATATTTTAAATGGGTCAAGTTGTTCCTTAGGCACCAAGCATCAATTATAACGTCATTCCAACGTCACTAAAAATCTTTATTTTTTGTACAAATCTCGCCATGATCCTTTACATCACAGGTAGATCATACTCAGCGTTGCCAGACGTCCCGATTTTGGCGGGACGTCCCGATTTTTAGCCCAAAATTAAATGTCCCGCGCGGGACAGGCTCTGTCCCGCTTTTCGAGGATTACTCGACGGTGGTTGGTTACGTAGTAACTATTTAGTAATCTGTGGCAGTGGTGTGGAAAACCGCGCCAAAGTGCGCTAAATGTCACTGTGACATACAAAAATCAAATTTCTAAGTCCACGCAATCAAAAGATACGGCCGTAGGTATATGCCGCATATTTTGAAGCTCGCAAGGGAATCAAAACCTATAGGGTACTTCCCGTTGACCTAGAATCATAAAATTTGGCCATAAGACATGTAGCACAAGTAAAGGAAGAAATCCAAAAAGTGTTTTGTAGTTACAACACATTATAATAGAACATAATCGAAAAAAGGTGAAAAATCATCGAGACTCGATTCCCGTGATTAATTAACTATTTAAATACAAGTTACACACAACTACAAGTTTCTAGGGAACCCTCGGTACGCGAGTAGGACTCGCACTTGGCAAAAACCGGCCAAAAAAAACTTGGCAAGAAAAAATTGTAGATATGTCCCGCTTTCGGCGATAGAATCCCGCTTTTTTTTACTCAAGAGGGTACAAAATCCCGCCTTGCCCGAAAAAAAATCTGGCAACGCTGATCATACTCTACAATAAAATATAAGCGGTAATGATCCTTCTTAAACGCGCGTAGTTATGTAGTTTTAGAATACATGTTACTCCATAGAGATACAATATTAGTGGAGTGATAACGTAAAGTGTAAACAACATTGCCTTGTGCGTAGCGTGCCGTTTGCATATTAAGGTAAGCCAACGAGTCGAGATAAAGATTGTACAGTATTATCCAACTGATATGGCGCGTCGTGAATCTTCGTTCACACAGAAAAGAAAGTATGGCCCCGAAGATTAATGAAAGAATGCTTAAAACTTACAATCAACCTTAGATCACTACTATAAGGTTCATAATACACTGCAGCTGTTAGTTCCGTCTCACTCGCAAGTCACGCCCCTCCGCACGGTGCGCGCTACATGGCGGCAGCTGCCGACCAATAGCGGTTTCCCGCGCATTGAAAATCTACAAAAAGTATCTTCTGCGCAGGTACATCGGTAAGCCATATCAGTTGGGTACTACTGTAATGTAATGTAAATGTAATTAAAGGCGATGATAGCTCAGTATTAGTGACGTCGGATACCGGGACGAAGGTCCTGGGTTCGAATCCTACAATGAGCTTGAGCTTTCGGTGAAGGAAAACATCGTGAGGAAACCATAGCACGGTGGTAGGGTACTTTGTAGTACCCACCTGGCTGGCTACCACCCTCAAGTGGAAAATCTGTCGCCAAGCACCTTTCGGTGTGTTCCGACAGCTGCACTTGAGAGCCAGTCCCTTCTAGGCTTTGTGTGCTTACCACCTTCGGCTGCATCATCACTTACCATGGTGAGATTGCGGTCAAACACAGGCCTATAAAACATTAAAATATAAAAAAAATGTAAACTAACTTTAAATTTTTATTCGAAGATATGTTGACAGCTGCTTTACCGACAGCTTTCCTGTACCACGAATCACACAACGACAGCTGTCGTCGACCAACTGACGTCATTATTGCATGCGAGAGATAATGATCGCTCTCTATCGTAATGTAACTCAGACTAACTCAGTAGAGGTCAGTTGTTTACATATTTTATCTCCTCTTGATGGCTTATCTTTAGATGCATTCATGCAGATATATCGTAAACTAGTGTCATACTAGTCTCCTGAATCAGGTTCGCGAAGAACATTTGTTAAAGTCGAAAGAGTTCGCGCCGCGGCTGCGATAATCGTACCTACTTATGTCAGGGCATATCTCTCCTACAATCACTCTACTAATATTCTCTCTCTAAGTTTTACTCCCTACTTTTTTGCAGTAAGCTCATTAGAGTGGGCTACAAGCAGTCCATTTCCGTATAAGCAATGCTACACTTTGAGAAGAACTGGTGAAATAGAATTCGCTCCCTGCTATTTGAACACACCATTTATTTGCAAAGTGGAGGCTAAAGATGCGCCCTACGACGAACTCTGCGGTGTTTATGGAACCAGTTAGTATAAAAAATTTACCTATTTACCTAGGCCTTATATTATAATGGTAACTGGCAATTAGTAACCGATACTAAACACATGATTGTACTCATGAAAACTACTACTAATAACTTTCACAAAGCAAAGATTTTTTGGAATTTATTAAACGTATGACCCAATTTACCATAATAAAATATTGAGTACTTACCTAACAAGAATATGTTATTTAATTTAATTACTTATCCCTTTTTACAAACAAAACTATATATTCCAGTTTTACCATGAATGCATTATTCTTTTTAGAGTTCCGAACCAAAAAGGTAAAATTATTGTCCGTCTTCAGTCTGTCGCAGCAGTATATTTCAGCAACCACTACTGCTGTTGGAAAGGGGTACGAACATTTTTGTATGGGAGCTGGCATAGCCACCCGCCGCCATTTTGATTTTTTTTCAATGTCGCGGCGCACGGTGTAAGTGGTATATTTGGGTAGAGGACACTTATACAAACAAAAAATGTTAAGCAATATGGTGACCTAAAGTGTCACGTTTCCGAGATATTTGGAGGTAAAGATCGCCATATGAGAATTACGACAATCATTAAAAATGAACTTATTACGTGTTTATATGCATTAGATTGTATTCAAATAATAGTTCCCAGGTTGATTTAACTATTTATTAGAATATAGAACACAAGGAGCACGAAAAAACAATACTCATTAATTGGTTACCTACTAAACCGCATCGCAATATTCGCAATGAAACACAATGTTGTCAAGTAGCTCGGATCGTAGTGGTTAACTTGTTTTCCATGTCGCCGTTATTAACCAAAAATGAACATACTTGTCTTAAAATATCATGTTACCGAGATATTGGAATATCGATGTATATATGAGACGAATGACAATAGTTTAATGTTGATTAAGTACAATTTATGTTCTTGTTTTTAAGCAATAGTGGTCAAATAATATTGCATCACGGTTTTAAAAATAAAATAAAACACATAATAGAAACAAGCCGTGACCTCAAACCTTTTAATAAAAGGTTTTTTTTACACTACTTAGGTAGCAAACAAACATACGGCCCGCCTGATTGTAAGCGAAGAAAGCTCCTTTGAGACAGCATAGTTCGAAACTATTTTGGTTCCAATGTGTGAGGATGGACTCCCCGTCAATGGCGAGACATGCGATGGTAGCAGGTAGCCGTAGGCATCAGGTTAAATAATTCTACAGAACACTGTCTGTTGTACAAGCGGTAGAACACAAATAAGGAGGCAAAGTCTCTCCTCAGATTGAGGGGCCCTATGCCGCTTGTGAGCTATGGATCGTCGACGATTCTAATGGCACGTCGCTGAACCGAGTCTAAACGCCCAAACTGGTATCCAGGTAAGAGCAGTACTCCATATAAGGCCGGACTTGCGACTTGTAAAATTGCAGCCTTTGCCCCCATGTGAAGTACTGCTTCGCTCTGTTGAGCACTTCGAATTTTTTGGACCTTGTCGTATTGACGTCGTTAGAAATGTCGATGCCGAGGATCCCGATGCTTTCACTGATGTCCGTCTTCTGAAATTGTGAAGCCACAGTAAATGGGGTTTTCTTAGCGATTAACGCGCAGACTCGGGTCTTAGTGGGGTTGAAATGGACTAGGTTTAGTCGACCGTAATCGGAGACACTAGTTAGTGAGCTCTCGATTTCAGACAAGCCGTTCGCGGCTTCCTCCACCACGAAACGAGGAATATTTGCAATAATAATAATAAATCTTTATTATCAGGCTACTGTGGCCCATAGATAAATACCTTACAAACTAACATAAATATTAAAATAAAACTTTTTTGTTAGTATAAAACACTTAAGCACTGCACTATGTCTTCGTGCGATCATGTGGCACTTATCCGCGAAAGCGACGGAACACCACGTTATGTGGCCAAAAGTCCTCTTCCATGACGAGGTGCAGAAAATATGTTGATACTCGCACCACGAACGCCTTGAAGTTGACGTTGCGGCTCGATTCCAGCAGCTGCACCCTCAGCGAGTACTTGATTCTTTGGCGAATGTACTTCACGATGTCCTCCACCTTGCTGGCGTAGTGTAGACGAGAAATACACACCGGAGTGTTTGGCATGGCAGCATGGTATGCTGGGCTCCACAGGAGCTGTGCCGCATCGGTTCTTATTCGTTTTCTGACGGTGCTTCCTGCTTTGCACGATCTCAAAACCATCATCACAAGACCGCTTCGATTCCTTTTCAGGCATGGGCTTCGTAATAGGTGCTGACGTAGTAGACACAAGCAGTGGGTCAGCGGGCCGGGTAGGTGGTGCGGCGCTGGCGATGCGCGTCCTCTGTACAATGAATGCCGTCAATAGACTGCATTTCATTGATATGCAGCAGAAACAGTGTTGGGGACAGTACAGACCCTTGCGGGACGCCAGCATTTATATCTCTCAGCTCTTATGCATCTGCTGGATAGAAAATTGGCGATCCATTTGCATAGTCCCTCGGGAAGCCCATATGCTGGTAACTTCGTTAGAAGACACCAGTGCCAGAGCCGATTGAACGCCATCGCCACCTTGACTCTCGATGGCAAGTGACCAGTCGGCTGGTGACCTTCTAGTGTATACATAGACACATCACAGCCAAGGGACTATGGCGGAAGCCTTATTGTCAGTCACTCAACAAATCGTGATCCTCTAGGTATCTCAAGAGTTGCGTGATCACTCGCTACATGACATTGGAGAGAATGGGAGGTGATGGCAATAGGCCTGTAATTCGTCGGGTCTGATCTATCGCCCTTTTTGGCATTGTGTGTACGTAAGCAGTCTTCCACGAAGACGGGACTTTCATTTAAGTGGAAGTTTTATTATCGGGCCGGTCGCGGGACCGGGTATTTTTATTTATTTACGACGCTGTTGCAATTTTGGCGATCTTTAGTTCCAATTAACTTGGTAACATAGATTTTAGGACAAGTATTGTCATTTTTGTTTGTATAATAATGATAAGATGGAAAACAAGTTACGATCCGAGCTACTTTGACAACATTGTGGTTCATAGCGAATATTACGATGCTGTTTAGTAGGTAAGTAATTAAAAATATTGTTTTTCGTGCTCCTAGTTTTACTCTATTCAATAAAATTGATAAATCAACCTGGGAACTATTATTTGAATACAATCGAATGCATATAAACACGTAATAAGTTAATTTTTAATGATTATAATAATTCTCATATGGCGATCTTTACCTCCAAATATCTCGGAAACGTGACACTTTAGGCCACTATATTGATTAACATTTTTTGTTTGTATAAGTGCCCTCTACCCATATATACCAGTTACATCGTGCGCCGCGACATTGAAAAAAAACTAAAATGGCGGCGGCTAGCTATGCCACAAAGGTTCTATCCCCTTTGGAATAATTATAAATATAAATTTTGCTTACCTAATATTATTACAAATGAAAAAAAAACAAAAATATTTTTAGTTTCTTTGCAAAAGGGGCCGCAATTGGAGACCGGATGTCATGCGATCCGGTATTTTTTGTACATGGCCCAAAACAAAAAGGAAATCGGAATCCTCGGTGCGCGAGTCGGATTCAGACTCTTTGCTGGTTTTTATTTCATTCATACGGACCGAACGTGCGCTATCAGCTGTCAGTAGCTTGACACCGTTTCTTTGGAAAAGTTTTTTTATTATCATGAAAGATGAAAGATATGATTATATATATTTAAGTATCAGTCACTTATTACCAGTTACCCAATATAAAATATAATCATATAAAGGATACCTGATAAATTGCCGTGGATGGTTTTATATTTAAAGGCGTAATTAAAAAGAAATTTAATTAGGTATATAATAGTCAAGTCAATCCAAAGGACTCAGAAGACAGTGACGAGGCAGCAGATGTCACGTCGTCATAACTAATCTGTTGTGATGATACGGTCGAAAAAAATTATTTGCGATTTCAAAGTTGGTCCCATAGTAAAAGTTGATCGTATTTATGAGTACTTTATGTGATTTCATTTATTGTCGTAACCACCCCGTATAACCACCGAATATATTCATTTTTTTTTTTTTTTTTTTTTTTTTTTATACCACTAAGTGGCAAACAAGCATACGGCCCGCCTGATGTTAAGCGGTTACCGTAGCCTATGGACGCATGCAACACCAGGGGTATCACTTGCGCGTTGCCGACCCTGCAGAAATCTCTTCACACCCTTTTTGAAGAACCCCATGCTGTACTCCATTGGGAAAACCACGGCGGGGAGCTCATTCCACAGTCCAAGCGTCCGCGGAAGAAAACTCCTTTTAGCCCGCACAGTTCGAAACAATTCTGGTTTCAGTGTGTGAGGATGGACTCCCCGTCGATGGCGAGAGTTGCGATGGTGGAAAGTAGCCGTAGGCATCAAGTCGAACAATTCCTTAGAACACTCTCCGTTGTACAAGCGGTAGAACACACATAAGGAGGCAAAGTCTCTCCTTAGACTGAGGGGATCTAAACCGCTTGTGAGCTCGGGATCGTCAACGATTCTGACGGCACGTCGCTGAACCGAGTCTAAAGGCCCAAGCTGGTATCCAGGTGCTCCCGCCCATAGATGACAGCAGTACTCCATATGAGGCCGGACTTGCGACTTATAAAGTTGCAGTCTTTGCCCCGATGTGAAGTACTGCCTCGCTCGGTTGAGCACTCCAAGCTTTTTGGATGCCAGCTTAACCTTGTCTTCCAAGTGACTTCGGAACAAAACATCGCCAGAAATGTCGACACCAAGGATCCCAATGCTTTGGCTGATGTTTAAGGAAGTGTTCATACTTTCAGATTACACATACGAAGCTTCAGTGGGCAGCTGCTACAAGATTCCAGCACTACAATTCACATGGAACCAGGCGTACGCAGAGTGCAGACACGAGGGTGCTCACCTCGTGGTCATCAACTCCGAGGCTGAACACCTCGTCATCAGGCGGCTCCTGGTCACGGCACCGAGACCAGAATACGCAGATTTTAGATACTTTTTTGCAGGATTTAGGGCTGAAGAACCAAATAGAGTGTTTAAAACTATATTTAGTAAGTTGTTATATTTATATACAAAAAAAATGTAGAGTGGAAAGTTTACAACAAATATGTACAAAATACAATCTATACATAGAAAATGTCCTCAAGTCTGCCGCTTCTTCCGACATCTAGTTTCCTCCAGCGGTTTCCCCTAGCTTCCCAGGATGAAAGATACCCAATGTTCCACGGTCTAATTATAATTACATACCACTTATATTTTAATGTATAAAAAGTACCTAGTTTTTTTACGCAACACCTTGAATATTTCCGGGATAAATAGTAGCCTAGATAATATTGTCTGAGAAGTCCTCTAGCTGCTCATGCCAATTTTGGAGTTTAACCCGAGATAACTAAAAATTAAGCATTCATTTATCAGTAATACGGCCAAGTGCGAGTCGGACCAGCACACGGAGGGTACCGTACAATATTAACTAACTCAACTTTGCTATGAAACAAAAAAACGCCAAAAAAAGACGTTTCTTGTATGGATATACCCTTTAATTTTATTTCATTTTTATTATTTATTGCTATAGCAGCAATAGAAATACACATTCTCTAAACATTTCAGCTGTCTACCTATTACCGTTCATGAGATACAGCCCACTGACAGACAGACGGACGGATGGACGGACAGCGGAGTCTTAGTAATAGAGTCCCGTATGGCACCCTTCGGGCACGGAACCCTAAAAACACGTGCTTTTTAGGTTTAGTTTTGTTGACGTGCCAAATTACAGACACACTTTAAATTACTTGTATATGTGTATATCAATTAGTGGTAGTATAACTATCCACGTTTATTTCAGACCAAACTCTAGAAGAAGCTGGTTTCAGTCAATGGTCACCAAATGAGCCAAACAATCGCTGGGGAGAGGAATACTGCGGCAGTATCACCAAATCAGACGGAAAGTTTAACGATATAGATTGTAGTCGTTTATTTCTTTTCATATGCGAAAAAGAGGTCGCTTTGTAGATCAAAATATTTGATCAAGGAAATAAATATAACATGAAAACTGTGCTGGTTAGAATCATTGTTTTATTTTATCTGTTATATTTACAGAAATGTTAATCAACTGTAATTATTTAGGTGCTTCTACGCTAGGCGAACCTAGCACGAGCTGAGCACACGCGGAGCACGAATTCGCGTAGCGTAGACGAACTTAGACCCTTTGCACATTATAAGAAAAAGTCTTGTGTCCGAACCGGTGGTAAATTCAACTGTATGTACCAATTTAACGTTCATAAGTGCCTTACTGGGCCTAAACAGAATAAATGACTTTTTGATTTTGATTTGATTTTGTATGGGCGTGTCTACCAGTCGCACCATTTAAGGCTGGTTCTGATCGGCGTTGCGGGGCGTAATGTAACGTGTTATACAGCGAGCATTGCTTGGAACGAGTAATTACACAGATTTAAGCACACGGCGTCAGTGCTCAGTACCCACCTGATTTCGACCTACGAGCTTCGGCATTAAAGGTTGTTAATTTTTTTGAGATTTTTCAAACTCGAAAACTAAGGAACAAAAAAAACGTGTTTTAGAAATTAGAAATTAAAACCTTTCATCATACTTTGAAATATTTTTACATCCCTACTTTGACATTTTGACTCCCATTTCGGCCCCTTTTGCAAAAATAATATTTTTTCTATTTCATTAATCAGAAGGCTCAATCAATCAGTTCCCTAAATTGTATTTTTCCATATGTAAGTTATCTAGTTATAGAACGCGCGACTCATCCGCCAGCGAATGGGTAGATACAAAGCGATGAATATTTAAGGTTTCCCTTTTTCCTTATTGGTATGGAATCCAACCGATCAGTGCCTACCTTAGGTTTACTTACTGATCGTTTTTAGGATTCCATCCATTAGGAATCAGTCAGGACAAGATAATTAAATTAATTTATGTTTAGACTTGATGTCCTGTTTTCTTCTACGAATATTAACAGTAGTCAAGATATGGGTTTATTTCTAGTAGATAAGTGAAAATTAAATATAAAGCTATTATTTCGGCCGGGGTCCTCCCCTCATAATAATCATACTTGATTGTTGAAGTTAGTTTATTTATAGATTCACTATCTGAGCTTGCTTTTACAATATTCGCGCTTTGCATTGATATGAAGAAATACGTTATTCTTGTTATTTGCCTTATTCTGTAAGTATATTAATAATGCAAGATCCTTTTTGCACAATCCTAATTTGAGTTCTACTGCTTGTACAACGGACCGTATTCTGAGCCATTATTTGACTACGTTCTATCATCGCATTTCTCGCCGTCGATGGAGAGTCCATTGGAACCAAAATGGTCTCGCTCCGTGCGGTTTTCAATGAGCTTCCTAGCGCGGATGCAAAACGTATTCTAGTTAACTACCTAGCTTCCACAGAATAAGTAAGTACCTAGTATAAATAGTACCTATCTAATCATAAAGTACAAGGCAAGGTGGGGCAAGTTGGAGGGAAAGAGGCCGTGGGGTCGGTATCCGAAGCGTTGATCTGACTAAATACGCTCCACAATGGACACCAGTATAAGTGCTGCTATCCACACAGCAGAAGATAGATCCAGATGGCGAGTGATAGTCGATAAAGGTCACTTTCCTCAGAAATGAGGCAAACGATGCAAGGAGGAGGAATAATGAAAGTACTTAAAACGACCACTACCATTCGTCACGTTGAATTCACGACTCCTAAGATATATTTTTTAATCGACTTCAAAAAAAAAGTTTATTAATTCGACACGTAATATGTAATATTACTGGAATTGCACAATATTCACATATGATGATCTATTAGGGCTTCCAAACAAATATACAAAATTTCATAGGTGTATGTATGTGTTTGTTTGTCCACGCATATCTCCGAAGATATTAGTCGAATTGTAACCATGTTTTTATTGGTTTACATTTACTTCAACTTAGGGAACAGTGCAAGTTTCATCGAAATCGGTTCAGTGGTTTTCAAGATATGGACAAATATGTGTGACGGCCTGGCTTATTGATACGAGCTACGTGTGTGGTGTGAAAGAAAAAACATCTCTAAACCTTGGTATATTTAAGAAAAACTAAAAATTATGAAATTAAAAGTAATTTAAAAAAATTAACTCGACTTCCAAATACAGTAAAAGGTATGAAATAACTCTAACCTGACCCTGATTGAAGTCAGCGAAAGAGCACGACATACTCCATTGAAAATATTTCGCTGACTTCAATCAGTGTCAGGTTAGAGTTATTTCATACCTTTTAGTGTATTTGGAAGTCGAGGCGCATACACGAGCTAAGAAAAATAAAAAAAAGATATCAGGCAGCCGCTTGAAAATTGGCATGCTTGTTCTTCATCACATACAAACACTGGAAACACATTGCCATCCGCCCCGGCTGCTCGGGTTGCACAGGGTGGTTCCACAGCACTTCGGGAGCTCAAATACTGCGATTCATCTGGCTGCCTCTTGCATACCTCAACTAACATTCAACCATACATTCCCGAAATTGTTGGAACTCACTTTTGCACGAATAATATCCTCGCGCCCAAACTCACGGCGACGATGTTTTAATTGTGTTTAGGGAATGTTTGTCCCCTACGATTGGCTTGGCTCCTTGCCATTATATTGAACTAATTCAATACAATGTTCCCTGAGTTTGATTTATATATAAAAAGGTTTTGTCTAAATTTAAATTAAATTAAGGTTTTTTTGCAAGTTTAAAGCGTATTTACTGCCGACCGAAAGTGTCTGGGTGTATTGATTATATAATTTTTAACTATATTTTGTAAAACATAAATAACAATCAGCTTTCAGAATTTAAGAAAAGTTTAGTAGCTATATTAGATACCATTAGGTTAGCTGTCACAGATATAGATATAGTAGCTGTAATTACTGACCCGTCTCAAATCGTGTAGCCTAGCCTAGTCGTGTAGTATTAGTATACCTTCATCTATACATTAAATATTTATGTATTTTTTGCGTAATAAAGAAAGAATGAAAGAAAATACAAATTACGTACACAACAAAAGAAACAGATAAATAAAAAGTAAAGAATTAAAACAAACAAAACAATGTAACAAATACATGGACGTAAAAGAAAGGCGATAAATAAATAATAAATAAATATCCTGGGACATTCCTCACACACGGTCATCTGATCCCAAACCAGCAGAGCTTGTACTATGGAAACCAGATAACTGATATAATACATATACCTACTTTTTGTTTGTAAATACATACATAATTACACCCAGACTCAGGACATACAGACATGTTCATGCACACAAACGCATGTCCTGTGTGGGAATCGAACCCACGACCTGCGGCGCGTAAGGTGAATCTTTACCAACTGCGCCAACTGGCCCGTCAATATGTCCGAATTGTTTAAACGTCCAGCCCCCCTAAAAAGGAAGCTAAAACAATATTGCTAACGCAATTAATTTTTTCGAATTCTCGGCAGATCCTACGTAATTTCAATATTTTTTGGTATACTAGTCACTCAATTCAATAAAAGATTCGGAATTGATGAATTGCATAAGATCTGCCGTAAATTTGAAAAAATTAATTGCGTTAGCAATATTGCTTTAGCTTCCTTTTTAGGGGGGCTTGATTAAATCAATAATAATTTTCAATGGCAGATAAGAGTTACCTTAAAAGGAAAAGCGGAACCCTTATAAGATCAATGGTGTCCGTCCATCCGTTAATTTTGTTTAGACTTGGGTACTTATCAGAGGAATAGATCATCCAAGGTCGAATCGTATAATCGACCCTTAAAGTAGTTAAGTAGTACCTATTGGTAAGGTAAGGATAAAAAAACAAATAACTCACATTGTCAATTATAGTATATTAATTACAAATAATAATAATATCACATATGTCCATCCAATAATTTTAGGCTTTTTTAAGTATGTATTTCTTTTTCACAAATAAACGCATAGTCATGTAAACAATTGGCGTCGTTGAGACATCCGTCGTTTTTGAAAATGGTGCCGCAGTTTTCGTTGCCTTCGAAATTATTGGGTTCATTCGGTGACCACTGGCTGTAACCAGCCTCTTCTAGAGTTTGATCTGAAAATAAAAACAGTAAAATTACAACGTCTCTCTGTCAATCCGTTCATTATTGTACTTTGTAACTCGTTTTTGTTTTAATTTTTGATGTTTTTTTTATACTACATAGGTAGCAAGTAAGTATACGGCCCGCCTGATGGTAAGCGGTTACCGTAGCCAATAGACACTTGCAACACCAGGGGTATTACTCGGGCGTTGCCGACCCTGCAGAAATATTTTGACACCCTTTTTGAAGAACCCCTGTGCTTACACTTGATCGTAATCCCGCCTGATGGTAAGCGAAGATGTAGTCTAGGGTGGGCCGCGCGTGCCCATAAGATGCCCTACTCACTCTGGCCTTTAATAAACCCATGTTGTAAGTGTCACAAGCGTACATTTTGCGCCGACTCCAAATGATCGGGAACAGGGCAGGCAGATGATGATGATGATGTAAGTGTCTGGAAATACGTTGTCCGGAAGAGCATTCAACAACTTGGCCGTGCGTATAATAAAAGAGGAGTCGAAACGCTTGGTACGGCAAGACGGAATGTCCCAAACCCTCCCGACGCCTAGTCGAGTCGAAACGTGGCAAAACCACTATTACGCCTCGGCTTTGACAGGTGGGTGGTGACCAGCCAAGGCCTACCATCGGAAATGTTTCTACCCTTAGCGCTACACAAGGGTCACATGTAGGTTCTCTAGAGCTAAAGCCTACGGACGCGGTAGCAGTTGACCCCCAAAATATATTGAATGCAACGCGATTTTGATAGTTATATAAGGGACTGGGAACACGGTAACGCGGATAAAAAAGCGGAGGACACCTTCAAATATAATAAACGCGAATGTTTGTGTGTGTTTGACCACTCAGCTCCGTAATGAGTTAACGGATTTGGATGCATTTGGTACATAAGTGGAGCATAACTTGGAATAACACATAAGACCTTATATCCTGAGAAACATTACATTCATCAAGAATGCGGGTGGAGATTTTATCATTCATTATTAATATTCATAAACAGAATATACACACATGTTCTTGTGCATGCACACAAATATTTAACCAGGGAATCGAACCCATGACCATGACATGGTAGTCCACAGAAACCGGCCAAGAGAATATATAGCATACGAAACTCCTTTGAAGTTACGCAAAGCTGACAAATATTGTCATTGAGCGTTATTTTATAATAAGACGACTATCTTGAAAGTAGGAACAAAACATACTAAATATGGTTTTAAACACTCTCGGAGTGTCGCCAACAGCTGGTTCCGTTCTAAATCCCGCGAAGAAGAACCAAGATGTCTTGGCGCCTAACACCCGTGGTTCTGTATTAGTGATGTTCTTGACTGCGAGATGCTCTGCCTCAGAGTTGATCACCACCAGATGAGCACCCTCCGCTTGGCACTCCGCGTACGCTTGGTTCCAAGTGCAGGCAATGCGCGACATCTTGTAGCAGCTGCCCACTGAGTCTATGTATTTGTAATCTGGAATTGAACGGTGAGATTGGGGATTGAATGTCAAAAAACATTTTGGTTTCATTCGAGTTTATCCACAATAGAATGGATAAGTCAGTAGCTTTATACGGCAGGTCATTGATTTTCAAAACTCAATACTTGACTCGAAAATAGAGGTTTATTTTTTCAAGAACTAAAGTTGCAAGAAGGTAGGTAACTTATGCCCGGTTTCAATAAACAAAAACGAATCGTTTTACTTACCAATGGTCGGTTTTTTTATTGTCAAACTGGGCATATAGATCATTTCGTAAGCTAATTTTACCTGTGATAGCTACTTCCATATAGGAGGGTCTGCTATGCAAAGCTTTGAGGTATTTGCTTCATTTTTAGTAAAGATATAAGAGTTTTAATTTTAATAAATCTTAACCGATACTGGTCCGTAAATTATTGAAACCGGGCCTAAGTCATACGAGGAAGGGTAAAAAATACAAAAGCATACAATAAAAAGACTCACTATTCCCATAAACATCACAGCGGCTGTCGTAGGGCGCATCATTAGCGCTCACCTTACAAATGAAAGGTAGTTGATGGTAGCAAGGGTACGACTCTATGTCACCCTGTCTGTTCACCACATCGCATTCAGTGATCCACCGCGGAGGTGCTGTACTCTCATCGACTGTGTTTACTGAAAATGTATTTTATTGAGATTTTAACGCCAAATTCAAAAATATTACCTTGTGATATCGTCAGGTGTGGCTCCCGGCATAGAATACTAATAATAGGGCCAACCCTTCCAATCCTGAGGGTGTCGTAAAAGGCGACTAATGGAATACACCAGTGGACGGGCAGCAGCGTCCATCTGTGATACGTATCATTACTGCGATCACCAACCCGCCTGCCAAGCGTGGTGATTACGGCAATACCCCCCAAATGAAAATTACACAAACACAGCAACGGCCCCCAGTCCCCGGCGGCCCCGCTATCCCGGGCTACGGTAGCGGTCACGGTAACGGCGGGGCAGGGGGTGCTAAGAGTCTCCGGCAGAGATCCGGCTACCAACACCGACGACTGGACCTGGTAACATATAATGCACGGACTCTGAGGACCGACGAGAAGCTCATTGAGCTGGAGGAAGAAGTGGACAGGTTGCGCTGGGATATTATGGGATTATCAGAAGTCCGAAGAGAGGGGGAGGACACGATAATCCTTAAATCCGGTAACCTGTTCTACTACCGGGAGGGTGATCACCTGTCACAGGGTGGTGTCGGGTTTATTGTCCGCAGGCCCCTCATCAAGAATATAGTGAGGATAGAGAGTGTCTCACCGAGAGTCGCATACCTGATACTCAGAATTACCAAAAGGTATTCGCTGAAGGTCATTCAGGTATACGCTCCGACCTCATCACACCCAGATGACGAGATAGAGACATTGTATGAAGATATCTCACGAGCCATACATGCCTCTAAAACTCACTATATGGTATTGATGGGGGACTTTAACGCGAAGCTAGGCATTAGGAATGACGAGGAGCTGAGAGTGGGGCAGTTTGGAATTGAGCAGAGGAACCCTAGGGGGCAACGGTTGGCCGAATTCATGGAGTTGGAGGGACTCTTTATGATGAACTCCTTCTTCAAAAAGCGGCCGCACAGGAAATGGACCTGGACTAGCCCCGATGGATCCACCAAAAACGAGATAGACTTTATCTTGACGACAAAGCGGCAAATCTTCAGTGATGTTTCTGTGATCAACAGGGTTAAGGCCGGCAGCGATCACCGGTTAGTAAGAGGCACACTGAACCTGAACATCCAGGTGGAGAGATGTCGTCTGGTAAAGTCTACGCTCCGTCCCAATCTGCATATATCCAAGACCCTGAAAGCTTTCAGCTCGAACTTCACAATCGCTTCCAATGCCTGGATGATTGCGCGACCGTGGACAATACAAACAACAGGCTCGTGGAAACTGTCCATGCGGTAGGATCGAAGTTCTTTAAGACCCACCGCACGAATAGAACCCAAAAACTCTCGGATGAGACTCTCAAACTCATGAAGCGACGACGTGAAATGAAGTTGCAGTCTTCAGCTGATACAGCCGAATATCGGCAGCTAAATAGGCAGATCTCAAACGCAATGCGACACGATATACGACTCTTTAACAAGTCATGTATTGAAGAGGCAATAAAACAGAACAAAGGTTCTAAAGTGTTCGCAAGAGATTTGTCTATTGGTCAAAGCCAACTGACCAAGCTGAAGACCGACACGGGCAACATCATTACGTCAAAGCCA
The DNA here is from genome assembly GCA_951394255.1 of Polyploca ridens. NCBI lineage: Eukaryota > Metazoa > Arthropoda > Insecta > Lepidoptera > Drepanidae > Polyploca > Polyploca ridens. The sequence goes on along the minus strand of OX596247.1, from coordinate 15,943,403 downwards.
GAGATCTTGAGAGAGATCGAGAAGTTCTATGGACAGCTGTACACCTCGTCACGGAAACCAGATACATTACCGGTCAGTGACGCAAGAGCAAAGTTGACCCGACATTACACCGAAGATATCCCGGATGTCAGCCTGTACGAGATTAGAATGGCTCTGAAACAGCTTAAAAACAACAAGGCGGCGGGTGAAGATGGAATTACAACAGAGCTTCTGAAAGCGGGTGGTAAACCGGTACTTGTAGTTAGGGATTGCAAAATCCGGATTTTTTTCAAATCCGGATTCCAAGTTTATCATCACACATAAATCCGGATTATCCGGATACTTCGAATTTCGGTTTTTTTTTTGCAATCTTTTGTATTTTTTAATTGTACGCGTAGTTTTATGCTAAACTATTAGTAGTTTGAAGTGTTCTATTTTATTGTTTTTCCATTTATTTTTGAATAAAAATTAAATAAAATTGAAATATTCAAAAAAAAAAAAAAATGGACTTGCGTTTGGCCACTGAGCCGTCATTAAGGATAATGACGAAACCTAAGTTGGAACACGCTTACCCAGATTAAACCTATTCACCATGGCCTTGAAAGTGCCTAGATTGTAAGAGTCAGATAACACAGACGCCGGCCGGAAGTAAGTTCCACTCCCTTGCTGTCCGCATGACAGGTATGTCAACAACGTACGGGTGAAAATTTTCCCGGCTTCTTGTGGTTCGGAGTAAAAATGGGGATAGTGGTTGGAATAAGTTTGAACAATTCCTGCACACACTCTCCAAATATATCCTGTAGAAAACCGATAAGGCAAGCAACCTTTCTTTGATCGTCGAGGCTCGTGAGTTACGTCCTAATTAAAGTCTCATCTCCGATGAGTGAGATGAGATGAGCTCTTGATGGTATTAAAAGTGACCAAATTGGCATTGCCCCAATCGGAGACTGCCTGTAAGGTCACGTTCAAATGCTCTACCATGGCCTCTCGCAACAATTCGATCTAATCACTGGTGGCTCGCACACTGGAAATATAGATAATGGTGCTATCGTCTGAGTACCCAAAAATACCAGGCTTCTTCAGATCGTTAATATGCAGCAGAAATAAGGTTGCAGAGAGAACTGAACCCTGAAGCATTGATTGCCAACAGGTTCGACGAACACCCGTCTATGACCACATGAATAAACCGTTCGCTCAGGAAATTGGAAACCCAAGCGTACAGACCACCAGAGACTCCATATCAAGGAAGCTTACTTAGAAGGCTGGTGTGCCAGACCCGAAATTAAAAAAAACTGAGATCAGCCGATGTACAAAATGCTTTCAGCGTTAACCCATCTAGAAATATAATTCTTGATATTACGTTGTGCAGAGTTATGAACTACTTACTGGTCGCAAATCACTGAAATATCCATATTGTTCTATGAAGCTAAAAAATAAACAAAAAATTCAAATTTCCCGCCTCTTAACTAATGTTTAACCTTAAATTCGAAAAAACCGGATTTGATTCTGAATATTCGGATTTAAAATAAGCCCAAAAATCCGGATTTTTCAGTCATTTTCGAATTTCGAAGTATCCGGATTGCAATCCCTACTTGTAGTCCTTCAGAAACTATTTAATTCCGTCATACACGAAGGTACAACGCCAGAAGTGTGGAGTGGAAGCGTGGTGGTGCTCTTCTTCAAGAAAGGCGATAAGGACCTATTGAAGAATTACCGCCCGATCTCCCTCCTAAGCCACGTTTATAAGCTGTTTTCGAGGGTCATTACGAATCGTCTCGCACGTAGGTTTGACGACTTCCAGCCTCCCGAACAAGCCGGTTTCCGTAAAGGCTTTAGTACCATAGACCACATACATACACTCCGCCAGATTATACAGAAGACTGAGGAGTATAATCGGCCATTATGCCTGGCGTATTTGGACTATGAGAAAGCCTTCGATTCAGTCGAAACATGGGCGGTGTTACAGAGTCTACAGCGATGCCAAATTGACTATCGCTATATCGAAGTGTTAAAATGTTTGTACAGTAAAGCACTGTTCTCGAAGTTGTAGACGAGTATGTCTACCTAGGACAAATTGTCCAACTAGGTAGATCCAACTTCGACAATGAGGTCAATCGAAGAATCCAACTCGGCTGGGCAGCGTTCGGGAAGCTACGGCATATCTTCACGTCCCGAATACCCCAGAGTCTGAAGACAAAGGTCTTCAATCAGTGCGTGTTACCAGTGATGACATACGGGACAGAGACGTGGTCCTTTACTGCTGGCCGCATAAATAAGCTTAGAGTCACTCAGCGAGCTATGGAACGAGCTATGCTCGGAATTTCTCTACGTGACAGGGTCCGTAATGAGGACATTCGTAGGAGAACGAAAACGAAGGACATAGCTCGTAGAGTAAGTAAGCTGAAGTGGCAATGGGCAGGCCACATCGCTCGAAGAGCCGATAACCGATGGGGAAGAAAGGTTCTCGAGTGGCGACCACGTATTGGAAAGCGCCGAGCGGGACGACCTCCCACCAGGTGGAGCGACGACCTGGTCAGAGTCGCTGGGCGCCGCTGGATGCAAGCGGCCCAGAACCGGTCGAAGTGGAAATCAATGGGGGAGGCCTATGTTCAGCAGTGGACATCCATGGGCTGATATGATGATGATGATGATATCGTCAGGTATAGTTGTGGAATCGTTAAAGATCAGATCTATTTTGAATATTCGACCTGATCTAAGAAATGAAATTAATGTATGCAACTTACAGATATGCAGAGTGAAACATGGGATACATTATATCCTATTGGTTAATTTTATTTATTGTTAGTTCAAAACATTCTCTTCTTATTGATATTATACTATTGCTGCTTTTTGCAGATTCTCAACAGCAGCTCGACTAAGGCGGCATTGGATACGGAAAAAGGTACTCCAGCGAAATATCAGAGCCGTAGCTGTTGCGACGCTCCAAAATACAAAATATCACTCACAATCAATCATCGGCTCCTCTTCAGCAGAGTCGTGCGTTTGTCCATCTTGTCCGATCCACACGTAGTCCCCAAGATCTGGGAACCGCTTGAACATGCTATGTAGCTGGATCAAGTCCCGTTGTGTAGTCGGCACCATCAGGACAGCGCCTTCTAACCTACAGCTGTCCTGCACAGACCACCCCCGACCAGTTTCAGTGTGTAATTTGTAGAAAGCATCAGTTTTGTCGTTGTACACGTAGTCGGTGCGGTACTTTTTGTTTTGACTCGGTGGTAGAGCCAATGATGGAGCTGTAATTGTGAAATAGAAATATTTATTGCCCGCTATATCCATCTTTCCAGATTTTGGATATAGATATAATATATTTACACCAAGTTTCGAGGCAATCGGCCTGTGGAATAATTTACTAAACTTAACTAACGTAAACTAACTCCTAACACATAAGGATAAATTTTGAAAAACTTTAGAATGCAAATTAAATTATCTCCATTCCCAACCCCAACTAGGCTTACTAGAAGTGTCGTTTATGGGAAATAACAAGAGGGGACCAGAGATTTGGAGGGGATCAATCCCGATATCTCATTCATACTTAATGTTAAAATTATATAATTGATGATTGAATACCTTCGTATAATACAATACGATGACATTCTGTAAATGCATTGTTTTTTTAGACTGAGTCATTGGAAACGTAGTTAACTACATGCCTACTTACCTGATATCACTATTTTTACCTACATAACTTAGGGACATAATAAAGAATAAAATACTCTTCATTTTATGTTTTGATACCAACAATATTTCAAGAATAATGTATGCTAATACAATTCAATAGTATTTACCTGATAAGTATTCTTTTAGTATCCAGTAATAACACAGGTAGGTACTTACATAATAAAACGGCAAACACAAAAACAACGTACATATCCATATCACTTCAATACGACACTGACGAAGAGAGCACCAAGAGTAAACAGCCAACCAAAGATTTACAATTTAATCGCTCAGTATTATGAGCCGCGGACCCTGACCAGTGATAACTTTAAATTATTATTATTGCCTTACACTTGACAATTTATTGTATAGCGAGAAGCTGACTCGCACACGAACGGTTCCGAAAACGTTCCTTGTATGTGGACCCCCTTTAATTCTTAATTTTAATTTAGTTTTATTATTTGTTGTTATAGCGACAATATAAATACACACAAAAAATTTGAAATGTCTACTTATCTACGGTTTACGAGATATAGCCCTCTTACAGACAGATGGACGGATAACGGAGGCTTAGTTATAAGAGTCCCGTTGGGTAAAGAGCCCTAAAAAGAATCGGACGTCACGATTCAAACAGTGACGATAATTATTACATCGAACATTTAACCCAAAGTAGCGCAATTTTGCATGAAACGTATTCCGCCAATTTCCCTCTGGGAATTCCCTCCCACAATGGGCTCTGATTGCCCAGGTCAAGAACACACGATAGTGATTGGTCCTTATTGTTGAGGGGCACCCACAGAGAGCGGTTTTGAGTTCTGCGTTCCGCGGTCACTCTTGTGCAGTCTAGAGTTCTAGATTTGTGGGACCGACGCAAATTAACGCAAAATCACTAACTAGTTGCGGAATTGGATTGCTCGGTATTGCTACTCTAAAGGGTTTTTTCCTTGATGACAATATATGTAAAAGGACACAAGAGATGGCGGTGCCTTAAAAAAAAGAAATACCCCTACCATAAGTTTCCATATTAAACATATTTTGTATGAAATACTTCCCAAACCGTCCACGTCTGTTGCGGTAGTTTGTGTACCTATATGTTTAATATATTTTTACTGTTAGCGTATTTTCTATTATGTCTTCACTGAGGTATGTTTAGGAGTAAATAAGACTCAAATATAATTATGCAGTAGTTTTATTGTTACACATTAGCGCGGGCCCGGCCTCACAGACGCTACGTCCCGAAGCCCGCGCGCTCTACGTACGAACTGCGACTACACGGGTACATTACATGTCGAATATTATATATTTCTACATTATTGGTGTCATATGTCAGCAAATAGCTTTTATTAATATTATATAGATGAGACTCTCACTATTATATCACCAGTTTACAGAAAAAACATTATTTTCATTATCATTTTTACATTATATACGTCAGTTACTTGGAAAACGTCATGTTACTAAATCGACATTGTTTTACCCGAATAGTCGCAGGGCGTAACGCTACAAAATTATTACAATAGTTTTGGCAGTTCGCAACAATGGTAAAATGCAACTAACTTCGTACACAGAAACACATTACAATATATTTACATTTACAATAATGTTCCTGGCTTGTCACAGTTAACGGATCAAACTAAAATTACAATACTAACGAAGTCCGTCGCGTATAATAACTAAACCCAACTATAGTTACATAAGGAAATGTCGACAGAGGTCATTATCGCAAAGCAATCATCATCAACTACTAAGTCTTTTAGTGAACATTGTGTCTTGGGCGTTACATAAAAAGAATCAATACAGCCATTTTGATATTAATATCTATAGTAAGAGTAACTTAAGGACGACTATCAGTGCACGAAATATCTAACTATTTACAATTACGACTTTTAATAAGAGTAAAATAAATTGTTATACATGACAACTTTCACATTTTTGTGGGATTTTTATTTTATTTTTGCATATTCTTTGTAAATTATAATTAAGGACATTAATGTAGGCTGAACACAAACTAAGGACAGAGGCAGTGTTAACACGAAAACTAAGACTTAATTACATTACCCTATTACATTAGTCTAATATTTACATGAGAAACAAAGTAAAAATCTCTATGCCTCTGCGAAAGGATTCGAATGTGCGATCACTTAAGTTATAGAAGTATCCTTGGCTAACTGGCCGCGTGGAGTTAAAAATGAAGAAAATACAATGGTGACAACCTAACAAACTAAAGATCACTTGTGTGTTAAAATGAACAGTCGTGTACTTAAAACTTAAATTAATACGAGATCTCTGAAAGTCTGGAAACGTATTACGTACAATTAGTCCTCCAGTGTGAGCGAGACTGGAGCGGGACGGGAACAAGCCTGGACTAGTCATGGCCGAGTCACTAAACATTCCTTCGTAGTTCGTTACGTTAAGTGCTTCCTATTTGTAGGATCCTAACTGGGATCGCTCTGACTAGGAAGCAGAAGCTGTTTTAACTGCGATTACACCTTCCTATATCCTTAGGAAACTAGTTAGGATCCTAAAAATAGGACGGTGTAATAAGTACTTCAGATTTCAAACAAATGGGTAGTATCTCGTACGCATCTTTCAAATCAAATTTATATTTAAAACTGGATATTTTTTTTGCAAAAATCATATTTAAATTATACAGTAATCAACTCAAATTCATTGGATTTTTCAAAAGATATTGAAGTGTATAGATATAGATGATTTAGATGCGTTTTAATATCTCATACACACATGATTTATTTGGATCATCTGATGGTATTCCGAACATTGTAACTTTTATAATGAGCTCTATTTCATTACACACAAAGTTGAAAATCAAAAATTCATATAAACAATATGTATTAAATCAAATCGTTTTTATCTATGGTCTTCAACACTCCAACCTCACTCACACTACACCGATAACTAATGATCTAATTATTTCTATGCATTATTTACAAACATTCAATCGAGCTTCGTCATTTCATGGAGGACACGTAAACAGCGTATAGGTAATATGTAAGCGATTTTTCTAGAAAAAAAAGGACTATTTACTTATATCGACTCGTTTTTATGTACATTGGTGAGATACACGTTTCGACTGTATGTGCGGGGTGTATCAGATTCAAATAATTACGCCTAACGAATCACAGTGACAGTTATCTGAGATAAGGCAAGGTGGGGTCTGTTGCGGCTTGCTCTGCGTGGTGGACAGTTTATTTTTACATTCTACTACACCCTGAGCTAACTTCATTAGGTCTACTATATAATAAAGTAGTGTTTGATGTAATTAAAAAGAAGTTTACCGATTATAAGTATGATAAATTCGTTGATAACTGAACATGAAAAAAAATAGTATATACTAAAAAATATATGGCTGAAAAGTTTATATGTTTGAACACGCTAATGGGACGCCCAGTGGGCCGATTCACGTAACAAAGGTGTCGTAACGACATCATCGATTAAACTATGTTTTGCATTTACTATCAATGAATCCTTGAGATACACTTTTGAGATACATTTTTTATACGAAACGCAATTTAAATAGTTGATGTCGCTACAACACTGAAGTTTTGGAAACATTTATAGAGATGCGATAACACGGGTGAAGCCGCGGGCCACAGCTAGTAATAATATAAACTATAATTAAAGTGGCTCAGTGTGTAGTGAGTAAACGCCAGAGACTCGAGCACGCCTCCTTTGTACCATCGAGCCCAATCTGTACCGCTGCGTGACACGATAATAATGTTTGTAAACAAATTTTCCCACTTGTATGATATCGTTGTAATTTGTTGGGTTTTTGCAGACTTCTACGTATTCCTTCAATATTTATTTATTATGCTTTGATAACAAATTGGAATTTACATAAACAGTTTCCTCTTTTTTTAATCCCGACTGTACATATCTCGGCACAAGTCACGCAATGGTACAAAAAGGTCAACCTACTTGTGTGGGCTTGCTACATTTAACTTTCATCCCGTACCGTTACTAGATGCTAACATTAATACTATGCATTTGTATTATTTACAAAATTGTTATTATTTTTTATATTTTTATATAGTTGTTGGGGCCAAGCGCCTATATTTTGCATGTAGATTTTTTGTTTGTCAGTTGCTAATAAACACCCGTAAAGATCACACATCAAAGCAGTTTTATTCATCTCGCCAACCAAAATTGAACCTTAACTCAATAACATATGGTCCTTAGTCGAGCGGATGTGATTAGTTGGGTCGAGATCCTTATCGCTATATTCATTCATCGGAATGTGCGTGCGGCCGAGACGCGGCGACGACACCTGCATTCCACAGTGAGCGAAGTGCAATAACAACTTGCTATTGACTAATTACGCGTTAACTTAATAAAAAGAAAGTTTTGTTTATTATATGGTTTTTAAACATTCTGGACATTATTAAAACAGTTGTATGGTGTTAAAATCAGTTCTATGCAGTGATAAACAACTAAAATGGAAGAATTAAAGACGCAATTAGAAGATACGTATCATCTGATTAAAAAAGCAAGTGAGAATTTTAAGAAGTGTCCTAAAGCAAGAAAAACTATTGCTTATATAAAAGTGCGTGTACAGTGTATCGAAGATTATTGGAGTACATATAAAAACAATCATGTTGCACTTATTAAGATATTACCGCCGGAACAAAAAGTACATGTTACGAATTATTATGACTCGTGTGAAGAGCTATACCTTTCTTTAAAAACCGATTTACTAGAAGTACTCGAGTCATTAACGTGTACTAACTTAGGAAATACCTCAAGTGCAAGTACACATCATTATGAAGGTGTTCGTGGTGTCGATGTAAGGTTACCGAGAATTGATTTACCTAAGTTTACCGGTAGTTATGAAGAGTGGCAAACATTCGAAGATACATTTACATCATTGATTCACGATAACAAGGCGTTAAGCGACGTACAGCGACTGCACTATTTGAAGTCATGTTTGTCAGGCGAAGCAAGTGCGACACTTAAATATTATCAAATCACAGATGATAATTATCAACCTGCATGGGATACGCTCAAGGCACGTTATAGTCATAAGCGATTAATCGTAAATGCGATACTCAAAAGGTTATTTTCGCAGAAAAAGGTACTAACTCAATCTTCAACTCAATTACGAACGTTAATTGATACAACAAGAGAATGTTTGAACGGTTTAGATAAATTAAAAGTACCAACGCAGTCCTGGGATCCAGTTATGATATTTCTAGCAATGCAGAAATTAGATACCGACTCGCATAAAGAATGGGAAGATCATGTGAGTAAGGAACACAGTAGCGAGCTACCGGAACTACGTCATCTTTATACCTTTCTGGAAAATAGAATACACACTTTGGAGTTGACAACGACAGCCTTGAAACCTGCGAGAGAACGAGTATTTCACACGACTGCACCATCATCATCGTCAATAGAGAAGATCTGCGTGTTATGTAAGGAAAATCATGCACTTTGTCACTGTAAAAAGTTTTGTAGTTTAAAAGTAGATGAAAGAAGCGAATATGTAAAAAATCAAGGATTATGTTTTAATTGCTTATTATCGGGGCACTCTGTACGCTTCTGTAAACAGCGTGTATCTTGTAAGGTTTGCGGGAGACGTCACCATTCTCTTTTACATCAACTTAGGAATGAGGAAACTTCAGGTAGTAGTAGTGAGGTTTTAAAATCAACTGCAGTTTCCAATCACACAAATGTAGAAGAGAAGGAAGTAGATAAGTTAGAGAATCAACAAATAGAAACAGCACCAGTATCGTCATACTTTACTATGAGTGACTCACCTGGGTTACTAGCTACAGCGTTAGTTCCAGTTAAAAATGAATCAGGTATGATAACGATATTGCGAGCATTAATAGATCAGGGTTCACAAGTGACGTTAATTAGTGAGAGAGCAGCTCAGTTACTTAAGGTTAGGAGAACACCAGTAAGAGGAAGTATTACAGGCACTGGTTCAACTAAGACAAAGGTAAGTCAAGCAACTTATATTGAGATTCTGTCAAGGTGGGATAAACAATTCAATCTCAAAATAAAAGCGTATATTATGTCAACGCAACTTACGTCATTGTTACCATCAAAGTCCGTTGCATGTACTTGGTCACACATAAATGGACTCTTCCTGGCCGACCCAAATTACAGTCAGCCGGGAAGAATTGATTTATTATTAGGTTCTAAGGTTTATGCCAAGATATTAAAAGACGGATTAATTCAAGGTCCTCCAAACACCCCGTGTGCACAAAACACAAGTTTAGGATGGATTCTTTTCGGAGATTGTGATGAAAATGATCATGAAGAAATAATAACAATGCACCATTGTATAGATCTAGACAACATGTTAAAAAGTATGTGGGAAATTGAGCTATCTGAGAAACGAGTATGGACTGAAGAAGAGAAATTATGTGAAGAAATATATAAAAATACACATGCTAGAACCGACGATGGAAGATATGTAGTGAAGCTACCAATGAAAGTAAACCAACCATTCTCATTGCATGGTGGTACAAGAAATATTGCATTAAAAAGATTAAATCAATTAGAAAGGCGTTTTCAGAAGGAAGAAGATTTAAAACCAAAATACACAGAAGTAATTAATGAATATTTACAGATGAATCATATGGAGAAAGTTCCAGAAGTTGAGAAGAATAATCCTGCGGTATATTTACCACATCATGCGGTCATACGAAATGATAAAGAGACCACCAAACTAAGAGTCGTGTTTGATGCCTCGAGCAAGGGATCAAATAATATATCGTTGAATGAAGAGATGCTTGTAGGACCGCAGTTACAAGAAGATTTGAGAAATCTGATACTGAGATGGCGCACTAAACGAGTTTGCTTTGTAGCTGATGTACAGAAGATGTACCGTCAAGTTTTAGTCACCAAAGAAGATGCAGACTATCAGCGTATTCTATGGCGTGATAGTACAGATGAACAAGTACAAGATTATCGGCTTCTACGAGTAACTTTCGGTACAGCTAGCAGATAGCAGATGATGAAGGACAGGAACACCCTGTTGCAGCTCAAATCATAAAAGAAGATTGTTTTATGGATGATATAATGTCAGGATTAGATTCAGCAAGAGATGCTATTACTACAGCTAATGAAATAAAAACGATATTGCTTAAAGGTGGGTTTGTTTTACAAAAATGGGCATCTAATAATACGGAATTTATGCAACAAATGGAACCATCAGAAAGAAGTTCTAAGGTGAATATTGATATCAAACTAGATGGAACCATCAAGGCTTTAGGTTTAACCTGGAACATTGGAGAAGACGTATTTCAATACAACCTTAGTATTCCCCCTATATCTGAAAGTATAACTAAGAGAAATATTCTAGCAGATGTTCAGCGAAGATTTTGATACACTAAAAGAATTACAAAGAGTAGTCGTTCACGCAGTAAGATTTTTGAAGCACACGAAGACACCTGAAACAGAAAATAAAGATAAATTAATTACAACAAATGAACTAGAAGATGCTATGACAAGGATAATAAAGATAGTACAAGGTGAAGAATTTAATGATGAAATAATAAAATTAAAGTCAAGTAAATTAATTAGAAATAAAAGTAACTTACGATCACTCAATCCAATACTTGATGAAAATAATATTCTCAGGGTGGGCGGCAGATTGCGACACTCAAACTTATCTGAAGACAGCAAGCATCCTATAATTATTGGTCATAAAAATAGATTAGTATTTCTTTTAATAGCAGATGCACACAAGAGAACGTTACATGGTGGAACCCAATTGACACTTACCTTTTTAAGATCACGATATTGGGTGTTGAGAGTAAAGAGTCTAGTTCGTTCCTACATACATAAATGTTTTATTTGTGCTAAACAAAGGGCTATACAGAGAAATCAAATTATGGGAGACTTACCAAAATGTCGCGTCACGCAGGCTCGTCCGTTTCTTCATGCTGGTGTGGATTTTGCAGGCCCACTGCAAGTTTTAACTTCACGAAATAGGGGTGCCAAATGTACCAAAGCATATATTAGCATATTTGTATGCATGGCTACAAAGGCTTTGCACCTGGAGCTGGTTGGTGACCTCTCATCGTCATCCTTTTTAAATGCTTTCCAGCGTTTTGTGTCCAGAAGGGGACGATGCAGTCATATTTGGAGTGATAGAGGCACAAATTTCGTGGGCGCAAATAAGGAGCTAGCAGATTTATGGCAAGCAGCAAATTTAGATCTTCCTGGTAATTTAATTGATGTTTTGGCAAGGGATGGTACACAATGGCATTTTATTCCACCTTACAGTCCGAACTTTGGCGGACTCTGGGAAGCCGGTGTAAAATCGGTAAAATTTCACTTAAAAAGAATTTTAAATACGAACCTAATATTTGAAGAACTTACCACCGTGCTTTGTCAAATCGAAGCTGTTTTAAACTCCAGGCCACTTTGTCCTATTGATAACTCTGATACAGAGAACTTAGAAATTTTAACGCCTGGTCACTTTCTTATAGGTGAACCCCCTACTAATGTTCCAATACCGGATTTGACTCAAATAAACATAAATAGACTCTCACGATGGCAGATGACTCAACGCATAGTTCAAAATTTTTGGCAACGTTGGCATACCGAATATTTGACTAGACTACAAGAAAGACCTAAATGGCAACGTCGCGCTAAAGAGTTTAAAATTGGGGACATAGTTCTTTTAAAAGATGAAAATCTTCCACCGGGGAAATGGGCTTTAGGTAGAATAGTAGAAAAACATCCGGGACATGATAGTATTTGCAGAGTGTACAGTATAAAGTGTCACGGTAAGGTAATTAAACGTTCTGTTTCAAAGCTATGTGAACTTCCTATCAATGATGATTAAGATTTCTTTATGTTTAAAAGTTAAAATCAAAAATTGTATTTTAAGTTGTATTCTTGCATGCTTTAAAATCAATAATGTTTGCTAAGATTATGCTTTACCAATATTTTAAGTAATTTTGTGTATAAGTATCTTACAACCTATTGTAACAGCAAGTATTACATCTTGTATTGTTTGTATGTTCAGGTAAATTCTAGTAAAAGTAAAACTTTGAGTAAGGTAAAATATATTTACAAATGTTAATCAAACCTTTAGTTAAACAGCATGTACTTGCATGATAATAAATGTCTTGTTGGTATTGCCTACCATTTTTCAATGTGATAATCATTGTGAAACCGAATTAGGTATATATTTTTAGTAATATAAGTACTTAATGATTTTGTGAAAAAACTATTGTTTTTGGTGGGCGGCATGTTGGGGCCAAGCGCCTATATTTTGCATGTAGATTTTTTGTTTGTCAGTTGCTAATAAACACCCGTAAAGATCACACATCAAAGCAGTTTTATTCATCTCGCCAACCAAAATTGAACCTTAACTCAATAACATAGTTTTGAACTAGTTTTAAGGCTACGATGTCACACGACACTCACACAAACGTGTCCCTATGCTAGTATACATATAATTAGCAGCGCGACAAGACAGTATACCAACTTATATGTATTTTCGACAATTTCAACAGTTATGTACGCCAATATATATGAATATATTATATACTCACGCACACAAACAAATTTACCGGTACATTTACGTCAAAACCATCTAATAATAACTATTAAATGCTCGAAATACATTGTTGTATTCATTACATTTATTTTTAAACACTTTCCTATATATCTCACTACTGCAATGATAGTATGTGATAACACTCATACGCATGTTTTTTGTTATATATACTAAATTATAAATCATTGCCGTATTTATGAGTAAATTAGTAGTTTAATAATTTCTAATAACTAATCCTAACTATGTAAAAATGTTCAGTCGATGTTACATACAATGGTGTTTAGGAATAATCTTAATATTATGTTATAAGCAGATATCGGAATAGGTAGAGTATATTTACTTAAACTTCGAGGAAGTAAGTAACATAGAGTGGATATTACCTCCACTAAAATCATTAACATGACGATTACGTCCCGGGATTTACTATTGCACTTTGTGAACACATTCGTTACAAATTCTATTTAAAACAATACATTTTAATTTGACACAATTATAGAACGACAACCTAAAACATGTAATATGATTCTTAAAACAATAGTTTAGAATAAATCAAAATCTAAATAATTCGTTATAATTTATATCCCGAGGTTAAGACGGGATTAGAGGAGGTATTATCCACTCTATATTATTTACTCCCTCGAAGTTTAGGTAAATATATACTATCAATTCCGATATCTGGTTATAAGTAAGGCTGCGTACAGACGGCCGTTTGTCGAGATTCACTAGTTGGCACACAACTGTAATCCTTTTTATATTTAAGTAAATAGAAGCGAACGTCTATACGCACCCTTCGAGTGGAGAACACATACCTAATAAATTCAAAATGTCCGTCATTATAAAATTAAATGTCCAAATACGATTAAAACAAAGATATTGCAACATTTATTGCTTGCAATGTCTATAAGAAAACACAATCAGGCACACATTGATACCTACGATACGGACATACAATTAATTGTATAATTACAATGGAATCACGTATATAAATGAAAAATAACCTATATCTACACGAAGAATATCAGTTTAGAAACACACCGAAGTTGACAGATCTATACCTGCCATCTATTTTGTACATAGATATAATACTCCATTCTAGATGTTCACCCATCTCATTTAAATGTGTTATAAGAAATTTCCGTCGCTTGAGCGAACAGAGTTCGTTGTATAAAATTATTTGCAGCGATACGCAACATATTTTTTTTTGTGACGCCCTCTATCCTTACGAGCTATATACTACACACATCGCCTACGCGCTAACGTTATACGTAAGTAAATATCAGAAACGAACGGTACATTGTTTTATTTGGTAGAATGACGTCACACGTTATAAATCAGTTTACCACCGTTCCGCTTACATACCGACATTATGTGAAGACGACTGTAAATGCATGTTTAAATCAGCTTTGAAATATTATGCGACAATATTGAAAAGGTACAAAAAATCTTCACAAAACGTGCGTTCGAACGGTGCGCGCGCATTGGTTTCATAATATTCTGGACTACATTATTATCGCAATGAGGTATGGTGCGGTATACATTATTACATATCAAGATTACATACAGTTTCATGGAAGCAGAACAGAATGCATCGAGTACCGACCTCAAGCAACGATTCCGTGCTGACTGAATTCGAAACAGCCATTGGAATTTGAGCCCTATCGGAGCGTAATAAAACACACTGTACACATTAACATAGACGAGAGTAGACACTGTTATTAAAACAAAAGACTCGCGATAGAGTTCAAATTTGGAATGTCACTCGCGTATTTAGTGTTGAATCAGCATAGATGTTGTAGTGTGGATGGACCGCGTGTTGTGGGTGTGTAAGGTCGGGTCGGGTCGGGTCGGGTCGTGTCGGGTCGGTTATCGCGTGTCGGTGTAGTTGGCGCGTCGCTTGTCGAAGCCGCGCTTGGTCTCGCGTCATTCCCACTGGTGCGGCGAGGGCGGCAGCTCGGACGGGTGCGCCACTGTAGAGCTGCAACGACCCGCGACGTGTCGCAAACGGTTACACAACTGACGTATGCGTGCGTTTACCCACACCCACGCAAATGGTCTTGCTTGTCGGACTAGTGGACTTTCAAATCTCAAAGTTTTGTCTGAATTCAAATAACCGCCATCCAGTGATGGATTTTGGAATTTAACGTGCTCTCCAAAATTACGTAATTAGTATGTCCGACAAACAAACCATATCATGCAAGATATTTTGATATAAATTTTATTTAAAGAAATATTGTCTATGGATAATAAAAGAGAACTCGTATAGCAAAACTGCATCACAAATCAAACTCTACTATTTAGCTACTGAATAATAAATGTAAAAAAAATATCACCACAACCATGTGCATGGCACTGTGCTCTCACTCTACGCATGCACTACGTCCGTCCCTGGTATAAATAAAATCGCACTGTAAAATAAACCTTATGTCGTTGTCATAGAGTTTATGATCCAGAAACGATTGTATCATGCCTACACTAGGACGACGACCCTCTAGTTTACGTACCGAATAATAAAAAAATATATACCTTCTATTTATTTAGTTTATCATTCAATCTAAAGAACAGTTTATCAGTTCTTACAAATTGGAATAAATAAACGTAAATCCTCAAATTCGTAAAAGTTACCGCTTATACAGGTGGTGCAAAATTTTAGGAGACTATTTATGTTAAAATAAGAGTAATCTAAAGAAACTTTCAGTAAATTTTTAGTCAAAAAATAAATATTTTTACAAAAAATTAAGAGAGTAGTAATCGATTCTATTTCCCTACAGTAAATATTCCCCCCGAAAACCAGCTTTCATTAAAACATTACCAAAAGTTACTGGACATAACACGAAGGTGTACAATACGTGCCACTATAGATATGACTTGACACAACACGTGGTTTGACATTCGCAGTAGACGATTTATATAAAGAGAGACCTATATGAGATGAGACTTAATGTTCCAAAATTTTGCACAACTCTGTATAATGTTATCCTCCCATCTTTTTGGTACGGTATCTCTTAGGAGAAAGAGGTTTAATAGAGGTATATGCATGCACTTCAACCGCAGGACTGAGCGAAAACTATCTAACAATCAACCCTTTTGAAATAATGCAACGACCGTCGACCACAGAGGCAACCAAAAAAACTGTATAGATAATAAAAACTTTTAAGGATTTCAAAATCTATTGAGGGTTGCCTCGTTGAGCGACGTCCGCATAAATAACCTTTACAAATAAACTTTATTCTCATTAAAATAACGTTCAAAATCGATTGACAATAAGAGTACTCCTAAGGTGTCATTTGAGGTACAATTATAAAATCGCAAAGGCCCGTATTATACGGAAGAGAATCAAAACTGAATTCAAGTCTAAATAATAGATTGTGTTTATCGAAAGTAAACTTTATATCATAGTTCCAGGGTTCAAATTCAAATATTTCAATACCGAAACTTGCCCTTAAATTTTAATGATGTTCTTTATAATACGGACCTTAGTCTTCGAGTGAGAAATTGAATTAGTTGATTACTTTATAGGGACAGCTTTTACTATCACACTTATTTCGGATTCAAGAATAAACCATAAACACAACGATAAAAAATATTGCGCGAACGTTATAATAATGAACAAAGTGTATATGCAAGGCGGGCAGTGGGTCGGTGGACTTGTGAACACAGTAGGTAAGGCTAGACTAGGCTAGGCTAGGGTACAGCGTGCGATAGAGCGCTTACTGGGGCGCGGGCGGAGTCGGGGCGTTATGCAGCGCACAGAAATATCACGGGCGATAGCAGTAGTATTTTTGCCGCCGTCTTGAAAGGGGAACAAACTTTTGCTTTCGAACCCGCTCTAGAGCTGTCGCAAAAAAACACAGAAAAAAGCAGAATGTTATTAAAACTACTAAAGGATCAGCAGCGGTGCTAAATCTGTAGTAACTAAGCGGAACTTATACCACCATTTCAAGAGGGTTGATTTACTTGAAAACGGCGGCTTTGTTTTATTTACAGAGAGACGTCGAACTATCGCTCGTGAAGCGTGGAAAGTAATAGATAACAAAATATAAAAATAAAATAAAAACCCATGCACAATTCGGGCTCTCGCAAAATGGTCCCGTAGGCGCTGTGTTGTTACTTTACAAAAGGCACAAGAACTGTTAACCTACGCTGCAAAACTACGGGCGGGAGCGGGAGGGGACCGGGGGACGGGGATAGCGACATAGGCTCTTTACTTCTGCGACCACCGAACTAACTCTTTAAATTTAGTGCCAAGTCCGGCATTGAATCGAGGGGTGTCAACACGAATACACGAGGTACAAAATGTACACAGAGGCGGTGACACTGCCGTGCACGCACTAAACATATCGCACCGTGCCACACCTAGTTGTGATGACCGTTTGCTTAGTCTGATTTATTATCTTTACACACAAATTGGTAGCCGTGGAGAAAACACTGTTGAACACATAAAGAGCATTAAATCAAATGTATACAACGTGGAACGGAATGGGTATATCTATCCGAAAGGAAGACTACATCAGATAAAGACTATACAAAGTTTCAGCTCGAAATAAATTACTCAAAAATTCATACAAAATTTTATAGAATTAAAATCACAACCAACGTGTCACCGCACAATGAGAGTCAATTGTCACTTGCTAATATTACTTTAAAATTTTCTCTTTCGCGATCTGTGCGCCTAGTACCAAAGTCGTGTACTCTTATGGATATACCGATTCCGTTGCACGTTGTACAAAATGGCGGCAGTGTTGTCTAGAGGTTACCGGTGGGAGATGTAATATGGGCCCGTGGGTGCGGGTGGTCGCTAAATAGCTGAGCGTGTTAGGTTACGTATCGCAAAGAAATCACCTAGTGTCGGTTGGTTGCGGTTGGTTGGTTGGTTGCGGTTGGTTGTTGTGGTCGGCCCCTTACCTTGCGAAGCTCTTGAAGGCGGCCGACTGCGGGTTGATGCACAGCGGCACGCGAGACGTCTGCAGCTGCTCCGCTATGAACTTGTGGATCTCCTCTGGTCAACATTATAGTTCATTGTCCGGTTAGTGTTTGATAAACCAAATGTCATTACATTTATTTATCATATTGTGAAATTCAGTAGTATTTATTGAGTTGATGAATACATAGTATAGTTTGAGAATGCGAAATCATATTTGTATAAGAAGTTTTGATGCAATAGATACATAAAAATTGTAGTATAGTTAACAGTAGAATAGTAAAGGGTCGCAAGGAATAGTGTTTGTAGTGTTTGTGTAGTATACTCACGGTAAGTGTGGTATTGTAGCGTAGAATGGTGCCGCACGGCATAGCGTAATGCATAGCCCATGTTGGTGTAGTGTAGTATATTGAGTAGTGCAGTATTGTGTATTGTAGTGGTGTGGTGTAGTGTGGCATGGTGTAGTGTAGTTCAATATAGTGTAGTGGTGTAGTGTAGTGCAGTATTGTGTAATGGCGTAGTGTAGTGCGGTATTGTTTAGTAGAGTATGGTGTAATGGTGTAGTGTAGTGCATTATTGTTTAGTACAGTATGGTGTAATGGTGTAGTGTAGTGCAGTATTGTTTAGTACAGTATTATGCAGTATTGTGTAGTGGTAGTGTATTGGTGTAGTGTTGTGCAGAATAGAGTATTGGTGTAGTATAGTGCAGTATTATGTAGTGCAGTAGTTTAGTGTAGATAGATAGACAGATGACTCTTTATTGTAGACCAGAAAAACAGTTAACATAAACTAAAAAAACTGTTTTACTCAAAACTTATACCGACTTCAAAGTACACTAAGAAGTAATCAAATTCTGATCTGATGACAATGGGACCAAACGGGAAGTGTACCCAAACGAAAACACATTTTTCCAAATCGGTTAGTAAATGACGGAGTTATAAGGTAACAAACATAAAAATATACAACCGAATCGAGAACCTCCTCCTTTTTTTGAAGTTAAGTTAAGTTTAAAACAAAAAGAAAGAACATATTAATGACTGGACAATGGTCGGTATTATCGCTAAAAAATTATGTCTTCCAGACAACCTATGGTTGGAATGATTCTTTGGTTGTAGTGTAGTGTAGTGTAGTGTAGTGTAGTGTAGTGTAGTGTAGTGTAGTGTAGTGTAGTGTAGTGTAGTGTAGTGTAGTGTAGTGTAGTGTAGTGTAGTGTAGAGTAGTGTAGAGTGTAGAGTGTAGAGTGATGTGTGTATGTACCTTTGACCTGGTGCACGGAGGTGAGCTTCCTCTCCCAGCCGTCGTGGAAGGCGTGCGGCGCGACGGGCTCCAAGTCGGGCGAGTAGTGGCGCGCGGCGGGCGGCGCGCTGTAGCAGCACTTGCACATGCACGAGTGGTAGCGCAGCCGCCCCTCCTCCAGGTACGGGTGCGCCAGCGCGTCCACCACCGAGATGCGCTTCGTGGGGTCGAACACTAGCATCTGGAATCAATATAAAAATTTGCATTATCACTCATACGCGGACAAGTCGGCGAGTAAGCTCTAATTTCGAGAGATATGTCATGCAAAATATCAATGTCAATCACAACCTCGATGCTAAACATTTTGAATTTGGTTCAGACCCGCAATTTTTCCTCGCGTTCTTGAGGGATCTTTTTC